>CM025784.1:50573463-50762927 GCA_014636745.2 Centella asiatica | reverse complement strand
TCGATATTCTGCTTCAGAACTTGAGCGAACTACATGTTTCTTACTGCACCATGTAACTAGATTGAGATATCTCAAAATCCTTTTTCAGCACTTGAGCAAGCTACATGTTTCTTACATGTACTGAATAAGTCTCCACTTTCATATGGCTATGTCGAGAAAACAACAATCCTTTTTAGGAGCAACTTTGAGATATCTCAAAATCCTGTAAACAACTTGCATGTGGCAGAATCATGGATCATGCATGAATTGACTTACCACGCCCACAACATAAGAGATATCTTGTCTGGTGTGAGAAAGATAAATCAAACGCTCCACCAGACGTCGATATCTATCGATGTCAACGGTAGGCTCAATACCATCCATTGGATGATGATTCACTTCTACAGGAGAATCAACAGGCTACATCATAGCAAACCAATTTTTGTTAATAAATCAAGAACATACAATCCGTTGTGATAAGATACCATTAGAGGATCTTGCAACCTCGTACCGCTTTCCATAATAATCACAACGAACTTCATCAGAATGTTGAGTGAAGATGTTTGTCTGAGGCCAAGATGCAACCAAAGCAGATCGATCACTAGCATTGGAAGCTAAAGGAACCATCACTTGACGACTGCTCTCCTCTTGTTGTACTCGAGCATGAGCCTCCCACGATGATGGAAAAGGAATTTGTCCAAGTAGTTGTGCCCGAACATGATCAAACTCTACATTCAGTCTAGCCAGAAAGTCAACTCCTCTATCTTCGCTAACAAACTTCTGGTATGCTATTGTATCATCGGTTCACAGCTACACTTGGCTAAGAAGACTCTATAATGATCAAGCTCCCGCCACAGTGCTGCAATTTTGCATAGTATTGAGCCACAGACCTCTCACCCTAAATTGTCTCACGAATCTTCTTTCAGATGTCATATACTTTAGACATATCACCAAAGACCAATTGTGTGTAACCAATTAGGCTATACAGATAGGTAGATAACCTCCCAAAGCTCATAAGCAGTGTTTAAAAACATACAACTGCTCCTCATACTTGGCTCCAAAGAATTGAAAATCCATGTCTAAACCATGAAATTATCATATTTCCACTTTTCCTGAGCTACTCCCGGTTCCTTACGCATTTTTGCAATGCAGTCAATGTAAGGTTGCATCTGATTTGCCTCGATAAACATTGGCATGTGATTCATATCATAATATATGAACAATAAGAGCTAGCATTCTTATTGAGATTAGAACTCATGGGGAAGAAAATCGATTTATGGATGGAATCATATGTGCAGTATTTAAAGAATAGGGTATTCAGTTATTGGGGAAAAATCATTATACTTCTAATATTGAATGTCAAATCAGGATCAACTAGGATAGAAATAAAGTATTGGGTCGAACTCTTCTTTGATGTCAAGATAATAGTTCAGACCAGGCAAAATATTGGTTCCATCCTACTTAAATGGACTAAGAACAAAAGCCGAGTTTAAGTTACTTCGCATGCATAAGATGACCACTGGTACCATCACCACTAGCAACCGTGCTTGATGTCTACAATATCTCAGTAAATTACAATAGAACCAACCACAAATAGAGTATGAGCCAAGTGAAGCAAAAACCAAGTAGACTGATATCCCAAAATAAGGTACTCAGCACTGAGGTGCAAGATTGGGATAAACTATAAGATTACCTATAACTTAGGCCCAACAAACACTAGAAATAGAAAACCCAAAGAGAGACGAGTCAACCGGAGTGGGTCGTGTCACCAGAGCGTCACAGGAAAACCATGGCTCTGAAGGCTGGAGGGGCTAACGGCATGTGAGAGCTCGTGGGGGTCAGGTAATAGGTGGCGGTCGCCAGCTAAAGAGATCTAATGGTAGAGCAGTATGCTAATAAGGGGACTTAGGTAGAAGGTTTCAAAGGGAAAAACTAGGTCCTGCAACGTTTCTAAAACATGAAGAGAAGAAGAACAGATCATCCAAGCTGATCATGCTCTGATACCATGTTTTCTGATATTGGATGTAAAGAAAAATTAATAAGAGACTACTTTATTATGATGAGAAAGGATAGTCACCCCCTCTGTAGGTAATGTTATTTACAGATGGAGAAGTTACGATCAGTAACCTCATTTAGTCCTTAAATCACTCATACAGTTGTTACAATCAATCAGAATACTCTATAGCTTGTAAATCCCTATAATTAAGGAAATGATTTCCTAATTTATTTACACGGATTCTAACAAGTCTTTTATCAACTACATGACATAATGAAAAAGAAAGGTCGACCACAACTTAAGGTAAGATAGTTGAACAAGATTTGTAAGAGCATGAGTTAATATTGATTTATGTAGGGTGGTTGTTAGAAAGGGGCGGAAGAAAGTTATTACCAATATAAAGTAGAGTTGGTGCTATTAGCCTATTAACCTCTTCCTGCTCCACCGCTTCTTTTTCCTCTCTTTCTCATGCTCTCTATATCTCTCCTTTTAACCTTAGTCTTTCAATTATCTCAGTTCTTTCTTTTCAATAGTTTTTACTTATCTTTATTATCTTCTATTATTACTTTTATATGGTTTTATGTATCTTTTTGTTTGTTTCTTTTTTTCTTTTATGGCTTCGTCTACCGCCAACCTAAATTAGTTTAGGTTAAAGGCCATGTTGATGATGATGTTGAATCCTGATAAACAAAATAAAGATTATGGACATGTATACACATAGAAGAAATCATTAAATTGGAAAAAACATTTTAGTGATATGTATTACAAAAGAAACACATTAAATAACAATTTTACCATACCTTTCTAAGGGAAATAAGTCTCCAAGGGCAAAAATCAACCCAAAGACAATCACAACAACTCCTACTCCAATCTGTGTGAATTTTACGAGTGTTATTCGTAAATACAAAGATCATTTCCATCTTTTTGTCAAGGTAAACAAACACATCAGATCACTGTGTTACCTTAGTACCTAGACCAACCACGCTAGGTTCTGATTCGACGGTTACATCATATTCTATTGCTCCAAATTCTTCGATTTCCCCAAGCTTCCTCTGATCAAGCACTGACCTGAGTGCACAGACAATAGACAATTACTTGTATTATACAACACATTTGAAGTTAAATGAATTACAACTAGGAACAAAAATAACAACTTATGGAAGGAATAACAAGATCATAAAATAACTTGGTGAACCTTTATGTAAGTGCATTAGTATCTGTAGAAATTATCAAAAAGTAAGCCGAAACGCGTTGCACCTTTATTTTCTTTTTATTTGGGCAAGACTCCAAGTATTGGGACTAGAACCAGTATCCCTTAAATTCCAAAGCAACCAATAGTTTAATATAAAAACTTTCTTGAGAATGAAACGGTAGATTCACTAAAGTAGAGAACCTGAAGTCTTAAGGGCATGAATGAAATACATGAACAGTAAGGAAGACTATTCCAGTACTTAAGAGGTTTCTAGACATTTAAATCTGCAAATCACACGGGTTGAGTTGGTTGGTAAGGGGCACTTAAGCATGAGCAAGTTATCATCTAGTCCAGTACTTAAGGGCACTGGGTTGTGAAGAAATGGCTTAATCAATTCAGCTTTTGCTCTTAGGCTCTCTTTCTATTAATAATAACCCCATTCCCGTTTTTGAGTTTATTGCAAGGTTTCTGCATCTTCCTTCCTATTTTCCCATTCTCTAGTCTATAAAACTCAAAGAATGAGGTGTATTGGATTAAGACACCAAACCACAGTTTGATGATGACGGGTATCATCAAACTATCAGAGCCCTAGCTACTTTAACCTAAACATCTTTACTAGGCCACCAAAACATCTGAGTCTTCTTTAACCATTTAAAGAGCCAGAACATGAAAAAAAGTCATGCGTCGATACTCTGATTTCGCAGTTTCCCTGCAAGTGGGGATTTCATCCATTTAGAGCTTGTTTGGGTTACAATTTTCTCCTCTCACATGTTTACAATATTACAATATAACTAAGGCCGAAAACAAGTCGAGCCACTCTCCAGTCGAAATTTTTTATCGAACAAATTGAGTCAAGCCAAACAAGTATCATTTAACAAAAAAGTTAGCTGTCAAGTTGGGCTTTCAGTCTCCAAGAGTCCCAGATATTTTGATGAAGAAATATATGACAAGTTGGGTGAATGATCAAAAGGACACCTTGTGAAGCCCGCTCAACTATGATGAAGGGCCACAGTGGGAGGAACTGATAATATTAGGATATATAAAAAATGTAGCTATATTTTGTTCTTAGTTTCCTTATCGCATAATTTTTATTAATTTGTATTAGTAATTGTCCAATTATATTTTCTTTTATATTTTATGTTTGGTCCTTTTGGTTGTTGTACTTGTTTCATAATAGTTTGATCTAGGATATTGACTATGGATGCGCCGGATTGAGTTTGGATGGCTTCGGAACAAATTAAGTCAGAAAAGATCAAAGTTTGGCCAAAGAATATCAAAATTTGATGTCGGAGTTCCAACATTAAGGAATTTACATTGATGATAAATTTGAAATTATCGGAGCAATTTTGGTTTGATGTAACGAAATGGATATCGTGATGCAGAATTCATTCAAGCACTTTACACTGTAACCTCAGTTGCTACAAAACAGAAGTGAAGTGATCTAACTGTCTCTGGTTTACAAGCTCAGTTGGGTCCCAAGCTCTACGCTGACGCTTTTGTAGAATTGATGATTGATATGCTTGCCGCGTTGACACTTTGAAGAAGTATTTTCCTCTACGATTAAAACGAATAAAATTTTGAAAGCATATTTTGTGTTAAAGGTTGGAACAGCTAAAAGCCCCAGGAGTATTAACTATGAGCTAGTTGGCCATAAGTAACTTTGTTATCAGTAGCTGAGGAAGCCTAAAAATCATGGCACTCTAAGGCAGGTCAACTGTTTGGTAGATTCTTCGGAGAAACCCCTGGAAAGAACTGCAACTGTTTGCGAAAATTATAATGCTGTCACTACGGAAGTCTGTAGGGCTTGGATCCTTCAATCCTTAATAACTACACTTTGTAAGGTTCTTAGAGCGATTTGTGGTCAAATACCTAGAGAACCATGAACTATACTAGTTTATTTAGAGAGGGAAAAATATAAAGTTTAGTATATTAATATAAACACAAGCAGCAGGAGAAGAAGTAATCTGAAAAGAAGTAGGGCTATAAGTAGGGTTCAGAGCTCCCTTTCTTTCCAGGAACAACCCTACCGGAAACCACTCTCCATAGCTGGCCTGTCCCCCTCTAGCCTGTACCACCTTCCATCTCACGTTCTCCTCTTTTTTATTCCATATTGGCCCACAAACTTATCTCCTTCCCCTAATTGTTTCTTGAGTTTGGTTTAGGGCTTTTGCCAACAGCACGTTGTCTAACTCAAAAAATACTAGTCCAATCTATCCTTTGCAAAGTTTGGTGGTGTACAGGTCATGATGTTATCTTGCAATCTAGTAGAGGAGTATTGGGTGCTTTGATATGGTATCAAGGGTCTCAAGAAGGATAATAAAAATATGTTGTTTGATCTTGGCTTGGGTGCAGAGCTAGGTGTTCTTCGAATCCGATGGGAAGAAAAAGTGGTTGATCTTGTTTGAATCTGAAACCTTAGGTGAGCAAGATACATCTAACATTCCATATCTGAGATTGTGAGAGTTATTAGCCTCATCACAGATCCAGTGTACTCTTAGACTGGCCTCTGATTTCCAGGTCCTGGGCTCGGTTTTTTCCCACTGCTCATTACTTCCCCCTCTATCTTCAGCTCTCTCTTCTTCCCATCTCCCTTTATCTTCCTCCACCGGCCCACCCATTTTTGGATCTGGTTTAGAGGCTCTCCCCAGGATCAGGCTTTGATGGAACCAACGGAAAGAAATAAGTTAGCAACAGGGGAAACAGAGCTAGCTCGAAATCATCTGAAAACCCATCGTAGTCGAACATGGTCAGATCATCAAAATGGGATCAGGAAAGAAAATTTTACTTTAAAGAAACGAGTTTGATTACAATCAAGGAAATCTCCAAAGAAATTGGATATTGAAAGGGAATGCACAACAAAAATTGAACGAGGAACTCAGAAACAAATTTCTTGTAAATACGAAATATGAAAATGAAAAGCAGATGAACATGGGGAAAGCGTTCCAAGACATTCAAAGAACCAATTACTTGGAACGAGCATGCATATGATTCGATTTTATTTGATTCGATCATACTGTGTAAGCAATTCCCATTTGTCTTTTTGTGGACTGTGTTGGATTTCTTTCTGCAGCCTATTATTATGTTCTTTATATGCCTATCTCGCACTCTGAGGTCTTTTGAAAGTTTATGAAATTTGGTTTCTAGTTTGTCTAGGTGCTTAAATCCACTCTGGAATGGTGATTTTGTTTTGATATTATTGCAATATCTTAAGTTTTTTGTAATTTAGAATACAGTATCAAATTAGCAATACTTAAATCAAAAAAGAACCCAGTAAAGGGGAAGATTTGAACTCCTAAACAAAAATATCCAATCCCTTCAAATATATGAGAATTGCTCCTCTAGAATCAGGATCCAGTATAAAATATCAATTAGTACTCAGAAGTAACATAAGGTTCAATCCTGAAGAAACCTATAACTTTATGATATTAACCAAAAATTTTAGTTTTTGCAGATGATGGATCCATTTTCAGAGACTTTTCGAAGCCAAAGCTTCAGGTGATGCAAGGCATGTCAGTTTATGAAGCATCACACGACAGGTTTTCAGACTTAAGTAAATTATAAGTGGACAATTCTTGCTTCATTACAAACACTCAGAATGGTTTATGAAGTATTTTTATATGACCTCTAATTTACACATGCACCCTTACAGAAAGAGTTGGTAAATGCATAAACGTGCACACCTTTCTAGCAGAAATAATGATAGCCTTCATGACAGATAAGAGATTAATTATGATACTCTTAAAACTGCACTATGACCGTATATTCATAACTAGTTATATTTGATATATGATGCTTCCAGAAACATGCTGAATGAACAATTTAGCAAGATGTAACACCTTTTAGTTGCTTCCAGGCGTTGCTCAAATTGGAAATCAAGGGATATATTGTTTGATTTTCTATCAGTTCCAGATCTTAATCGTGGTGCCTCTGAAAAGGAAGATACTACCACTTCATGAAAAGAATACATCGTCATGCACTCACAAAACAGCTGAAAGTTAAAGGCTGCCATGGTAAGGCTTTAAGGCCACATACACGTATCTGGTGAGGGTAACAACTTACACTTTGGCCAATGTAACAACATAGATCATCTAGAGTAAAAACTAGTCCCTCAACCCTAAATATAAGAATTTAGGAAACAATGGAATGCAACGATAAAGAGAAGCATGATCTCAATATGATAAAATTAAATAAGGGAAAATTTTCAAAGCCTGAAAGATATGTATAGAAGCTATGAGAAACTTTCACCCCCAAACAACAGACTGCAAGATATAAATTACAAAGAAACGATAAGACACAAAAAGCTTGTCGGACAAACGTTTCTGCACATTTGTGTACCAATTCCAATACACAATGACATTGCATAGCTATAAGACCAACATTCATAATATTATATTACATGCATATGTAAAAGACAACGAATGGACAATAAAATGGACAATGTTGAAGTATCTTATGAATTATAATGGTGATTTAATTTATTAAAAACAGAAACAAGAAAGACTTGGGTACAGTTAAAGCATATTATATTAATTTCTGAACATATTACAAAACAAGTGAAAATGTTGATTCTTACGACTAGATGCCGTTCCAGACTGTTGTGAGGTTGATTTCCTGCACAGATGACTACAAGTGTAAGTATTACTTCCTCCATTTCAAAATTAGAGATACATTTTAGTTCACGCAAAATAAATTTGCAAAATCCTATATTTCAAAGTTAGAGTGAAATTTTTTACTTTTAAAAATTTTGAAGTGAAATATTATCATATACTTTTAAATACAAACTTCAATACTTTGGTATTTTTATAAATTGATATTACAAATGAAATCTTAAGATTTACAAATGGTACTACATTAAAAGATAAATGTATCTCTAATTTTGGATCAGATGGAGCACAATTTAGGAAAGCTGACAATTTACAACTACCCACTTTTAGAGGAAAGGGAACTGACAATATAAATTAGGTGTGAAAGATGGAAGCTAAATCTCCTTCAGTGAACTATTAAGGTTCATACAAGAAAAATTAGTTAATTCTGTGATCAGATAAGGTACTAGCTCAAGATTGTTTTCACTGTACATTAACTACCCAGGTTGAGAAGAATAACGGAAGGCATAAAATGAAAAACAAAAGCTAGCTGGGGTAGCAATAATTTAAATCTCCAAAATCAATTGCATAAGGAATACATGAAGGTGTTATTTGATACCTTTGACGTGAAACCGCACCCTTTACCCCAGTGGGTGATGCAATCTTCTTTTCCTAAGTTCCAAAATAGGTAAGTTTATATTCCCTAAAAGCTTTACGACAAATAAAGACAACTCCTACTGAACATAGGTAGAATAGTTATCACATTATAAAGATCATATGGTAATACAGTTTGTTCAATTGAAAGTCTCATTTCAGCAAATATAAGAGATAGAATTCCATACAAATTCCAATGGTAGTAGAAAGTAGCAGTAGTAATGACTTAAAGACTGTAAGAAATATCTTCCTTGTTGGCGACGAAGTTTCAATTTTCCCATAGAATTAATAAAAGATACGGTTGGCCTGAAAATTGAGAGAGAAGGTCCTGAGGGAATCAACATGCAAAGGCATATTGCATATATAGCATGCCTGCTTCAATCTAGCTGGCATATAGTCGTGTCAACTGGTTTATAAGCAGCTTTGGGAACTCAAGAAATACAATTATTTCATAAACAGCCTCTTTTTTCTCGTTCTTTTTGTTAGAGTAAATGTGGGCAAACTTTCAACAAATCTAGCCAGATTTGATTATAGAAATATTAGTTCAATTACTTGAGGCCTAAGGGTACCATGTAATCTTGGTGGTGAGTGTAGCTACATCAATTGTCCTACCACTGCATACCTTCCTGTTTTCTTGCCTTATACAGACATGTTGACATATCACAAGGGGTGCTAAGGCCTAAGTTGGGCTTCAAAAAGCCTCCTACAAACACAACTCTTCAAACTCCACAAAACTCAACTCAAAATGTAATCAATTTTATTCAAGTCTGATGGAAAGAAAAAAAAAAGAGTACAATCCTTTCTATAGGCATAGCACAACTTAAAAGAGAAAAATAGATCCTAAAATATCTTTACACATAAATATCGAGATTCTGAAAATCGTATTATTAATTATCTTGATTCTTAATCTAGAATATTCCAAACAATTAATAGTTAATAGAAATTTATTTAATTTCCAAAACAATAAATATAATTATTTAATATTAAGAAATTAAATTCTTGCTCAGTACCATTCTCCCCTCTAGGAAAAAAATCGTCCACGTGTTTCAGACTTGTTGAGGATCGCAAACCATGTGAGGAGATATTCTCACTTGCCAATTCTGAGAATGGTGAAAATTGCCAAAAGGAAGACTTGTGAAGCAGGCCGGGATTCAAAGGCATTTTATGGAATATGAAGTCAAAATGCTTTGCTTCAATTTACCCTTCCTCCATGGTTGGAATCAAAATGGTAGAAATAAAAAAAAATGACTATAAAAAAATTTTGGCTCAAGGATCTGAGAAGTTGCCGTTGTCAACTACTCCCTCTGTTCCAAAATTAGAGATATATTTATCTTTTAACTATTTGGGAATGTTAAACTTTCATTTTTATATGAATTCGTAAAAATATCAAAGTATAAAAGTTTGTATTTAAGAGCATTATTCATATATTTATGATATTTCATTTCGAAGTTATCAAAAGTAAAAATTTCACTTCAATTCTGAATTATAGGATTTTGCAAACCTATTTTGTATGAACTGAAAATGTATATCTAATTATCGAACAAAGGGAGTAGTATATACTACAAATGTGGTATAGCAATCATCAATTCTTCCTATATTGATGTTTTAGTGGTTGATGATCCAAAATCAGCCACAGATGTTAATGCTGTGCTGAATAGAATTTCAGGGGGAATTCAAAGCAGGATTAATGAGGTTGAAGGGATTCTGACAAAGCAACATAAAGAAAATTGGGGAATATATGAGTGCATCTGTAGGGGAAAGATGGAGACTTGGACAGCAATTCATGGCATAAGCCAAGGGAGCATGATTACAAGAAGCAGAAAGAGATCCAAGCATCATATGGCTTTCATCCACCCCAACTCACTTATCATCAATTATCGGACATCTAAAATTCTGGAGTGAATGCGTTTGCAAGAAACATGATCATTGAAAGTTTGAACCAAGCTCAAATTTTAATGAAGTTTATGATGATCAAAAGATAACTGAAAAGGAGTTTAAAGTAAGTGTCTAAATATAGTAGCAGCCACAATCTCTCATACAAAATTCCACAGCATTAAGGCAAAATCTGATGTCAATGCAAAAACTATGGCCCTCTTAAGGTTGAGAAAAAGGTGGGATGAATTGTGTATATGATGAAATGCCAAGAGGCTCCAAAATTCATAATATTTTCCATGCCTCCATGCCCTTGGACCCGAGACCTATTGGAACTGAAGGTCAAACTAGGCAGAACCTGTTGCTGGTTTCTATAGAAGGGTTGGCCCACAGGGGTAACACAGCATACGGTCTGATCTTGGTCCAATAATTAGGAATTATACCACAAGAAGTTTGATGGGAAGACGAATACAGAAACTAGCACTTGGGGCATATGTGGGTCTTACCTACATGCACTCCCATGCAATAGGTCTTTTTTTTCTTCTTTTTAAAGGAATACAGCACAATTTCTCTCTTCAAAGAAAATTGTTGAACTCTTGGTGTTGACATATTAAAATTTTCTCACACACGTAATCATTTTCTAATGATTACATAGGTTTCAGAAAATATGCAAATCCAGTATTTGTCCTTTAGTTATTGACATCCAAAGAGAGTGAAAAGGTAGCATCAGCATTCCTACAAGGTAATGGGGCTGGAATATCCTAACTGGTCATGCTCAATGTTGAAACTTATATGGAAGTCAGAAAATAATCCTATAACTTGGTGAAATAGAAGATAAATTAGTCACCATGAGTGGAATATTTCTCTCAAGCTAAATATCCCCACCAAAGCGTGTACCCGTAAAATATTCCAGCAAAACGTGGCACAAAAAATAAGAGTTTTGTAATCAAAAACCATCTTCAGACTAATACAATGCAAAAGTATATGGGAGTCTATTTCCGAGATTTCTATGTAAAAGCAACTCTCGCTATGGCTCCACACCATAGTAGTTGAAAGACTTTTTTTTGGATTTCAGAGTTTGTGAGACTTTTTATCAAACAATAGGTGACATATTCTAATCTACATTCATTGCTAAGTCATATTCCGATCATTGTGAACGCAATGGAAGCTTTGTACCTATACGAAATTTCCAGAACATTCATGAGCAAAGGTTTTGAAGTTTGAAAAAAAAATCACAGAATATCATAAAAAGTATCAAAATTGGGTTAAATGACTAGATCAAAAGGAATTTCGAGCGGTTACATACCTAGTTAATGGCTTAAGTTGCCGATGGGATACAATAGCATATAATTTTCTGAAGAAACAGTTGATTACCTTTAATATTTTTTTCTCTTCTTACCGAACAGCAAAGGTGGTTGTGAAGAGAAAGAATGATATCACAGAGATGAGATTTCCTGATTTTTGCCTTTAAGATCATGCGAGCAACTGCCCTACTCTTTAGGTGTCCAGATGGCTTCACGCACATTGTCCGGTTCATATATAATATGCTTAAGACAAATCTCAATACCAGGGCTTCATGTACAAAGCAGGTAATAGATGGGACGGACGTTTCATGACAGGAGACTAGCCACCAGGGCACACCCTTACGATTGTGATAAATAGATATTAAGCTATTCAAAATTTTTACCAAGAATATATTAGATTAAACCCGAGGTGAGGAATTTAGCATCAAAATTAGTGTTAAATTTGCTGTAGAAATTCACCAAATTGTAATGGTTTTGCTGTTTTGATAAATCTAACCTTATAGATAATAGAGCATGAAAAATATGATTGTTTACAAATTTGACATTTATTGATGTAGAATAGTAATTCATTATTATGTGAAATTACGAAAACTTTTACTTTCAAAAATGTGTTGAACTTCCATGGTCATAAAAATTATAGTTGACGTTATATTAACTTATGAAAAGTTGAATAGTAAAAAAATTTTAATATTATTTTCATTGTACGGAAGATATTCTAAAATTTTAATTTAAAAAAAAAAAGTTAAAGTAATTTCTCATACCAAATCTCTTGCCTTCTGCTTACTTATTATATACTTAAATTTTGAACCAAAAATGTAATTTCTATATGTAAGATTAATATGAGTACAAAAAAGATATAAACTCAAGACATGGCCCATGGCAATCGGTTTAAGAAAACATTGTTGGAGACGTGTAAGATTAGTGAACTAACTATCAATATATAATATGAAAATCAGTTTCCTTGCACTATAGCTTAGGTCATATAATAAGAGCTATAGTATAATAAACAGTTGAAAGCAAAGGCATATCCAAGAATTTAGAGAAGGGGGACACCATTAAAATTGTTAATGTGATAAGAATTTAAAATGCTCAATAGAAACACTAAAGTCACTACAAAATCCATTTAACAAGATATTAAGTACTCTTATTATCTCAAAATTATTTGATTTAATTATAGCACATATTAAAATCCTAAAATTCAAATTATGTATATATCAAGATATCAAAATATTGTTTATATTCAAAATAAGCTTAAAAGTATTCGATGGTATTAAATTTTTCGCCAACAAAACCTATAAATTCACATCAAATTTGAAATATGGAATCTCAAAACCAAATATAACCATAATTCTAGAACAGAGTAAATTGAGTAATGTGGTTACAATCTATTCAACTCAAACTAGGAGTTAGAAATTATATAATTTAGCAAATAATAAGAAATTAATGCATCTATAAAGGAGCAAATGGGCAATTGCCTACCCAGCACCTTAGTACATCCATCTATCGTTGAAAGACGGCGCGGGCGCTTTATGATAATAAATGATATGATATCCCACTAAAGAAAGAAAGAATGTGTTGTACGGTACCTTTGGATCCTTCTTGTTTGAATATTGTTGAGTCCCAAAACCACGTTTGGGTTTTGAATCAGAGCAGCAGCATAATCGAAAGTGAATCTGATTATGAGGGGACAACTGCCATATTGTTAAGAAAGTAGTTGTGGGTATGTGAGGGGGATGAATAGTATTAGTAATGGCCATGGAAGATGACGATATTTGTTGGTATTGGCAAATCAAATTTCGTAGAAAATTACATCGTAATATAAGGACCTCGCTCGCCTATTCTCGAGGTCATCCAGAACAGGGCTGGGAGGAGATTAACGAAACCCTAGCACAGTAGCACTAGTTATTTCCTTATCTTCTTATCACGAAAGAACGGTACTGCGACTGTCTCGACGCATGTGAGGAAAGGGGACAGGGAGGGAGATTTTATATTCTAAAAGTTGACATCTGTACAATTTTAGTTGACGTAAAAGGAGCAACAAAATGGAATTCGATTGCCACTACAACGTTTTAATGGGAAAGGGAAAAAGTGCCACGTGCACAACGTTTTAACGTACATGCGGTCATTTTGGGTCAAAAAAAAACTGCTGCACTGGAAAAAATATAATTTTTTTGTGTACAAACTAAGGTGTTAAACTTATAAAAGAGTAACTAAAATTTTAATGATTAATAATAATATGTATATTTATATATGAATTAGTGTTATCACCACTACCTCACAGAAAATAGATAAAACATAAAATTTATCATATCCCTCGCCTTCTATATTCCAGTGATGGCTTAGGTAATTTTTATATTCATTCGTATTAATTTTATTATAAGAAATTTTGCACACTGAGTAGTTTGTTTATTTTCATTTGTAGTTGTTAATAACTTCTTCATTTTCACTCTTCTCTATAAACTTTTACACATTTTCGGTATGTTTGTTTGTAAGATTGAATTAGACTAAATTAGTAATCTCTCTACATTAACAATAATTTAGAACTAGATTAATAATTATACCAAACTCAAAAACAATTTTGTCAGACTCGATTATAAAATCATAATATTGATCCCCTTTATTTATTTATTTAATCCCTAGTATAGAGTATTATATTTTAAATGGGATTATTCAGTCTAATCTCATGTATCAAAATAAACATGGTATTAATTCATATGATAAATTAGTTCAATTTTAAAATAATAAAATAAACATATAATTATTTTTAAAACGGGACTAGATAGTCAATCCCCGGCTAACAAATAGAAGTTCAAACTCTCTGGTTTTTGTCATGAGCTAGGACCTTTTAGTTAGCCTGGTCAATTTGGAAAGTCAGAATAACAAGGTTTCAATAGGGGAACTGCCAAGGTGCAGTTCGAGGGTAAAAGTAGAAGATGGGACTGTCTAGGAAGTGGAATTTTGAAATATAATTTAGGTTTTTAACGAGAAATAAATTGTTTTGTTTTGTTAAGTAATAAATGAAAAATATACCGCTTTCAAAATAATTAAAAATTTAGATTTCATGCGTAGTTCAGCATTTTACTCCCAGTTAGTTGCAGTAATAGTGGACTACTGATACATATATAAGAGTAATTTTATTAAAAGCCAAAAGTCAATAAGTCAAATCATTTTATTAAGAAAAAAGAAGAGGGTGAGGCTGTATGTACTAGTGAATAAGCTGAATTAATGGATTATTAATGCGCTCTCTCTCTCTCTCTCTATGTTTGATGAAAAGTGTACTTGGTAGAGACCATTCCTCCTCTTCCACTACACCACAACGGACCGATGAAAAATGAAAATTATAGATTAGAATATTAGATGCCAATGGCATTCGATAACAAGCCAACTGTGGCTGAAACGACCCGTACCTGCTAGCATTTCCCTGAGTAATGAAAGAAATAAACTACAGGGGCCTTTTACGCTATAACAGGTTGGACGTACACCCAATGGGTCAGCTAATACTCTTGTGACGCTCAACTCAAGCTGCAGCTTGGAGAGGGGCCTCAATTGCCACAATTCGGAACAGGTTTGGACATATTTTCGTCAGCAAGTTCTCGCAATCTGTTGAGCTCAGGTAAAACAACCTTACCAAGATCAGGTCGGTCCTTCCGTCTTAGTTCTGCACATTGAAGTGCAAGTTTCGCGAAGCACAAGGCTTCTTCCATGGGCCAATCAGGGACAGACTGGTCCAGCATATCAGCAAATGTCCCGTCCTCAACAGCCCGCCCAACATGGTGAGTCAAACCCATAGCAGGCTTGGCTGTAATCAATTGTAGAAGCAAAATGCCCAAGGAATAGACGTCAGATTTAACCCCAAGCATCCCAGTTTGTTGATACTCGGGATCAATGTAGCAAAAAGTTCCAGCTGTTGATGTCATCCGATACTGTGTCACATCATCTGACACAGGAGGAACAAGCCTTGCCAATCCAACATCACTTATCTTGCTTACATAGTTATGGTCCAGAAGAATATTTGCAGGTTTGAGGTCACGATGCACTAGAGGCTCGGGTTTTGTTTGGTGGAGAAAGAGAAGGCCTGTAGCTATCTCGGATGCAATTCGGAACCTAAGTTGCCACGAAAGAGCAGGGGTGTTTCCTCGCTGGAACAAACGATCTTCTAAGCTACCATTAGCCATGTACTCGTAAACCAGACATCCATATTCTGGGCAGGCTCCAAGGAGTAGTACCATATTGGGGTGCCTCATGCAGCTCAACACCTCAACCTGCATTAGTAGTATTGACACCTGATCAAAAGCTCTGCTACAGAAAATTCCAAATTGATTCTTTGTGACAACATAGTCATTTTCCCTTCTAGTATGAGTTACACATAGTTGTGTCTCAAATAAAAAAGAGGTGCATTAAAGCACTAATATATCATATTTCGAATATCCAGCACGTACTGCTGGTAATTTACCATGTCAAGAATCCCGAATTTTTAGCATTCTTATCTGATTTTTTCAGTTTTACTAACTGAAACTAAACTTTAGTTGCTACTTGTAACTAATATTCTCACCTCTTGCTGAAACTGTGACCGACCTTGTGCTGCATCTGGACACAAGACTTTAACTGCAACTGGTGTATGATCAAGATAACACTTAAAGACAGGGCCATAACCCCCTTCCCCAATCTTCAGAGATTCAGCAAAAAATTCTGTTGCCACTTCAATCTCATCTATTGTGTATCTCCTGTACCAAAAATCATTTTGTGATGACTTCTTTGAAGCCAATTGCTTCTCATCCACTTCTTTGAATGCTTTCATTTCAGCATTCACTCTCCTTTGTTCTTCCATATCTGCAATTTTTTGAGCTGTTTCTGCTTTTTCCATGGCTGCCCTGTACTTTGCTTTTTCCTTCTCTGCAGCAGTTAATGCTGCTTCCTTGGCAAGTCGAGCCTCCTCCAATCTTCGTTCTTCTTCTATTCGCCAGCGATGGAGCTCCACTGCCTGAGTTACATATCAAATTACAACGCAACAAGGAGTATCGCTTTATAAATATATACATCACATGTGGATTTTATGACTACCTTTTGTTTCGCTGTCAATGCTTCTTTGCAGACTGTACTATACATATCCATTGTTTTTTGCAGCTCTAGCTTTAGCCTCCTCATCTCAGCTTCAACGCCATCCTGCAAGTATTTATTGTGGCACCAGTTAACCTAAACTATTCAAGAAATAAAGATGAATATGATATATAATATTAAAAAAAAAAATAAGTAGTCAGCTTTATTAATGAGATCAAACTGATATATGTTATTAACTGTGCACACTCAAAGATAAAGCATATAAAATCTCAAAGTGACACATGTAAAACGACCAGATGTCAGTTTCTGTTGCAAGACATCAGATATAAGGGATTATATCAGATAACCTTCTCTTACGAGTTACTAAAAGGGAATTCCCCAAGCAATAACATATTGTCCACATATAGTAATCAAATAACAAGATTTTGGGCTAGATAAGCTAGCTGACTTAATTGCTCAGACACACTCTTAAGTGTCGGAGAAGTTATAAAACTAAAATGTGCGCTACTTATTTTTCAGAATGTCAAAAACAAAAGAATATTAAAATCCATTATACCAACAAAACTCATCAAAAGATAATCTGGTGTCTTGTTATCTGGGTGCCTATTAATGTAGCTAAAAAATTCCTTACTGTGTTCTGCGATGAATATGATGTTCTTCCACTCTCAAGAGAGGACGATGAGAATTCATGAAGAGAACTGATTTCAGTTTCCCTAGCTCCAAAGCGAACTGAACCGAAGCTATGGTCTGAGCTTGTTGAAACCCGTGAGGTTCTTCCTGAATCCATGCTATCATAGAGGGAAGCAGACATGCGATCAGTACTTGGCCTGCCAGAGCTTATAAATGAGATGTCAGTATCTGAGTCATAAATCTCCCCAGTGAACTTCCCGTTCAAACCTCTCCCCTAGTGAATGGCGACCTGTAAATGACAACGGAGATCAGGTTAGTTGATAATATGCAGTGTTGATGACTTCACAGGCAAACTGAATGAGTTAGAATTACTACTTCAAATATACACATGCGCGCGCACAGAGACACCCGCACTCTCTTATAATTATATCAAGTTATCAACTTCAACACCGGAAATGGCATGAAAATTGTGTAGTACAAGTTGATGATAAACTTAAATTTCAGACTCTTTACTAAGCTTGTGCATCCCATGTTTCAACGATTATGTCTATGGTCATATATAACTTACTTGAGTGATTCATAGTCATCATGCAAATTACGAGGCTTCTGCGGTATTCTTTCTGTTTCTGTAACAGGTTACGCATGTCTTGTGTGAGGAAAACTTATGAACATTAAATGGGTAAAAGAAACAAAGCGTTCTGGGAGAAAGTGACCAAACCTCTCATACTCAAATTACGTCTGGGTTGAGCATCAGTGGTGTAGCCATTGTTATTAACTTGGTCATGAATTTGTCCATAAAGAGGGGAAGTAAATGGGGCTGAACGAGAAGCATTCCGCACGGACGAGATCTTTCCTTTGTGAATCACGTAAATAGTGCAAAAATCTGGAGCCCCTGTTGATACGTTACTAGGAACATCAGAAACCTTAAATCTTCTATAGAATATATGAAAAATTCAATTCATCAGTATATTTTCTTTGCCTGTTAGACACATTTGTATGACATGAAATTGATGATTATTTCATACTAGTAAAAGATTTACAACATCCACAGGTTACGTTATCATACATACAGGATAAAAGATTTTACTATGGTACTTGTGGTACTGTACTTTGTTCAACATTCAAAAAGAATCGAAACTAACTTTTGCACAAAAAGTGTGTGTGTGCGCGTGGAATCAATTTATAAATTATAAGATCATTGGTTCTAATCACTCATCTAAGAAAGAAGAGATGAAATTAATCATAAATAATAAAAGGAGAAGAAGAAGAGTTATGTTTCTTCCCCTTAACTTCAGATTGTACTGGGAAATAAATTAAGCCATTCTTGATTCAGTGGTTGCATAATCAGAAAAGACTGAGCCTGTAGAGATTCACCTGATGAAGCCATGGCGAGATGAGGCACCAAGAACTAAGTTCTCAATTGCAGTGTAAGTAACATATTCTGTCAGTGCTTTTGGTACATCTGTATCTTCGAGTATGACATCAAGACATCGTATCTGTGTGAAAAGAAGTTGCAATTTAGGAGAAACAATATTAACCTGTACAATTGGGTTTATATTTTTATAGTGTTAGGTATCTCCTCGAATCCTATTCTCATTAGGAAGTTTATTTTTGGTAAGTTATTTCGTAAGCCGTCCTAGATTTAGTAGGAGTTTTGTGTGTGAAGGTTTCCTATTCCTTGTAGAAAGCAGTATAGTTTAATGTTGTGAGTCCAGAGTTGATTAGATATAAGGATATTTGTGAGTATCTCTTATTTAAATGGGACGTGTCTAGTTGTTGTAATGTGGTGAGATAGAAAAGTGGAAGAAAAGTCGAGGGTTTCACAACTTTTATTTCGTGCAAAAAGCTGTACAGTTGAGATTAATATACTTGTCTATTTGGTTGATCGTATTTCGTAAAACGTTGATTCCCAACAAATATTCCACCTGTTGGCATCTATCTAGCTACATATATCTAAAATCAAGTGACAAAATGACAAACAAAAAGAAAACAATTCAGAGCTTACATCTTTACGAGTACAAAAGCAATGAAAAGTAAGGAACAAATCTTTGGTCTGCTTCTCAAGTTGTTGCTTGCTCGCGGATACAGGTCCATTGATATCAGGAACAATAGCATTTTTTATCACTGCAACGACAAATAAATCATTTCACTGTTATAGATGAAAACCGTGAAGAGAGCCACTCCCAGTATTGAGCTTTTCGGATAAAGTTGTTTCTAGTGCAATCATTAAATGTTACAGAATCGTCACGTCGACATTTTACAAGAAGAATTTATATTTACTGTTATATTTTGGTGTAGCTGTTTCCCATACAGTAAAAAAAATCCTACCAATTTTAAGCAATGATCACAATCAAAAAACACAACTCATACTATAAATATTTGTAAAAATAATAACAGCGACGTAGGACATCAGACTTATTTGAAAGAATTTGCATAGCACCAAATAACAATACACTAATGTTTGCCATCCCAATCTGTTACAACCAGAAACATATCAGATAAAGATATTCAATATTGTCACATCTCACTGGAGACTCAAATTGAAAGATTGAGAATAAACATTACAAGTCAGAAAATTCTTGTTTGAATTATATTAATATTTTACCTAATAATTAATTTACGGATGCATGCTCAGCACTTGTAGCATTAAAACAATAATGAATATTCAAACATAATAATAAATAAAATACACGATGAAGGAGAATTATCAGGATTGGGTTGTTTGCGCAAGACGTGGATGAGAACAATCGTTTGCCCTCTGGTGAGAAGATTCTCAATGGCCCACTTTAGAGCATGCTGACTTCCTTTATCCTTGTCTATAGCGACCGCCACCAAACTCTCTCCTCCACCTCCTCGCCTTTCTCCTCCAAGATTACCTCCCGTCCCCGTCCCAGACCCCTTTGGAAGCCACATCTCTCTCGCTCCCCCTTTCTCTCCGTGTTGTTCTTTGCCTTTTCATAGAAGTTCTCCCCTCACCCGATCACTTTCTTTTTTTCGTTCCTTCTATCCCTCCTCTCTTTTCCTAGTTTATTTTTGTCCTACTTAATTCTAAGAAAATTCAAAAGAACTCTAGTTATACTATTGTTGTCCGAACCAAATCTGAAATTTACTAGTCACACAATGCTGATGATGGAGAAACCGGTGTCGTTTTCTTAATTTTCTTCTATTTTTTAGACGTGTTACGGAAAATTGGATCGTAGACAGATAATTTTATATCAAACGGAAGATAAATAATTAGGGCACTTGTGTCCGTAAATAAGGAATTACTTTTATAATACAGAATCAATTGTTATGAAATGTTTAATATAAATCTTTTACCTTCTTCGTATCTCCATTTCTCCACCTCTCCGCATGTTCATTTCCTTCATTATGTTTATGATTAATTATATGACTTTTCATAAACATTCTTTTACCTATAAATAGAGATATTGTAGAATAGTGATGTACACAATCAACTTGAGATACGTTATCAGTACGAGTTTGCTATAGTCAAATTGCGATAGGATTTTTTTTTCCGGTAGAAGTACAAGCTTGCTATAATCATGTTTTGTTTCTAGAAAAAGGAAAAAGAATATGATTAGAGGTTCAAGAAAACCTATAACAAATAGTAAAGATGAATGTTTAGTAGACAGTGGAACAACAAACACTATACTAAAAAGCAAGAGATATTTTTTTCAATTGTCTCCTGAAGAGACACATGTTAATACAATATCTCGCATTAGTAATTTAATTGAAATCTCTAGAAGAGCTTGTATTTTGTTACCTGAAGGAACAAAATTATTTATAAACAATACATTATACTCAAATAAATTCAGAATAAATTTACTAAGTTTTAAGGATATTATATGGAATGGTTATCATCTTGAAACCATGACTGAAAATAATATTGAGTATCTTCACATAACATCTATTAAATATGACCAGAAAATCATATTGGAAAAGTTGGAAGCTGTAGTATTCACATGTAGTGGATGCAATAACTCTCAGATTTCTAATTAGTCTCACAATCACTGAAAAACTTTAAATGCGTCTCATGAATGTAGTCAGGCCTATTTATATGGATCACATGATAATGATATCTATATGAAAGTCCCTGAAGGACTAAAAATGCCTGAAACATTTAAATCAAAACCTCGATAAATGTATTATATAAAGTTACGGATATCTTTATATGGACTAAAACAGTCGGGTCGAATGTGGTATAATCGACTAAGTGAATATCTCATAAAAGTGGGATACAAATCTAATGTAATTAGTCTATGTATTTTTATTAAAAGAGCAATCTCGATTTTTACAATTATTGTAGTATATGTTGATGATTTGAATATCATTGGGTTTCTTGAAGAGATCGAAAAGACTGCAAATTTATTAAAGAAAAAATTTGAAATGAAAGATCTTAGTGTAACAAAATTATGTCTTGGCCTACAAATCGAGCATTTGAATAATAGTATTTGTGTCCATCAATCAAATTATATCCATAAAATGTTAAAACGTTTTAATATGGACAAATCTCATCCTCTAAGTACACCAATGGTTGTTCGATCAATTGACATAGAAAAAGATTTTTATCATCCCCGAGAAAAGAATGAAAAAGGTCTTGGTCTAAAAGTACCATACTTAAGTGCGATAGGGGCTTTGATGTATCTCGCTAATAATACAAAACCTGACATTGCATTTTCTGTCAATGTATTGGCAAGATACAACTCTGATCCAACACGCCAACATTGGAACGGAATTAAACATGTGTTTTGTTATCTTTGTGGGACAAATGATATGGGATTATTTTACCAAAAAAATAAAAAATCCAAATTAGTTAGGTATGCAAATGCAGGGTATTTATTAGATCAATATAAAACTCGGTCACAATCTGGATATGTATTTACATATAGCGATACTACAATTTCATGGCGATCAACAAAACAAACACTAACAGCAACATCATCAAATCATGTCGAATTAATTGCTCTATATGATGCTGGACGAGAATGTGTATAGTTGAGATCAGTAATTCAACACATCGAAGAGAAATGTGGACTTGAGTCAATCAAAGGAAGCCCAACTGTGATATATGAAGACAATGCAACATATATTGCTCAAATCAAATAAGGATATATTAAAGGTGACAGAACCAAACACTTCTCACCAAAATTCTTCTCAGCACATGATCTACAGAATGATGGTTTGATAAATGTTTATTCACAAAATCATTGTCGAGAAAAGTTTTTGAATAACTTACATAGAAGATTGGTATTCGTCATTTCAAAGATATACATGAGGGGGAGTATTATACATGTTGTACTCTTTTTCCTTCACTAAATTTTATCCCACTAAGTTTTCTTAGTAAGGTTTTAATGAGGCAACATAACCGATCCAAAAGTATCAGTTAATTTGGTCTTGACGTACCTAATTTATAATTTGTCCTACAGAACATATTAATTATGTATAATATAAGGTAAAATGTCTAAGAGAGAGTGTTATGAAATGTTTAATATAGACCTTTTTACCTTCTCTACCTCTCCACCTCTCTAGCTCTTCATTTCCTTTATTATGTTTATGATTAATTGTATATCTTTTCATATACATTCTCTTCTCTATAAATAGAGGTATTGTAGAATGGTGATGTACACAATCAAGTTTAGATATAATATAGAAATAAGATTAGTCTCTCTCTTTACTTTTGATTTATTTCATAATATCAATAAGAGATTTTTGACTTATACTAATTTCCCTTAAATATATACTTCTTATCTTATGGAATATAAGATACTAAACTATTATCTTGCTAATTTTTCTTAATCGTTAAATATAAATTTAAAATATGTAATATATATATATATATATATATAATATCTTTACACATTAAAATATAATATACATGCTAATACAATACATTATCTCACACACACACACACACACACACACACACACACACATATATATATTGATATAGTATCTTATATTATATATTAATTTTATTGCATTAATTTACTATAATCTCTATTAATTAAGGCTTTGGCCTTTATAATAACTTATGGTATTTTTGTGTAATCATCATTGAAATAAGAAAAATAAAATAAAAACCACAATTCTCTGTCATTTGAACACAACTCTTCCATTATCATCCCATTAAGGAATGTTCATCTTACTGTTAATTTGAGAGTGAAAAAGGAATTCGACTCCTCTAAATTTCTTAAGGAACTCCACTTCGTACATTTGTTTTAATCTCAACATTTATATCTAATGGTTGAGATCTAATAATTAATTTTAAATTTTATTAAACTTAATAATAAATAATAAATATAAAAAGTCAACCTAAAACCATTAGTAAAAATTCATTATTTACAATTCAAAACATCAATAAATATAAAATTGTCCATATATAAATATAAAATCACATATTGTGTTTATTTTGCTGAGTAAATCACACAATATTTGTGTTACAATTAATTAAACTCGTGCAATCATATACAACTATTCAATAACTAATAAAAATGGTATAATTATAAATATTGTTAATTATATTTAAATTTAATTATTATAGTACACATATTTAAATTTTACTTATTGAAACATAAATTAGATAATTATAATATTGAAATTAAATTTCTGCATACCTATATACAATATAAATATTAATAAGCAAATGAAATACATTGTGTGAGTGATTGTTTGCATACATATACATAGATGGTCGGTAAATATAATATGTTACAATTTAAAATCTTAATATATTTTTAAAAAATATAGCAACTTCTCCTTTTGGAGCTGACGTAACAAACCATATGAGCCTCCTAATGAAGCCAACATAAATCCGATCTGAATATAAAATAAAAGGCAGTTTCGTTATAGTAGTATACCAATCACCTGTTCTAGAAAGCACTCAACCTCTCAAAATTTTACTACCAGAGACGCAACACTCAACCTCTCAAAATTCATGATTTCAGTTCCGTATGCATCCTTTTCTGGGCATGCCCCTTATACGAGACTAGTGTTATAAGTTCCCTCACTTCCTTCTCCAACCTCAAAACTCGAACGAGGGTTTGAAACCAAACTTCTCCTCAGGAGAATAGATGAAACTATTGGGATTTTGACAAATAAAACGCAGGGAAAAAAAAAATGAAACCCTAACTCAAGGATCCATGTGAAACAATTTAATATAAATGGTCTAAGATTTTACTGATTAAAATTGATGAATCTGAAACTTTGACGAGGGTGTTGATCGTTTCTGAATCTTTAACGCAATCCAATTGAACGACAACTCTATGATATCCACACGAACACTCCATTAACCGTCTTACGATCCGAAGTAAGGAGAATTACAGTACTAGCTGTTGAATTTGTTTCTCTCTCTCTCTCTTAACTCTAGTATCTCTCTCATGAGCAATTAGGATTTTTCAGAAAGCATAAGTGAGAGAAAACAATTGATATATCCTACATATAGATGTGTATAGAGTAATCTCAAACCCTAATCTAATTAGGAGAATAAAAACTGAATTTTATATTTATTATATATTTTAATTAAGTCTCACTTAATATATATATAAAATTTAAAGCCATGAGTTAAATAAAATCAATCTTATTGATATATTAAAATCACCGACATTTAAATTATATCTTCTTAACAAATGTTCTTACTGTGCAACCCTGTAGGTTATTATTACGTTGAAAAGAGTTTTTAATCATATTATAAAATTATAAATAGTGAGTGACATCTAGTAATTTGATTCGATGCAACCTTTTCGTGACCAATATTTCAATGTAATTTAATCCTTTTAACATTGATATCTAAGATTAAATTCAAGGCATGCATGTGTCATCCTCTTCACTATTTAATCTCAGTTTTCTTGATCAATGAATAGATTATATGAAACAAATTTCTATTTGAGCATGACCATGTATTTCATAGTCTGACTCAATCAAGAGGCTTATAGATATCACCCATAATTTATAGGAGGGTTAAATTTTATTTACATCATTCTCATTTCTCACACAACTCATGATACATCCAACAATCACCTTTATCGTCTACCTAGTTAAAAGTGGCTTTTGACAATATCAAAACACATAACTTCTTATGTAGAAATGTCATGACTTCATGTCAAATCATGATGCATCCAACAATCACCTTTAACGTCCACTCAGTTAAAAGTGACTTTTGACAATGTCAAAACACATAACTCATTATGTAGAAATGTCATGATTTCATCACGAACGACCATTACATCATTGTCACTGTGAGAATTACTTATGACACATAGTATAACGCTCCATGTAGAATTCTCATGTTGGGTATGTCCCGTACACTGTTCTCTAACATGTACCTACACATCAACTTAATATATCTCGTATATATTTATGACTAATGAGATGTGACAATTGGTCAATCCACATACTAGTCTCAATGTATTATTGTTCTCCCACTAACAATAATACTAGACTAGGGATATTTAAGAATAATGATATATAACATACTTATATGATCTCATATTCAAGTCACATACTTCAATCCATATAATTAGTATCATTCTTCTAATGACATTTATTATGTTAACATTTATATAACGCAGTAAATAAAACATAATAAAAGAAATTATTATTTAACCAAAACATAACATAAATATAGTGTCACAATCATTACATAATTGGCCACTAGGGCATACACTCCAATTAGAAATAATTCGGGGGAGATCCAATGTAGATCAAACTTTCGATTCACTAACTCTGCATGGGGTAAGGAATATTTTTGTATATTCGATAATACATTTTAAGTAGTAAATAATTTGTAATATAAATAATACTCAATCCATTTCACAATAACTAGCCTTTGTTTTTTTGCATGTAACTTTAGGTGACCTTTTTTATATGTTAAATTTTTTATTCATATAAATTCTTATTTAATATATTTTTTCTTACTAATTTTTTTTAGAATATAATAAAAAAAATTAACATATAAAAAATTTCACCCGATGTTATGTGTAAAAAGTCAAATGTCAAGTTATTGTGAATTGGAGATAGTATATATTTATAGAAATACTAATATTGTTTTTAAGTGTTATATTGTATTATTTTAAAAATGATATAGACAATCAAAATTCTATTGTGTTTAGTAAATATGTATATTTATATGGAGAAATTTATATTTATTAATGTTTTGATTAGCAAGTATTTATATTAGATAGTAAATCGTAAATATTTTATAACGGTTTTAGGTTGAATCTTACTATTTATTGTTTAATGTGAAATTTTTATATAGTTATTATTATATTTCAATCATTGCATAGAGATGAAAGAATGAGATTAAAAGAAATCTACAAGTTGGAGTTTATAATTTACAAGTTGGAGTTCCCAATAAATTCTAGAAAAGTGGAATTTGAAAAAAAAAAAACTTGCATAACAAATTGTACCATAAAAATCTACAAATATGTTTTCGTCTACAATATTTATTTATCTTTAAAGTAATTATTTTCTTTTTATATATGTTGCACACACATTTACATGTGCCATGTGACTAGTATTTTATTATTTACCTATGTATTATATATTAAACAATAGAATAAACTATAATATATTATGATATATTATACAAAACATTATATTATAATTACTATATTATATATATATATATATATATATATATATATGTATGTATGTATACATACATACACACACAATTAATACTTTATAATTTTAGTTAAATGTAATATACTCATATGATATATATTTAAATATAATTACATAAATATATAATGCGTTTTATAAATATTATATATTAAATTATGTATTATATACTATGTAATATATCCTGTGTATTTATTTTATATAAATATAGTACATAATATATTATATAATGTTATAATACATATATTATAAGTATTACGTATATAATGTTGTAAGTATTATATATATATATATATATATATATATATATAATATTCTAAATACTATTCAATCTTATAATATAGTTAAATATTTTTTAATGATAAATTAAAATAATATAACCAGAATTATTATAAATATATATTGATATTTTAATACTATAAGTATGTATAATAAGGAATTTGGGGAGATTATTATGAGTTATTGTTAAAGGAATCTATATAAAAAGTGTATATAAAAATTGGAACAATAAATAACTTTTAAGACACCCTGGTGTGGGTGCTCTTAGATTGAATGTGATGGTGCGTTCAATTTGATAAGATAAAATGACACTGAAATATAATAAATTTTAGACTATTTTATTAGATTATTTATGTTTAATATTAATATTTTCTCACAAAATTGTATATTTTTAATTAACTTTTAGATAAAATTTGCTCATTCAATCATACCTAAAATCTCACAAACAAGTTACTGTTTATTCATTCTCATATTTTCCTCAAAATTTTATAATTATTATCTTTTACTTTTTTTTCCTTACACATTTTATATTCTCATATCATTTCATAACATTCAACAAAACGCAACTTAATTATATTTAATTTAATTTGCTCTATTGTATTTTTTAATTTAATTAAATTTTAAATTGATTTATATTGGTAACGAAGTAGATTGAAATAAAATTTCCAAGCATGATTAGGCCTTATGGGTAATACTATATATAAAATCAAAATTATTCAAGCCAAGGAGTGAAAATAAAATAATTATTAAATAGCTAGCGCTAAGTCTGAAAAATGATCGCTTTCCACTTTTCCCTATTGTTTTCTTTCTTTCTTTTTTTTTTTTGGTGTGGTTAAATGCTTCTTTTTATTTAGGCTTTCTACCCCCAACAACTTTGCATGGAGTAAAATTTTTATACGTTCATGTAAATTGATAAAATATTCTAAATAAGTGATGAGAAGAGAGCGCATTTTAATGATATATGTTAATAGGTAAAATACTTCAATATTTTGGAAGTGTTCCAAAACACCATTTAAAAATCGGTTTTTACACCAAAGCTTTGTAAATCATCCTCTTAAACAAGTTTTCACTTATCTATATACTATATTTAAAAACAGAAATATATTTTTTTAGAGTCACAATTCTGCACTTTTTTCCCCAAAATTATTCTCTTATAATTCTTTTTATTCATTTATGGTCATCTCCTAATTCACTTCAACTTTCATCAAATTTTCCTAATCCACTTGTACTTTTTTTATTCCTTTACGACCATCTCGTAATTCATTTAAACTTTCATCAAATTCTCCTAATCCACTTTTACTTTAATTCATAATTCTATTAAAGTAACAAAATCCATTATTAAAGAGTTTTAAAACAAAATATATGAATATAATATAACAAATAACCTTATATGTATGACTAGTCGAATTACCAAAAATAAAAAAAATAATTTAATTTTATGAAAAAGGTGTAACAAATTTTTAAATATATATTAAATAACTTTAAAATAAATATTATCATAATTATTTTAACATATATATCTAAACACATTATAAATTATTAAATAAAATAAATGTTTGAATTAAAATCGATAATAATAAATACAAAGAGCAAAATTAGATCCGAACACCCGTTCGTTGGACGTTTCACCTTTTTCATACCCGTAAATCAGTTATTGACACAAATATCCTGTCCTCCCTCCCTCGACTGTGAACAAAAGAAACAGAAAAAAAGGAAGAAGCACTGAGGAGATTAAAAAACCCTAGGGAGCAGCAGCAGCAGCAGCAGCTAAAAGAGTAAATTACCGGGCTAGCATACACGGAGAACGAGTACATTAATCGATAAGAGAAGAGGAGCAAGATAGAAAGGAAAAGTCCGCAAGCTAACAACCGAAGTAAGTATCTAAAAAGAGCCTGTCCAATTCAAGAAAAGCAGAGCCTCAACCCAATCGCAGGCAAAATATTTCAGTATTTGTGGTACTTCTGTGCATTGCTATTAGTTGCATTTTGCGCATATATCTATATACATTCGTTTTAATATTTATTTTTATTTTATGGAATTCGAATTCAGGGGAAGAGCTTCTTCTTCATGGGAGACTTATACAAAAGCGGAGGAGGAGGAGGAACTGCCGCAGAAGGGATGACCATGATCATTAATGTCCCCAAAGAGGAGCTAGAGCTTGCTCAGTTCAAGTACAATCAACACCAACAACACCCGTCGAGACAGATACAGGTCCCTCCTTTCAAGCTTCCCTTCCTCCACTTACCCGACTTTGGACGGCCTATCAAAGTAATGAAACCCTATTTATGTTATTTTTATTGTTCTTCGCCATTCCTTGCATTTATGTCTAATATGTTGATATGAATTTCAGGAGTTTATTAGGACAAGAGAAGTCCGTGAGTTTCTTAGTGGTGCCTTGGCAGGGGCTATGACAAAAGCTGTTCTCGCTCCTCTAGAAACCATCAGGTTGGCTTATTCCTGTATTGCTATATAAGAGATTCAATCATTAAGATTGACTGGAGAAGATGGAGGTAGGAGACGCAATGGGGGTACAATTACCCACCCAAGTGTACCAACTGCGGTTATCTACGACCACCACCAACTGGGGTCATCTACGACTACTAGAGGCGCACCAAAAGGTCTAGATATATGTAGGTGACACTTAGGCAGGAGTATTGAACCTTATAAACACATTCACTACTCGTTTTCCATCATAAATGACTTCTTCCTAGACTTTGGCATTATCCATTTGGAGGCATCTTCTCCTTCATTGTGGGTAGCGAACACGAGCTTAGGTTACTCAAGGTCCCTGTCATAGTCCTTTTTAGTCTTTTCAAGTTCAACTTCAGCATCCAGTGTTTCACAAAAAATTGTAGATACTTCACCTTTAGTATTGACAACAAACTGTTCCCCTGGATTGGAAGTTATATCTAGTTTCCTGATCTCATCACTAAACTACCTCGCCATTATATGTCATGATTCTCCATCAATTTGTAGCTCCCTCACATTCATCATGCTCAAGAAAGCTAGATATCTTTTGCCATTCATATCCTTTTCGAGATCTTCCCATCTCTTCCTTCATTGTGTTAACCCCTTCTCTCCTCCAACTACCATCATCTCCTTCCGTTCTTCTTTTGAGGCCCATAAAGGATCCTTACAATATCCCTTAGTCTCAAATTATGCATTACAGTGTGTTACACTCCTTTTATAAACTGAAAATGGCTGAAACAGTCTGAAATTTAGAACTGAAATTGTTTGGGCTAACGCTAATTAGAATAGAGTAGATTGAGTCAAGAGCAACTGATATGTACCCGATTTATGCTGGTTGACTGCTTGAGTTCTTTAGTTGCAGCATGTCGATCTGCTCTTTTGAAGTGTGAGTTGATTCTTGGGATTGATTTGTGAATAGGTAGAGAATATATTTTGGGTTTTTGATCGGGAAAATCGAATTTATGTTGAATTTGAGGTAAATCAAATATGAACAGTAAATCAGTGAAGTAGAGTTTCAACTAGAAGGATCTCGCTGATGAATCTGAGTTGTTTCTGCTATTGTTTGAAGTTGAATCAGGACAGGGTAATGACTTGGAGAACGAAATTTGGCCAAGTCTTTTCATGAATAATTTAAAATGTTCAGAATAATTGGAATGGGTTTAAATAATTCAGAGAGAAAAAGGAGGGAAAAAAGGGAGGTCAATATGGAAAAACCTGCATATATAACAAAACCATGAACCTGCTTATATAACAAAACCATAAAAGTGGGAATTGACAAAATGAAACCCGGTCAAATCTATAGGGTTGGGGTGTTTGACTTGAAGTCTTTAATAATGATAAAGCTGCTGAAAGAACTATTCTCATTTCCTAATCTTATGCAACAATAAAATTGTTAGATTTTCAGATCCTTTAATACAAGGAAAATTGTAACTTTTACATCTTGAGGGAATTCAAGTTTCTCTTAAAACCTTTAGTAGGGAGCTTAAATGTCTGTTTAATGGTTGCTTTAAGAGATTGTAGGCAAACCAAATTCATTGATTCCCTTTATGACTAATTGAGAAGTTTGGTTTAGTGGTCCTATTTATTTTTAATTTCATCCCTGATTTTTCTGACTAACTGATATTAATCTTTTAGATATGTGTGACATAATATTGAGACAAAAGGACATCACTTAGAATTAGGCACCAGACATATTGTAGCTATCTATAGGGTATAATTAATAATAGAATTAGCCTGACACAATTAAGCTAAACTTTCAAGTGGTCAAATAATATGCAAATGAACCAATCATCTTTTTTAAATCACCAAATCCTTAGAAATATAAAGCAGTTCAAACTATCCTAGGTAGTGTAACGAAGCATTTTTGTGTGTGCGTGTGTGTCTCTCTCTTTCTATATATATATATATCTGTCATCTCTATCGCATGTGTGTTGGGGTTTTGGTAGGGAGTGGGGTCTCTATTTCAATTCAATGTTTGAAAGTCTTAAGTTCAAACGACCTATGATATGTTTTTGTTCACCATTGCCCAAATTTAAATTATAAAGGTTGAAGTCCTTAATATGCTATTACTGGTTTTAGGTTGATTGAGCAGGTATCATACTTTCATGTTACCACTACTTTGTTTCTTTTCAATTTTAGTAACATTTCAAAACATAAGTTTTTTTAAGAAGTTGCCCCTTTAGATGTGCATCTCCAATATCAGAATGGAGGAGTATAAGTTTAATATCCTAAATTTAAGCATAATGCCTCATGCTAAAGAAATTTAAAATATGCAGGACAAGAATGATCGTTGGTGTGGGTTCCAAACACATTTCTGGTAGTTTCCTTGAGATAATTGAGCAGCAGGGTTGGCAAGGACTTTGGGCTGGTAATGCGGTCAACATGATACGTATAATTCCTACACAAGCTATTGAACTTGCAACATTTGAATGTGTTAAGAGAAAAATGACTTCAGAACAAGACAAATTGAACCAAACTGATACTCCAAAGATGCAAATTGGTCATGTTACCTTGAATGTTTCTTTGGCCCATTTATCACCGGTTGCTGTGGCTGGTGCAGCCGCGGGCATAGTTAGCACTCTTGTATGCCATCCACTTGAAGTCCTAAAGGTACTTACCCATAGAATCATGTGGAGATGTGCTGTTTGTGACAACCATGATTTTTTTTGAACATTTATTACTTGATCTGTGGTAGATTACGGGAAATCTTTATTCCATTGACATGATTGACTCATAATATTGAAGGACTTATATATTGGTAAAGCATGCCTACTCTTGGCTGCTAACTATGAACATCTAGCTTGGAAACATATTTGCTATGCACAGATATTGATTCTTCATTTTCGAAATTCTTGCAACAGGACAGATTGACCATAAATCCTGAGGCTTACCCTAGCCTAAGCATCGCAGTCGGCAAGATTTACAAAGGTGGTGGGATTAGTGCTTTCTATGCTGGTTTATCACCTACATTGATTGGCATGCTTCCATATAGCACATGCTATTATTTTATGTATGAGACTACGAAAAGATCATACTGCTTAGCTCAAAAGAAAAAATCTTTGAGCCGTGCAGAGATGCTACTGCTTGGTGCTCTATCAGGTAAGATTTTAGTTATACTGTGTTGTTTCCTAAAATTATTAGTAGAGGTCTCTTCCGGTTTCTGTGGTCATAAAATTTTGAAAGCGGTGGAACCAGTATGTCTTATGTCTTTCCTTGATCCTTAATGGTAGAATTTACTGGTATTCACATGGTCTTACATATTATGAAATCCATAAGTGGAGATTAGTATGTTTTGAATGACACTGGCAGCAATGATTTGGTAATTTGACTTTAGGCCAAGACTAAGTAGCAGTATGTACCAGACTTATAATAGATTAGTTTTGTTGTTGTTATCATGGAAGTTAGTGCATTATCCGTTAACATTAGGTCCGTTAATATGTTATTGCAACATGTAACATTAGGTGGTGATGGGCATCAAAATTACTGTCGTTTATAAATTAAAAAAAATTGATAAAATTACCGTCCAACCAGGCCACTTATGACTTTTGATAGAATCCCTCAGTGCACATCCTTAAATTCAGCATCCTATCCCACATCTCACCAATTCTTAGCTTTCACTGTCTTCTTAAACTTCCATCTCTCTCTGATTCTAATCATATAATGGCAATGAAGAAACAGGAAACGCCAAATTGAATTGGTCTTATTTCAATTTTTATTAATTTTCGTCATCAGTCCATTAGCAAATGGGTCTGGTTAGATTAGTCTATTTCTGTGGCCCTGGCATGTTCAACTCCTTATCGCAGTGGTCAGGTCGTAACTGCAGACGGCAGTAATGCTACACCACTTTTGCCATCTTCAGTGGTGGAGGAATTTACAATATAATAGGTCCACGGCTTACCTTTTCAACCGGTGTTTTGGGCGATCGTCAGCTATGATGGTGGTTGAAGACAATGATCAATCGCGGTGTTGGTAGTAACGGTAGCTGAGGGAGGACGGAGATGATCAAGACTTCGGGCATAACCAATGGTCTTGATAGATTGTGTTCTCCTCATATTTATTCTATTTTTTTCTTTTGAAATGTATGTCAACGCTTAATGTTAGGTGTTAGCTGTGACATATTCACTTTCTCCCGATATATATGTAATATTTTATATTTAGATATGTATATCGTATGATTGTCAGGTTTTACTGCTAGCACCATCAGTTTTCCTTTGGAGGTAGCCAGAAAACGGCTGATGATAGGAGCTCTGCAGGGTAAGTGCCCGCCACACATGGCTGCTGCTCTTGCAGAAGTCATTAGGGATGAGGGCTTGATGGGACTTTACAGAGGATGGGGCGCCAGTTGTTTAAAAGTCATGCCTTCCTCAGGCATCACTTGGATGTTTTATGAAGCATGGAAAGATGTACTGCTTGTTGAGAGACGTCCCCTATGATGGTTCCTGTGGAGTTCTGTTTACCAAGACTTGTCAAGTTGGCGGGGATGACAGGCTGCTGCTTTTTGTAAAATTACATTTTACCTTGATGTTGGTACTTTTAGCGACAAATGCTAACATAAGTTTGCTAGTTAATGAGCGAGAATGAATAAAATAGAATTCGTTTCAACATATAAGAACATGAAATTCTAGGATTTTTCTCCAATATGATGCTGGAAGAATACTGCATTTGCAGGACCGGCATTAAAGACCCTCCTAATCAAGTTTTTTAATGTAATTTTTCTTACGACAATTAGACTTTGCATGTGGAAGTTTTTATAATGTATTGCAGATTATTGAATTCTTTAAGGGTTTGTACTTTTGCTACTTGTTGATTATGAATTAAAGTTAAAAATTAAAAGTCAAAAATATTATTTACTTCTTATATTTTAACTTTAAATAAAAAGTTAGCGATATAAAAGGTAAGAAACGAACATTCAAATATTATCTTTTAGTTAAAAAGGAACTTTAAAAAAAAGTAACAAAAGAACAGGCCTAATTCGAGCAACTGGAAGTTGATATGGGGCATTGAGTTCATTGATACTTATGACCCTAGTTGTAGTCATCACAGCATATTGTTTCAGGTGTATATAGAAATAATAAAGAATACTGGGGACAAAGGCGAATTATATAGTCATCACATCGTATTCTTTCAAGTGTGTATAAAAATAATAAAGAATATTGGGACAAAGGCAAAATTATAAAAGGACAATGGGTGGCGGTTATCCCTCTCAAATTTTTATAATATTCATAAAATTTTATAAAATTTTTATATGTATCTTATATTATCTTTTATATATTTATTTATTCTGATTGAATTATCTTATTTTCTTTCTCTCACTTTTGTCAATACATTTTGTTGTCATGATATTTTGTTATCCTATTTCCGTCAGTGATTGAGGAGTGGAGCTGATGGGGGTTGTGGTTGAGTTATGATTTGGTTAGGTTTAGAGAGTTTTTTTTTGGTAATATTATTAAGAAATTACATTATAAATAGGGAGGGGGAATTGAACCCTTGTCGCTTGAGAAAGAATATGAATTTTTAACTAATCGGACAAATGCCCAATCTCGAATCTCGGTTTTGAAAGGTTAAATATTATAAGGGTCCGAAACATTATTTCACCAAAATTCAAGTTATTCTGAGTGATTCAGTTGGAGTTCTCCGTTTCGGAGCAAACATTGACGTAACGCTACTGTCAAATTCTTTTAGGCTTCCAACGACTACTGTCCTTTTGAAATTTTACTCTTTTCTTATATTATTGTTTGATAAAACTGGATATTGAGTTCGAATAATGAGAATATCTGTATAGTATAAAAAGAAATCTGTTTAATAATAAAATTATTTTGATCATGTAAAATAATATTAAAACTAAAATAAAGAGGGGTTATTATCAAAGTAAAATTAAATTTCAGATTAGTTTATATAATAAAACTTATAAAATAATATTTCTACAAATTTTATGATAATATTTTTGCTGAAATTCTCATTGAATTGTATTTATTAATAAATTATTATCAATTTCTTCTCTTCTCTTACCTGTCAATAGACACTAAAAAACATTTGCCTATAAAAAAAATTATAAAACAACATGTATTTCTTATCGATTAAAAAAATCAAGATGTTAAAGATTTGTTGAGAGTCAAACAAATGCAACCTAACATCTATTAGATGAATTATGCTCTTTTATGTTCATTGGTTCAACATCTACATTAAAAAAGGCAAGGGAATTTTGTACTCCATGAATGTTGGTCCATTTATGGATCCAATTTAGTGCACTTGCTTTTCTAAAAGCGAGCCTTGCTAATAAGCTTGATCTGCAGAAGATCATATTTAAATGGTGGTTATTGAGTTCATATTTACGTTAACCCAAGCCAATCTTTGCTTATCACTTAAGTAATAGTCCATCGTCACTCTTCTTGTTGGAGTATTTTTGCTGATATAACTTGGTTGTCCTTACTAACCTCTTTGTTCAGTTTAATCCTATGTCATTCTAAACGTGTCGTAGTTGTTGGATAATAATCTTCTTACTTAAAATTTACTTTATTATTCCAAGATCTTCTTCTTCCTTTGTTGTTTTATTAAATTTTAGACTTCAACTGGTTTAATTGAGGACTTTTGAGACTTCGACGGATGCTATTCTATTATATTAAACTCTACTTTAAAATGAAGTTACTATGTCAAAAGTGAAAAAAGGAAAAAATTTCTGGCGGTGTTAATTGTAAGCATGCGAATGATACTCGGTCTTTTGATAATTGTCCTGCGGTGGCTGCTTTCCAGCAGCACCGTAGGGGGAATTGATGGCCCTACTCATGGACCTGTCAGGGGCTTGGGAACCCCTCAACAGTTCAAGCCCTTACAGGTTGTTAACCGTAAGAAATAGTCCTGATGGGATTGAGTGGAGGTTTACAGGTTTTTACGGGGAGCCAGTTGCTAATATGAGGGGCAATTCTTGGTCGTTACTGAAAAATCTACATTCAACTTCCATTATGCCTTGGATAATTATTGGTGTCTTTAATGGGATCTTGTGTCAGTCGGAGGAGGAGGCAGGTCGACTTCGACCAAGATGGCAGATTGAGGCATTTAGGGAGGCGGTGCAATTCTGTGGTCTGACAGATTTGGGATGTAGGAATAATTTTTTTACATGGAGAAATTCTTCAACTAGACTTCGTTTGGATCGAGCACTGGCTTCTGATTCTTGGAGGAATTTATTCCCCTCAGCTGTTATTAATTGCATGTTCTTTGTTAATTCAGACCACAGTCCTCTTTATCTTGATTGGATGGGTTCCTCAACTGATGAGGTTGGTCGTAGACGTTATTAGAGGCCTTTTCGTTATGAGAAGGTGTGGGCGAAGAAAGAGGAATGTAGTGATCTTATTAAGAAAAGCTGGAATCAAGGTGTGTTTCCGAATGGTAGCTCTGCTATGGAAGTGGCCAGGAAAGTCTCTAACCTGGGTAGAAATCTACAGCATTGGTCGTGAGGGTGATTTCATGGTCGGGTGTCTCCGTATAAGGCTCCTGGTCCGGATGGCTTCCCTCCGGGATTTCTACAGGATTTCTTGCCTGTCTTTGGCAGTGAAATTACGGCGTGTATTCTGGATTTCTTAAATAGGAATGGGTCTATAAAGGAGTTCAACAAAACTTTTATCTACATTATCCCAAAGGTAAAGGATGCCCACCAATTGAAGAACTTCCGCCCTATAAGCTTGTGCAACTCAATTTTTAAAATTGCTTCAAAAGTTCTTGGGAATAGGCTTAAATCTGTTTCCCTAGTGTCATTTCTCAATATCAAAGTGCGTTTGTGCAGGGCCGAATGATAACTGATAATGCAATCTTAGCTTTTGAGACTCTACGTTCCTTAAATAATAGGAGATTGGGGAAAGAGTGGGCTTACGCACTAAAGCTAGATATGATGAAAGCTTATGACAGAGTCGAATGGGATTTTCTTCGAGAAGTTATGTCGCGTATGAATTTTCCCACTAGGTTTATTCATCTAGTCATGCAGTGTTTTACTACAATTAGCTATGCAGTCCTTCTAAATGGTGAGCCGATGCTCTCTTTTACTCCATCTCGGGGACAAAGGCAAGGTGACCCTCTTTCACCATACCTTTTTGTTATTTGTTCCGAAGTCTTATCTTTTTTAGTGAGAAAGTCGGGTTTTAATGGTACATTGTGGGGGTATCGAGTGAATGAGTTTGCTCCTTCATTATCCCATTTGTTATTTACTGATGACAGCCTTTTATTTGGTCGTGTGACTCATGGAGAGATCACATATTTACTTGATATTTTTGAAGCCTATGGAAGAGCATCGGGTCAAAGGATTAATTTCAGCAAATCTCAAGTTTTCTTCCGTAAGAACACTTCTGTGGAGGATAGGACGTTATTTTGTGATATTCTGGCAGTATTGGAGGTTTCAGATCTTAGAAGGTACTTGGGATTTCCATCATTTGTGGGCAGATCAAAATCTATGTTTTTCCAGTCTCTGAAGGATTGCATTTGGAAGTCTATAAATCAGTGGAATGTCAAGCTACTTTCTAAGGCAGGTAAGGAATTACTTATCAAAACAGTGATCCGATCTATTCCAACTTATGTTATGTCTTGCTTTAAATTGCCTTATTCTATCCTCTCAGACAAACAATATGATTGCTAAGTTTTGGTGGGGTAAGATGGGAGGTAAGAAAGGGATACATTGGCTCAAATGGATGGATCTATGTACTCCAAAATCGATTGGTGGTCTGGGATTCAGGGATTTCGATTGCTTTAATGAGGCATTGCTTGCGAAACAAGGATGGAGACTCATTCAAAATCCCCATTCCTTAGTTTCCTTATTGCTTCAAGCAAAATATTATCGAGGAAGTTCATTCATAGAGGCTTCCCTTGGCTCAAATTCCCCTTATACATGGAGAAGTCTCGGTGCTCGTCCTGTCCTGCGTAATTGTTTGTTATGGAAGATAGGTAATGGTAGATCAGTAGACGCAAAGAGAGGAGCATGGATTCCCCGCCCTCACTCGTTTCAGTTGCTGCAACATAGATGCACCTTGTCAGGAGATATCAAAGATTCGATCTTATTGATTGGGACACATTGAAATGGAAGACAGATTATTTACATAATAAAATTGATGACGATGACCTGAAGTTGGTTCTCCAAATTCCTATTTTAAGTCATAATCGGCTTGATTCATTGATGTGGTTCTATAACAAAAGTGAGATTTTTTCTGTTAAGTCTGGATACCATGTAGCAATGAAAATTAAAAGGGATTCTATGATGGGCAACAGTTCTTTGCTTAATGGAAATGGTTCTAATGCTTGCTGGAACATTATTTGGAAGCTCCATGTCCCCCCTAAGGTTCGTTCTTTCCTCTGGAGAGCCTGTAAGGATATTTTGCCAGGGAAAGTTAACTTAGCTAAACGGAAGTTAATGCAAAATAATAATTGCTCAAGGTGTGGTGAAGCGGAGTCTTTTGCTTAACAAGTGCGTCTTCTCAGTCCTCTACGTGTTATCGTACCTGATCCTTATATTTCTTTGGCTGATTGGATGATTGTTATAAGTTTTGATCTTTCTGAGGAGACTAGACCTGTTAGCTGTCCTTTTTGTGGAGAACATGTTGTGTTCGGAATGAATTAGAGAACGAATGGACTGCTACTACTCCAAAGCTTGTTGCAGATTCGAGTGCTTTGTATTTGGAATTCTTTAAATATGCAGCAAAATATGGGTGTTAGATCTCTAAGGAGGGCATTAGAGCTCATCGACACTTGCGAGATTCGTTAGAGGTTTGGTGGTATAAATCTCGTCAAGGTTTTATTAAAATAAATACGGATGCAGTTGTATCTAATTCAGATTTTACAGGATTCAGATATGTGGCTTGTGATAGTGATGAAAACGTCATATTTGTTGGAGCAGATAAAGTTCAGATGACTTCTGTGTGAATTGTGTTGAAACATTGGCTATTAAAATTGCTTTGGAATATGCTTCGTCTTTGGATCCGAAGTCAACTATCATAAAATCTGACTCATTGTAAGCGATCCACTCCTTACAATCTATTAAGACACGAATCTCCTATTTAGTGATGTTATTCAATATTATTCACGAGTGTCATAATATCTTTGTGATTCTTTTGAGATGGTTGAATTTTCTCATGTTGGTCGTATAGGTAATCGTGTGACTTTTGAGCTTACTCATCTCACCAATAGATGTTATTTGTTTTTTTTAATATTTTGGCTTAGAGACATTCACTATAATCTTCTCTCTCATTGTTAGCGATAATTATTGATTATAAATAAAGTTTTGCCTATGAGCTCCTTCAGAAATAGAAAAACTTTAAAATAAGAGAATTGCTACACCACGAGGACTTCGGGACATTTTACGCTAATGGTATAGACGACGTCGTCTTTGAATGAAAAACGAAAAATTAAGGGCCGTTTGATTTATTGTTCGTTTTTATTTTTTTGTTTTCATTTAAAACGAAAATGAATAAGTATTTTCGTTTTCACTTAAAATGAAAATAGAAATGCGTTTGGATGAATTTTTTTCGTTTTAAAACAAAATTGGTATTAAATAAAATAATTATTAAATTTCAAATTATATGTAAATATACATTATTTTAATATATTATAATTATGTAATACATAATATATTACATTATTATTAATTATTTTACGTAAAATAACTTATTGTAATACAAATAAAATATTAAATGATATTTTATACTCTATATAATATTATTTATACATATATTGTTTAAATTATAGTTCAATATTAACACATAATATTAATATTATAGTATAAATAATAATATAAAATATTGTATTAATATCTAATATATTATATATAAGTTGTTGTATATTTATTGTAATATTGTAAATATATTTTAATCACTTATTAAAATATATTTCAATAATATAATAATTTTATTTGATTAGTTTAATATAATTTAATTTTTAAAAATAACTATCAATTTTCGTTTACTTATAATTTTAATACAATATTACATATACTATAATCTTTAAGTATATATATTTTAATTTATATGTATGAGTTATATTATATGGAGTAGATTATATATTTTATATGATTTTTATATTCTAAACCGATAAAGAATTTTATATTATTGTAATATATATGTGTGTGTGTGTATATATATATATATATATATTTTTTTTTTTATATTTCCCTGCTAATAACAATGGTAATTGTGGTGAATGAGAAATAGAGACCGTCCTTACCTTTAAAAGACGAGTGGCATAGGGAAGAGTGAAGTCGATATGTGGGTGAGAAAGAAAGACAGAGGGACTATTAATTAGAACCGCATCGCTTTTTCATTCGCGTGAAGTGTCTCGAAGTTTTTATCTTCGTGCAACAATTCTGTTAAAATAAGGATGTATTTGTGTTGTCATAAAAAAAATTAGTTGCACTATTCAAATAAAGGTAACCAATGGTAACTGCTCTGAAATTCTGAATCCATAGAAGCCTTTCCACATCCCATGCTATTTTTTTTCTTCTCTTTCCTCTTTTTTATTTTTATCTTGTCCAACTTCAGCTTTGACTACATAATCCTTCTTATACAATGTTTGAGGCTGATAAGAACGGTCCAACAACTATCATCAAATTTATGCACATTATCTATCTGTTTTACGCACGTTATCTAATAATCAAATCAAATTAATACCTATCTATTTATCGATACTTAACGTTTATGAGGGATCTTATCAAAATTGATTAAAGTTTTTATTTTTTTAAAGAAAGAATTTATCCGGAATTAATAAGAAACTTTTTTCAAACTTTTTTTATGATAAAAAAATAAAAGACATGTAATATTGTATACTACATTAATTGAGTTTTATAAATGAACATATGCATTTATGTCCTTTGAATTGAAGGAGAAAAACAAGTTTCTCTACCCCTACTACATCAACATAAACCCTTGGAATTGAACTAAAAAAATAAGTTTTTCTAAACCCTACTACATTAACATAAACCAAATAATGATGATATGAATAATAAAGTACAAAAACAACTATCATTTTTAAACACAATAATAATATGGTTATAATAAAAATATGATCAATAATAATAAATTTACAAATTTACAAGTTATATTTATTATAATAACTAGCATCATAACGGCGCACCTATGTGTGCTAACAAATAATGTGAATGTTTTTGTAATAAAACAGTTATAATTCACACTATATCACAATCAGCACGGCTGAAAAATAGCAAACATAGGTTTTAAGCGGCTGAAAATTAGAAATGTTAGGTTTCTACGATGTGTTAATAAATGTAACCCTAAAAAGTTCTTGAGGCTTTATAATATTTATAGATATTATCTTATAGTTACACAACATTAGCAATAAAAAAGAAAAAATAAATAAATTTTACATTAAAAAATATAAACGCTCGTGTTGTGCATGAATTACATTACTTGTATATATAAAACTTATAACAACGATCTTATCTCAAATTCACTAAGACGTTGTTTGTTTCAACTTAAATTTTAAAATTTATTAGTATAATTTATACTATAAAATCTAAAATCTCTAGCGAAAACAAACGGATTCTAAGTGGAGCTAGTATAACTCAATTAATTTAGTTAATAGTTTTTTTTCTACCTTTTATGGCACAAGGTGTACTCAAATTACGCAAGTAGTTTTCTTATGATGAGTTGAAACTTATTTTTTCGAAATCAAATAATATTTGAATTTAAACTAATTAAACTTATTAATAGACAAAAATATGGTTGAGTTAACAAACTAACTCAATAGAGTCTACTCTGTTTCTGAAATTATGTCAATTAATATATAGTGATAAATTGATTTTTTATTAACCAACAAAATAATCCTTATACTTCAAGTTAAATTCCATTTAGTTTTATGTACTTTTCAATTATTATAATCATTTATGTACTTATTTTTAGATTTTAAATTAATCCAATTTTTTTGGCCAACTCATACTTAAAGGAGCTAAAGATGACTTTATTAAAAAAATGTTTATAATGATATTGAGTTGACATCTATTAAAAGGTTTTTTTTTTCGTCTTTCCAATTCTTGTATGAATTACAAATAAAACTAATATTCAAATATTGAGTATATAATTTTGAATTTTTACTACACATATTTTAGTTTCTTCAAATTTAGACATTCAACTTTCTCCAAAAACTCCTAAGAAATAATTCAATTAAAAATTCACGAAGTGTCAGGCTGTAGGATATATATTAAATACACATTTTAGAGTATATTATTTCTTTAAAAAATAATCAGCTTGTTTTTTTGAAATTAGAAAACTTGATTAGTGATGATAAGATGGTAGAAAGTGGGGGCAGGAATTATGAATTTGCTATTGACTATTATTGCTATTTTTTTTAGTCCAGGTTCTATTTTAGTATTTTTTTTAATTTTTTTTTTTTACATTTCGTTTGTTCAAGTTTAATTTGATTTGAAATAAGAAAAACTCATTTTTGTAGTTGAATTTAACTTACAATAATTTTCATGGAGAACTTAATTTTCACTAAAATTTTAATTAATCTTTATATTATTGTTATGTTCTGTAAATTAAGTTGTAATAGATAGAAAAAAATGTACATTTAATATAAGAAAAAATGCCAACTCGTCATTTGATAATGAATTTTTTTTATTTAGGGCATGTTAGGAATTATAGCATTTGATGATGATGTATAACATTTAGAATTGTTAAAATTTGTAAATGTAAAAGTACTTGCAGTAATATACTATGAGAATCTACTATCAAAAAACTGCAGGAAAAACATCATAAATTACAATGAATGTACTTGGAGAGTTCAACAAATGTCAAAGTTGATTAAGCAAAATTAGTCTATCGGAGACTAAGTTTTTGTCTATCGGAGACTAAACTTTTTGCTTTTTGCCTATTGGGGACTAAGTTTTTGTTTATCGAAGACTAACCTTTTTGCCTATCAGATACTAAATTTTTACCTATCGGAGACTAAACTTTTGTCTATCAGAGACTAAGATTTTGGTTGTCGGAGACTAAGTTTTTTGTTTGTCAGAGGCTAAGTTTTTGGGGAGACTAAGATTTTGGTTGTCGGAGATTAAGTTTTTTGTTTGTCAGGGACTAAGTTTTTGGCTGTCGGAGACTAAGTTTTTGTGAGAGACTAAGATTTTGGCTATCGAAGACTAAGTATTTTGGCTGTCAGGAGACTAAAGGGAATTTTTCGAAGAGAAAATGGATTATGGGAATGTGTGACTTGACCTATTGATTGGCCTGTGCAGATATATGCTATTATCTATCTGCCACATTGCATTGGAATTAACAACCAAATGTGTCTTTGTTCCAACCACCATATAACCTCCAGACAGAGGATAAGCTGGTTTGCTTGAAGAGAATCTAGTCATATTCAATGAAAGTCGTATGCACGGCTTGGAACAAATAAAATATTACATAACAAATTAAAATCAATAAAGTAATAAAATTAGAAAAACTATATTTATTATAAAAAATAAGAAATATTAAAAAAAATACATAATGCCCAAAAAAAAAATCAAACATAAATTTTAGAAACATTAGAAAATTTTTGTACTCGGTATAAAATTTTTATAGTGACTTATGAACTGTGCACGAAGTGTGTATTTTCTAAACTGATTAAAATTATCTAGTTGAATAAGTGTAATTTTAAAATTTTCATTAATTATTATTGTTTATCGTATATTTTGAAAAAAAGCGAACTTTTAAGACAAGCCGACTATAATATATCAAAAGCAAAAAAACCTCTCACATGGGACCTCAAAAAATTGACATAAAAAGAAATTTTAAGGCTGGTTATATAGTTTTTGCCTCATAGAGCCATTATGAGTAAATATTTGTATCCCTCTTATATCTCTATAACTTCCCGAAAATAAATAATTACCAATAGAATGTCATAATTGAAATAAGGAAATGACCCACAGACGTAATAGGAATGTAGGAGGGATACATATATTTACTTGGCCACTACACAGCGTTGTTCGTAGTCTATGTCTATCACTCCAGAAATAGTGTTTTATAGGGTTTCACTTTCATCCTATTACTTACAAATCCGACGATCTACTTGATTGCATCTATTTGGTCGCCAATGTACCTGTCTACAATATTTCCCCCCAGATTGTTGTTGGGTACTGATACTCAGATGCGTACAGTACGTGAGTACCCTTCATGATTCTGCTTTACTAAAGGGTCAAAATGCTTCAGATATACATTGTAGGAAATTTGGTTTGATAGAGCTATTGGAGGTTGAGGTATGTGAGGGGAATTACATTGAAAGCTAATTTAGTGCATTATATTATTTTTTAAAGTATATAGATATATGTGCGTTTGTTTAAAAATTTAAATACAAAAATAATTTAGGCTTTTAAGATTCATTTTCCTTAGTATGAGTTGGTTTAGGTTATAATCTTTAACTGAGGTTTATTTCTGAACCATTATGATGGAGGTTTTGGTCTTTATTATATGTTAGAAATATATATTGTGTAGTTGGTCCAGGTTCAAGATTCTAACATTATGATAAGATTATTCTCTGTACTTGCAAAAGTGGATTTCCTTTTATTATATACATGCATATTTCTTTCTATCAAGAAGAAACAACTTAACCTTGTAATCCGGTTGATACAGATCAGCTGGGAATTGCCGGGAAAGTATGGATTTCTTCAAAAAGAAAAAATTTAGGAAAGCCCATAGACCAAATTATGAGGATGATTCATATGATAAGCCTGTTCCGCAGCCAGAAGTATTAAATTTCGAGAATGGTGATGGATTAGGTAAGACAGACCGTGTTGATACTGCTGCAGATACTGCAGATTCTGAGGATGATGATGATGATTTTATTACAAATGAGGTCAACAGAAGACTGAAAGAGCTAAGAAGAAATAGTTTCATGGTGTTGATTCCTGAAGAATCATGCCCAGAAGAGGAGGAAGAAGAAGAGGAGGGCGAGGCAAGCTCAGCTGAGTGGAGAGATGTGGAAGCAGAAGGACGGCAGTTATGGTCTGGGTTCAATGGTGTCTACGAAAAATACTGTGAGCGTATGCTAATATTTGATAGGCTAAATGCTCAGCAACTGAATGATTTTGGTAATTGCTTTTCCAGTTTGGCATATCTATTTTCTAATTAGTATGTCCTTAAATTCTATTTTTATTGTGTACTTTGCAAGGAGAATAGTATAAATGTTATGGCAGTTTTGGAACAGATGGACGTTCCTTTTCTAGAGATTGGTATCAGTGTGTCCTTGAAACTATCTACATTCGCATTTGCAAAATTATATTTTGGAGTTTAGAACACCAGAGCCATGTGAGTGAAGCAGATAAAAGGTATAGGGATATATTGCAGTCTCGGATTGAGAAAATTATAGTCGAGAGCACAATGTTCTTTGCAGCAAGTAGAGAATTGACTGTCTTGGTGCTCTTATCATTGTTGTCCAGCTCTGTAAATTTTGTCAGTTTCATGCTTCTTAAGTGTTAGCATTGGTTTCTCTGTGTCTGCTTTATGTTTCAGTAATATATTAGGAATTGTTGCTGTTGTATATGTAGGAATGTCAAAGGGCGTGAATTGCTTTGAAGTTGAACTTTTACTCGAACCTGACCCAATCAAAGTCTGTAGTAGCTTTTTTCACGCCAGACTTTGATTCGATGTTTTCAAACTAACCCCGAACATAAAGCATGTTTGAATAGACAGGACGGTTTTCAAACTTAGTGCTCAAGTGAAGCATGTTTGTATAGACCTGACAGTTTTCAAACTTAGTGCTTAAGTGCACTTTCCTTTAAAGCTACTTGTCAGAAATGGTCAGGAAGTTACCCTCTATACGAGTTGCCCACTATATGTATCATCCGTCGAGGGTAGAATAGGAAAAGCAAGCCCCTTCATCTCTTCTTGGTTTATCCACCTTCAACATTTTTTCATGAGATAACTGTTGTTAAACTGCCGACTTCTTCTCTTCAATCCATGTTGATTCTGGTGGCATGCTACTGGTCAAATAGCTTTGTGGAACCATGGGTTGCATGTAAAAGTCACAAGAGAAAAAGAAAGTGCAATCTCTCCAGTTTTGGAAATGAATCCTTTGGAGATGTTATTGACTGATGATGTAAGGGATCGTTTGTTACTATTTATTCTTTCTGGATCCAACTTTCAAGTGGTGGTGAATTTTTACAGTAATATCGGTCTTTGTCTTTTCAATACTTAAGGATGATTAAACAATTCAAGAATCGGTTTGAAAATTTTTCAGTTTGATTTCTCTATATTCTCGGTGGTTGATCATACACCTAATTATACAGGATAAGTTAATTCAGAAGTTCTCGTCATACATAAATTTTGTCACCCAATTAATCTGATTTAGTGTAAGTTTCAAGTTGATATATATAGCAGATAACAGAGACAGCAAGAGATTTTGTGTCGCACAGCCCAATGAATTTAGCATGATAACTAGTCAGTTAGTTAAGGATAAGCATTTAGTGCATGATAGCAACCATGCCATTGTGAACCTTAAATATAGTATAAGCTATGCAGTCAGTTGTACTCTATCCAATTTTTATCAATCAAATGTCAATTATGTGCTGAAATTATCCTCATTCCCTCTCTTTATCTTCTCATCCAATCCATCTATTTCTCACCCCCTTCTCCAAGTTATCTCAATACTCATTTACCAGTCATCATGACTCTGTTAAGGAGTCCTGACATTTTGATTGAAGAAGAAACCCGGCAGCCATAAATCCTTTGCATTGGGAGTGATGCTTTAACAAGTATAAGGAGGAGATGAAGAACTTCATGAAACTGCTGTAGATTTGAGAGTGATAGGACAAGCTGTAATGCAACAAGATCCATCAACTTCAAGAATAAAATCCGTGACCCAGCAACACCTAAAACACCATGATTGAAGAAGAGAGCAACTACACAGTGATGGGCTACAACGGGAAGAGGAGACTGTAAAAAAATGGTAGCACCAATAGTCTCAGATTGAAGAAGAAAACAAATCCAAGAATATAATACCAGATGGGTTCAACAACGGTGAGGTTTTTCCAGAAATAACGGCTGGAGAGTTCTATCTCACACCACTTGGTTCCGTAGTTGAAGATGGCATTAGTGTTTTGGTGAACACCATGTTTCATAATTTTAAATTTTCTTGAAATGCTTTCTAGTTAAGGTTGGCAATGGGGTCATCCATGACATGATTAGAACTGGATTATATGTGCAGTGAAGATGAAGAATTAGAGGCGGCATGCAAAGTAAGCTGTAGGCAACAAAACAAATGATGAGATGGTGGTCTGATGGCTCACGAGAAGCCCACAAGAGCAGGTAGTTTAGGTATAAGCAATAGTTATAAGAAGAATAAGACTGAAAAGTTACACTTGCGCCTCCCAATGGCTCACACTTGTAGCACATGCTTGGCTGCCTGTCATTTTTTACTGGCTACATTAGAAAATGGTGAAGCTGAGCATGCTTCTAATAGGTTGAGGTCTACTTATACACGCTTTGTAGTCTGGGTTGCAAAAGTACTTCAGCCTAATTAAACCTGGCTTGGCTCAATACTCTGATAAAAAACCTGGTTCCTTTATGTAGACTGATTTCAGCTTGACTCAAGTGATTGTAATTTCTACTTGATTCTACAAACTTTTTCATTACACATCATCTATAGCACGTTAACATATAATGATAAGTTATAACACATTAATATGGAGTATTTAATATATTTATTCTCTTACAGATATATTTCTATATATGTTACTAAAATTAACTATATGCCCGTGCATGACGAGGTATATTTGTGATGCTACAAATTCAAAAAGTAAACAGAAACAATATGAGGACATAGGGTGAGGTCTTGTACTTGACAAACTCTTTTGCTACCATTGTATATTCTGGCTTTATCTAATATATAAAGCGGACATGGTCTTACTTAACTACCTCCGAAAAATATTGGTGAAGCCTCTCAAACTAAAGTGAGAGGCCTTATATGATTAATGATTAATTACGTTTCTTGAGTTTTACTTTTTATATTCTTTTCTTTTCTTTAGACGCATTAGTTCTTAAGCATAAATATGTTCTCCAAACTTTTGTCATGAATTTTATTGCTCTATCATTTATTATTTCTGTTGAAAAAAACAAGGAATGTGTTGTGCAAAATGAATGTTATTTTTTCTTATAATTATTAAGGTTGAATTTTAATTAAGGTTGATACCTACAGATTAATTTTATTTTATTTTTAATTTTAAGAATAATTTAAATATGAAAAATGTGTACACACTCGTAGGCATGTGCCAAGAAGCTAATAAAGTTTATTCATGACCCATGTTTGAGGACAAAGAGAGGGAGCTTCTTTACTTCGAAGTCATATTTCTCTGTCTGCGAAGCAAATTGTGAATGTGTTGGCTTAAGAAAATTCATCCATGCTCCATTTCACTGTCAGAGTTTTTTTGGAGGAATACCTCATGGGTTTTGTGCTTATTTAATTAGAGCTCTGTAAAAAAAAAATTGGGTCCTATATGGGTGACTTTTAAGTATGTCTTTCCCTGTTGTTTACTATCTAGATAAATAAATTCTCACATTTGAAAAAATTATATTCGTTTCAAAGCCACTAAAAACTCTATATACGCAAAAATCTAATCACTTCCGCCCTTGGTGCCGCAATCACTAACAAACTGGACACTTAGTTTAGTGCTTCAAAGCTTTTTGTAACTAGTGACAGTTTTTCAATTTATAGTTTTCATCTTGCGGAATCCTTAGTGCACCAAATATAATTGCCGAGTATTGAAGTTTTATAGTACTGCAGGCTCTCAAATTTCATCAGCTCCATCACCAAGGTCTGCTTCTAAGAAGCTCACATCCCCTCTCCGTTGTCTTTCTTTGAAAAAGATTGAAGAACCTGAAGATGAGACTGAGCAGTTGCAGCAGCCTGCTACTGATACATATGCTGATCTTGAAGCAACATATGTCGCTCATGTATGCTTGTCTTGGGAGGCACTTCACTGCCAATATACGCTATTGATCCAAAAAATCTCACATGAATATGATAATTCTTCTAGTTACAGCCATGGTGCTCAACAGTTTCAGCAATTCCAGGTTTTGTTACAAAGGTTTATTGAAAGTGAACCTTTTGAACCAGGTCTGAGGCCGGATATTTATTCCCGAACTAGAAAATTGTTACCTAAATTATTGCAGGTTCCAATTGTGGAAGGTAAGCTTCTTTGGTATAAATGTGTTTTAATTTGTAATTCCATACATATAGAATTTCAGTCATGATATTCTCTTGGTCTTTGTTAGCTATAAGTTTGGAGGTCAAAAGTCTTGTCTTGGTCTATTATATTTTACTACATATATGAATATCCCCTTTTATATTTAATATTCATTCATATATGGGATAATATTATTACACTCACTATTCTTCTTGTTTTAACATTGTATGCCCTGAAAAAAATTATTGTTAGGTTCAGACAAAGAGGAAGTGAAAATAGAGCAGTCAGATGTCATGGTACATGAACCAGATTTACTCAGAACAATAGAAAGCTCAATCCTCACTTTCTACCATTTCTTGAAAACGGACAAGAAAAAATCCAGTGGTGTTCGTGACCTGTTTGGAAGTCAGAATCAGTTGTCAACCCCACTTCAACAAGTTCAATCATCTCTCTATAAGGTGCAGTTAATTATCCATCTCTTTACTTCTTTCACATATACAATCTAATCTCTTAACTTCTTAAATGCATGAATATTACTCTTTATGTGAACGTTTGCAGCACAAATTGGTGATGTGCTCAATGTCATTCATTATGTCTGTCATCTTAGGGATGAATGCATTACATTGTACTTGATATATATCTGCGTGTTCTGCGTGCGTGTGTCCTACAAGGGGAAGGCACAACCATCGGGGAAACTGATGCTTGACGAGTCCAAAGAACCTGCCCAACTTGGTTGGATGAATACTGTTTTTTGTTAAAGAAAAAGAAGACTTCTGGCCAAAATTAACACATTATTCTAGAATTGTTTTGTTTCATAAGAACGTAATTGATTATGAGGATTCTATTTCCTTATTTAAATTTGGAGTTGTCTTGCCCATTACATTTATAGTTTTGAGTCAATTATAAAAGGGGTTGTAATCTCTAGTTTCAATCATCTATGAATTAATACAATATCATTGAAGCTTTGTGCTTGATTGTCTATCTTTTTCTTACTCTTCTATTCTTCTCCCAATTCTTCTGTCTCAATTCTAGTCTTGCCCGGTTCCCCACCATTGTGTTATCAGAGCGTAGGTTTTGATTAAAGCCTATATGATCACAAATACAAACCAATATCCACTACCACTCTTGCCAACAACCAGCCTTCTATATCCTTACTACCAAACAAGAGCCTTTAATGTGTCAATTCTTACATTAACACCCAAATAGACCATAACGAAATTTCACTTATGTTACCCCTAATTCCTAAATCATCACAACACCAAATCGTAGCCAAGCTTAGACTCGTGCATCGTGGAAACATGAGCAAGTGCATTTTTTATATGAACAAGTGAATTTTTGACAAATCGGAGGTGACATGCAAACCTGGGAGATATGCAAAGGTTGCCATGGAACAACACTTTCTTTCAACCAACTAAAACTACATGACCATATCCAATTCATCACTCTGCTTTCAGAAAATCTATCATCTATCATTGGAGAATATAGCAGTAAGTTCTATCACTTTTGAACTCGTTGTGAATTTGATAACAGCAGATGTTCTTGTTTCTATGTATCGAAAAGGTTTGAATCCTGTGATGTCAAACAAGATTTCGGGAAATTTCATTGAGTGGATATTGTTTAAGCTGCCTATCAAGTTGAGGAAAAATTGTCTGGCAAAATTGTTAAAGAGACCTTTTGTGCTGAATTCCAATAAAAGAGAGAATGGGTTGTTTACTCACACCAGTAGCATTGTTGAGATATCCTGAATGATTCATCGTCTTACAACAACCGCATAGTGTTGGTTCATCAACATACAACAACCAAGGTGATGGCTCAACAACTTTAACCACGCGCCTCATTCTAGTTCTAGCATCCTAGGTTGTTCTTCACCATCACGATAGAATTTCAACAACTTCAACACTACGGTGGTGTCTCTTGCTACAAAGGTAGTTGCCCACGGATCAAAATTGTCTTGTTGTTCATCCGTCTTTTCACAGGCGTCTTGTTGTTTGTCCGCTTTTCCAAACTTGAGTTCTTTGAAATGGACGCTTGTCTTGATTATTAGTTCTGGAAGTTGTGCAAATGTTGTTTCGAAAGATGCTATTCGCAAGTTTGGGTAAACAACATCAATTTCAAGTTCATGAGGTGTTTAGTGACTTATTCCATTGGATGATTGGATACAGTTGAGTGTTGCGTTTTAGGTTTGTCATTTCTTATTAGGATGACCATGGCTTTTTGATTGAAACTTCAAAAGATACAAAATTATAATACAATAACTTTATTTTTATTAAAAAGGGCTGTGGTCACTTTTTAATTAATTAACTTTATTTTTTCAATTTTTCTAAAAATCTGCTTTATGGGTTGATAATATTTAAAAACATGAAAGTTTCGAAAATTTCATAATTTTTTGTGATGTGCAGAGAAGTTCTTATTACTACCTAGAGTTGTGAAAATTTTTATTCTCGAAAACATGTTCAACTTAGATTATAAGAACTTTGGTGGACATTACAAATTTGTGAAAATTATCATACTCCTTTATTTTTTAATGTTATCATCCATAAATTTGGATTTTTAAAAAACATCTCAAAATATAGGGAAAACAATATTCACTGCAACCCAAATTTCAAAAATAGGCCGTAGCCAATAATCCGCAGTCCTGTATATAGATAGATAGATATAGCTAGGCCCTTTGCATACCTTGCCTTGTATAGGCCATGATCTTCGTAACCTATAAGAGAGAGATGCAGCTGCACAAACTTGGTACATAACATTATATTTTTATTATGGATTTGCAAGAAAAGTGACTTTTCTAACATCAAATTCCTAGCCCTCTAGACGAAAACCCAAAATTGTGTCACCTCACCCTGTCACCCACCTAAAAATAAAAGCGTTAATAACTTATTAATAATAAATGTACTTTCTTGTAAAAGGTCTCAATGGCCAATGTTGTTCTTGTCACATCTCGACCCGAGACGTAAGCAAGAACAAGCTCGGCATCCGGGTGAGACATACATGTCGAAATTTTGCAAAATAATTCCTGTACAATACAAGCTCAGGCCATCTAGGCCAAAAAACAACCAACTCAAAATTTATAACAAAGAACTAACAAACAAGGCTAGACCTCGAAATCAAAACCCAAATTCCCTTGCGCGAGCTGAATGAACTCAAGCCTCTCCACTGCGACTTCAACCTACATGAAAATGAGAAATGATGGGGTTAGCACAAAATTTAAGTAGGGGTAATATAATATGATGTATATATGAACGTGCTGTGTAAAAAATATAATGAAAGTGATGTATGACAAGTATGATCAATTCATGAGTACAAGTGTAGAAACCATATAGCAAGAGTCGACTACCATACACCTAGCACATAACAGGACCGTTAGGCATTCACGGGGAAGAGATAGTCATACCTTTGCCATACCGAAATACATCTCTGGTTTGCTGAAGTAGGCAATCCTCCTTATACCTCAAGCATAACACGAAATGTACCGACAGGACATAGGCCAAGGGATCCCAGCCAGGATCGATCCTCATCGATACACTAAAGAATCATAGCTTAATCGCATATCGATTCCTTATCAAGCAAGAGTTTAACCATCCCTTGATCAGTAGGGAAGGAGGGTGAAGATCCGGCATCACACAGTTCGATGTACCCCGGTGGTACACTCCAGTACAGAAATAAGTATAGGAACAAGTACATGATCAAGTAAAGGATGGTCACGTAAGTTCATTCAAGTCAAGAATAAGTTAACATCGCATAATCACACTACTTGAAGGAATTCAGATTTAGCCAAAATTAAAGACAAAGTCCGTGAGCTAGCAGAGCATGAAAAGCTAAGAGACTTTACTATTTGGCTCCGTCAAGTCCGTCGGTTTGAAGAACTTTGGTTGATTTATGAAAGTGTAATGGATAAGGATTTACAGGTTGAATTCTCCCTAATTTTGGATGTTCAGATCGAGTCAGTGAAGAAGAGAAGAGGAAGTTGTATTTGTATAGATACGGGTCCTACTTGCCTTAACAATCAAAGTTGGCTATGTGCACCTCTACTAATACAAAAATTAGCAATGAGATAGAAAAGTTATTCATCAAAGTAATAAAATAATAAGCTGGGGTAAGAAGTAATTTCTTACCCATGAAGGAATTAACAGTAGGAGAGGACAATTATTTGTTGATGAAAGACTAGCAGTAGAAGAGGACAATTATCTGTTGATGAAGGACTAGCAGTAGAAGAGGATAATTATTTGTTGATGAAGGAATAGGAGCAGGGTAATTATACATCGATGAAGAACTAGCAATAGAAGAGGATAATTATCTGCTCATGAAGAAATCAGTTAGAGATAATTATCTGCTGATGAAAGAAATAACAACAGAGGCTAATTATCTGCCGATGAAGGAAAACACAGCAAAGGGTGATTATTTGCTGACAAGGAACTAGAAGTAAAGAATAATTATCCACTGATGAAAGAAGTATCATTTGATGGGTAATTATATGTTGACGAGGAACTAGCAGTAAGGAATAATTATCCACCGATGAAGGAAATATCATCGGATTGGTAATTATCTGCTGACGAGGAAAATAACATGAGGATAATTATCTGCCAATGAAGGAAACGACAGAGATAATTATCTGCCGACGAAGGAAATGGCAGGGGATAATTATTCACCGATGAGGAATTAACTGCTGATGCAGAATATCGACCGATGAAGGAAATATCATCCGATGGAGAGATAACTAATCTAGAGACATAATCAAACAAAGATCCATCTACAAAGTTGCAGAGGATTTCAGTAGTTTCCTAATGACGCAAGAATTGAGCATTTGACAAAGACATGAGTGAGATATCACACATCAGTCTCAGAATTTTATTTTGAAATAGAGTTGCAGGTCAGGATTTTCACCCATGTTCAAAGAATTGCCTATACCTCTGCACAAGGAATTTGAGTACAAGGCTTACATGGTTGGAAAGATATACAAGTCTAGTTTCTGGAAAAGGAAGAATTACCCGAAAAGCTTGCCCCTAGAGGAAGTTATAGGTTTTTCCCAAAAGTAGGTTTAGACTGACTGCTACAAGCAGATTGCAAGAAAAGAGGAACTAAGATTCGACAAAGAATGTTTGATGTACAATACATGATACTAGCACATACATTTATAACACCACAATACAATACTTCAAGTTTTATGTTGTATGCTATGAATGTCAATCAAGAAGTTGTAGTGTATTAAAATGATGAAAAGGAATGATGCATTTTTTATGCAAATGGGTCATGTCATGTTCATGTCAGTAGGAGGGGTCTCACAGTTCTCCCTCACATATCACAAATCATGGTATGCACCTGATAGAGTGGTTATTAATATAATACATATAGCGATAAACTCTGTTGATGTTGGCAATGCAAAGTCTTGTTACTGTACAGAAAATTTCAGTCTCAATTCAACTATGGTTGTACTAGAAGTTAAAGTAAATTGTGTCATGCCAGTAATCAAATTAAGCCAGCTCTGTCTTATTTTTTGTACTTCTTGGAAAGGGTGCTGAGTTCAACTGAGTGTCTGTTTTCCATCTTAAGATCCATTGAAGCATACATTTTTGTGACATTGTTTTCCAGCTTCACATGAATCACATTGTCAGTTTCTGTCAACAGGCAGTGACTAAATTGTTGACTTCTTCCCCCATCCACCCTCCGTGTCAAAGTTTTGCATGTTGACATAATTTTCTCAGTAGGATCTCCAAAAATACACTTTGAACTTTTATGTCAAAGAAATAACTTTAAGATAAATCTTAATGTGAAAAGTAAAAGTGAGATCTTGTATTTTCTGATGGTTTAATTCTCAAATCATTTGAAAGAATAACAAATATACATAAATGTTTGTTTTATTAGTGATATTAGCACCTAACTCAAGTACAAGTATATAATCTCATATTCCGATTAGATGTGACAAAATATTTTTAATGCTTCTATGGCTGGTTAAGTTTTAAATGTTTAGTGGAAATACATCATATTTGTTAATGTTGGGGTGGTAGTATTTGTGGTTTTGAGGATTTATTCTCTGAAATTTACTAGCACTGGTACCAGAACTGAAAGTGATATGCCACATCTATTAAATAAATTGAGAAGTCCAAGAAACTCAAAATATCATCCGCTACAGTAACTGACGACTGATATGGGCCATACGGCTCCCGTTATTTGTCCTTGTATATGCAGAAAGAGATTAAACTGAAGGAACTGCGGAAAAGGAGGAAGAGCTGGAAAAAGGAATCATGGCCAGCAACAGAAGAGGACGTGGAGCTATTATTGGGCCTTATTGATCTCAAAGTTTTATTCAGGGTTATAAGAATGGCAAGGATCAGTAAGGAGCAGTTGTTTTGGTGTGAAGAGAAGATGAAGAAATTAGACTTGTCAGATGGGAAGCTGCAGAGAGATCCGTCTCCTATCCTTTTTCCTTGTTAGTACATGAGATCCTAGCAAAGTTGAACTGTTAGCTCCTCATTTTTGTAGGATGATGCTTAGGTGGCATTTTGAATGACACTCGGCCTACCTTGCTGTTTGTGATTAGCAATCGTCAGGACAGTTCTCCAAGGACCAGGGTGAGCCAATTGAATATCGTGCGGAATGTTGATTCCAGACCTTTTTTTCTTTTCTTTTAATAACTGTATGCTGCTGTTTATATACCTGGAGTTGAATTTTTGACGTCCATGAACCAGGTAAGTGATGGAGGACAGGATTGTTCAACATGCCTCTGTTGGGGCGTTATCTTGTTTCTAGTGATTACAGATTATGCTTTAGTTGTAGTAAACATATTTTGTTACCCTGTGCCTCTTTCGAACTCTTTATTACTACTATGTTTCAGACATTTGGATGTGCTAGATAAGCCTTTAACTTCGGAGCAGTATGTCACGGCCTTGGAATTTGCCCTCTTGTAAGTTCCAACCGTGCCGGCCTCTAGCGCTCGTCATCCCTTGTGATCAATTAGAGCAACCTACCAACATAACTTTTGAACAAGTAAAGCGGAAGCGGAAGCACACCAAAGAGTTAACAAATGAAACTTTTATTAAGAGTTTTGATACAAAAGAGAATACAATGTTTAGAAATCCTTGGATTCTTGGATCCTTGGAATGGGTGGAGGAGAGTGTCACGCCCTGCTAAATTTTTGTTTTATATCGACAGACACTATGTGTCATCAAGCTAAATTCCTCAAGGGAGTTAAGGTGCCCATGTGATTTTTGGTTGCGGAACATTCAGGAACTTTCTGAAAGGGTCTAGAACGCTTCGAAATGGTCTAGAACTTTCTGGAAGGGTCTAGAACGTTTTGGAATGTTTTAGAACCATATAGAACTATCTAGAATATTCTAGAACCGTGTAGAAATATCTAGAAGATTGGATATTTCAATAATTGTATAGAATATTCTAGAGATATCATGTAAATAGTAGGTGCAGAATATTCCCTTGTATACATATATTTAGAATGATCTAGAATATGCTAAATAAAGTGGAGTCTAGAAACTTACTTAGTGGAGGGTGTGTAGAAGCTTCTTAGAGGAGTTGAGGCTTATAAATAGAGGGAACCTCCCTCATTTGTAACCATCCAAGAATATCCAAGGATCTCTAAAAATCATATTCTCTCTTGTATCAAAACTCTTAATAAAAGGTTCCTTTGTTAACTCTTTGGTGTGATTCTGCTTCCGCTTTACTTGCTCAAAAGTTTTGTTGGTAGGCTGCTCTAGTAGATCACAAGGGGTGATGAGCGTTACAGGCCAACACGGTTGAAACTTAGAAGAGGGAAAATTCTAAGGCCGTGACAAGTAGCTACAGAAATTGATTCTGGTGGCATCAAGTCACATGATTATGAGGTATTTATGGTCTTTTTCTAGACTGTACTTGGGATTCAGTGTTGGCTTGGCTTCAAATCTTTTTCTCGTAATAACGAAAGCATCTTTCTTATATAAGTTGTCGAGTGGAGTATTAAGATTGCTCAATAATCGATAAAAATGGCACTCAATTCTATCAATTTAATATTTGATAATTTTGTTCTTTAAAACTCGTTACGTATGCAACTCGATTTTGATATAAAAACTCATTAATTATTCGATAAAAACTTGTTAATCATCACTCGGAAGAGTTTGGAGATAAAAACTCGTTAATCTAGGTCAACTTTGAGATAATAAATACTTGTTGTGTAGCTTCGAGACTGTTTCTTTTATCTTTTTAACGATATCGATTACATGTTTAAGTCTAATCAAGATGAAATAGAACTTGCTTAAAATATACAGAATAAGAATTCTTCAGTTTATTAAATTCTTATAAGCTTTTGAAAGAAAAAAAGAATTAAGAAATAAGGTTTGGGCTCTACTTTTAAGCTATTTTTCATTTTAGGAGTGAGGGGTCCTTTTCCCCATTAACTTATTTATCACAATTATAATAATATATATATATATATATATATATATATATATATATATATATATATATATATTTATTTATTTATTTATTTATTTATTTTTATTTTTTGCTAAAAGGCAAATATAATATCTTTTCTTTTTTCTGCATCGAGCTCAGTCCTAAGTCCTAATAGCCACAAAAGCAACGAGACAACGTACAGTAAGCCTTACACAAAATATTAATCATCACATGTATAAACGGAAGTTAGTACGACAATTTAGTATGTATTGACATATAAAATATCACTTTAATAAGTAAAATTTTTATTTATTTTATTTTAATATTAAAGTTACTATTAAAATACTAAATATTAAAACAGTAGTAAAATTATTATTGAAAGTACTAACACATATAAAACATTTGTTCGACTGAAGTGAAATTTCCACCCCTCCCTCCTAAAATGTACTAAAGGGAATACGAGATAAAGTATTCTTGAAACAAAATTCAAGTGAAAATTTATTAAAATATTACACAAAATTCAAGTGAAAAATAATACGTGATTGGTGCCGAACAATCAAATTCCTATAGAAACGTCGTTAAATTGCTTTAATATATTCAGAACATGAAATCGACACGGTATTATTCACCTCAGACCAATTTTTAACAGACCGGAGAGAAAGGTAGAAAAGAAAGAATACGTGACTTCAGGACTACATACAATAATCACAATACTGTATCAGCGTATTATACTACCGTGAAATTCTATCACATACTTGATTATTGGATTGAAAAGTCACATAATAGTCATTATCATATATAATATATATAGAGATATGAAAATAAGATAATCAAAATAAAAATTAAGCTGTATAAATTATTTCAGATAATTACAATAACTTAAAAACTTAAAAATACAAAAACAATTTCAAAAATATAATCAAATAAATAACAACTTATTAAATTACTTATATCTAAAAAGTAAAATACAACAATAACCTTTTAAATCTCTAAATATAAAACTAGTGATATGACAAACAACAATATAAATCACTAAATATAACAAATATTATTAAAAATTAGAAAATATTACATATTTCCTTAACTCATTCTCTATTTTTATAGATAAATAACACTTTATACATATTCACTTAACAGTATCCTCAAATTAATAAAAAATTATCGGTCTGTGTCTTTATTTGAAAAGTATTAGTATTTAGTTTGAGTATGTTTGAACTCTTCTCGTGCAGTTTATGTTATCAAGTTATTATGTTATTATCTTATGCCTTATGTTATTGTCCACGTTGTAATTTTGTTAAATAGATAGTAACATTGTACATAGTAACATAAACTTAATAGGAAGAATTGGACAGTAATTTTACTACACGGAAATATTTTTCACTATACAGTGCTGCCCAAATTTTTTTTTTTCCAAATTAACTGCACCAGAATCCTTACTATACAAACTTATAAATTAAAATAACGACTTCATATATTTTATATAATTATTTGTTATATTATATTAGTTTGTTAATAAAATTGCTTACAATCAACTACCCTTGAAATATTATATTATATAGTAGATAATAATATATAATTATATAATTACCTTATAACATTTTATCATGATATATTTAATATCTTATATAATATAATATAACACGATACTATATTATAGTGTATAAAGTAACAAGGAAAACTAAATTATACTACATAAAATTATTAAATATACTTATGTTATAGTGTATATATATTACGTAAAATAATAAATTTACTTAATGTATTATATAATTATTTTAAAAAAGAAACAAAATCATAATGTTACATATTAAATACAAATATATATATATATATATATATATATATATATATTATAGTTATATAAATATATGTATTTATATGTATGTATATTATAATATAGTATATGATTTATATTATTGTGAAATTATATAAGTTATAGTTTATTATATAGATAATATTACATATTATAATATATATATATAGCATATTTTAAGTTATAACATAGTGTATATATTATAATATAATATTTTTTTAAAATTATTATTAAAGTTTTAAAATTTATCATATATAGTGTATCATATATATATATATTAAAATTATGTTTAAAAATTAAAAAGTGATGTGTTCAAATATATATTTTAATATTTTGTTAAGGAAAAATATGCGAATAATAGTTATCGAGAATTATTGTTCAATCAATTCTTTTCGAATCAAGATGACTATTATATAGAATTTGTTAGAACTTCATTACTTAAACCTATTATAAAAAATTTGTTGGAACTTCATTATTTAAAATACAAATATATACTACAAGTCCTAATGTTACGTTTGGTTGGTTAAAATGAAATGATAAAAAAAATAAAATAACGGAGAAAAACAAGAATCACAAAAATTATTAAAAAAAAAAGTATATAAATTGAAGAATGATAGATTGTATGTAAATTTTGGTTATGATAGAATGAACAAACTCCATCTTAGAATGTAAGTTTAAAAATACATATAAATTTGTGAAATAAATGAAGTAAGGTTCATTAATGACTGAGTAAGAAGAAAATAATGGCGGAAAACAAGTATTACAAAAGTTATGAATGAACTATATGAATGGAAGAATGGTAAATTGTGTGTAAAATTTTAATTGTAATGAAATAAACAATACACATAAATTTGTGAAAATGAATGAAGTGATAAAAAACTTTACATATAAATACACGAAGAACCCGTCCGTTTGCTACTTCAACTTTTAAGTCAAAGCTAAATTTTAACTTTTCAATTTTACTTCTCATTTTCTACTTTAAGTTCAATTTTAAGTAAAAATAAAAATTAGATCCAAGCACATCAACACTAAAAAATTACTTTAAAATATTTTAAAAAGTTAGTGAAAAAAGGTAACAAACAAAGAAAGAGACTTTAAGAAATTGGTAAAATTCAGTTAATTTCATTTCCTTATCGGTCCATCTAACCAAATTTAGCCCAAGTTCATTAGATCATTAGGTCCAGAACTAGGCTCCTCCAATCCAATCCAGGATTGAGATTACTTTATTATCTCTTCCTTGATCGTGTGCTATTCTCCCCTGTATTAGTTAGAGATAGTTTAAAGTTAATTTTATGTTCTTTTTACGATTTGATTCGACTCCTACCCCAATCTCGACGAATATATGATTTTCTTTTTGAGTTCTTGACGAAAATATGATTATCCACGGTCGATGCGCAGTCCAGGTCTTTCTTTCCGCCGTTCGTTCTCTCTATTCGCAATAGACAGTCTCCACATTTTCTTCCCTTTCTTGGTTAAGATCTTACTATTATTAATCGATCAAATGAATATCAGATCATGGATCATTTATCAGGTCGCTTCTTTATCTGTCAATCTGTTATACATTAGTGTATATATTATATATGGTGTAAAACATTGACATAGTATTTAATTGTACAGAATTTCTCACAGTTCCAAACCTTATTATAAATTGAAAAGTGAGAACAGATAAATATCCTTCATGTTCATTCCATCAAATCTTTTCCTTCAATGGATTCATTTATAGTCATATGTATTTTTATTTAGGATGACAACAACTTGCAGAAATACAAGTGCTTTTTGACCGATATTAACAATTTTGCTCTAGAAGTAAATGCTCATAATTCCGAAATTGCATGTTTCTCTTCTTCTATGTAATTAGATAGCTAGTAATCTTGCTGTGTACCTCATAATGTGTAATTCTTCTTGTGCGTTGGAAACAAGAGATTAGAATTTAAACTACATAATCTTGAATCTTGTGCAAACAGAGAATCAACCACCCCCACCCCCGCCCAACCCAACCTACCCACCTTCCAAAACATAATAATAATGATGTTTGTACTATGATTAGATTGTGATGGACTTCAAATTCTTCTTAAATGGTCTGCAGGAATAGTAGCTCCTGCAGTTACATGTGCCGTTTGGTCCTTGCTCAACGTTTTCCACTATGCAATTAGTATCAAATGATAGTCACACAGAAGACAGTTCAGAAACAGAACCCATCTTATCTCAGTCTAACGCTTCACTAAGATCCATTTTATCTTCATCTTCAATTGAAATCAGAACTGTAGGTGATCCTTCTGTAACTTCTGATTATTTGCAAAGTTTAGACGTGGATGAAAATTGCAGCTGTGTACATGCAGAACAGCCACAATGCCGTATCTGCCTTGATACTGAAGGTCTTAATTCCCTATCTTCCATAGTACTTCCTCTTCTCAAAAATAAGGGATCAAAATCAAATTCTAAAATTGGGGTCTGGGGTATCTCATTTTGGAATGTACGGAGTATTTATTATTTTATTGAAACCAGTCACCATTATATTAAATGATGGAAACTAAATATGTGATATTGAGAATTCTCTTTATCAGTTGTTATTCCTATAATCTGATTTCGGGCCTCTCACTTGTAAATTTTCAGGGGAAGATCTGATTGCACCATGCCATTGCAAAGGTACTCAAAAGTATGTGCACAGATCATGTCTTGACAACTGGAGGTCAACCAGGGTAAGTGAATTTTACTCGTATACTACAATATCGATACGCATTAGCTAAATGATATTTCTAGACACTTTTCCTTACATCGTAGATTATGTGTTTAACAACATTCATGTAATCATATTTTATTATGTATACTGATATTGCTACTTAAAAATAATCCTCCTGTCTGCAGCTTATCAACCCTTGTTGTTTTTCACTATTGCAGGAGGGTCTAGCTTTCTCGCATTGTACAGAATGTACGGCCATGTTCATATTACGTGCAAATGTTCCACCTGAACGCTGGTGGTTGAGATTAAAATTTCAGTTCCTAGTTGCTAGAGACCATGCATTCATTTTCGTTATTGTTCAGCTGGTATACGCAGTCATTTCCAATAAGCTTGTTGCATTTGTATTATAATCACGATGCAGTGTCAATATTGGCTGCTTTACCTGTTGGAATGTTGATACATCACCATTAGTTGATCAACTTGATACCAATTTCATGGTCATTATTTTTTCCTCTATGTATTGTAGTGGTAACTTGTATTCACTTCATCTAAAAAAGAATGAGTGAAGTACATAAATCTGTTTGTCCCTAAAAGAATGAGCAAAATACTTAATCAACTAGTAAGTAGACTATTTTTTCCGTATAAGAGGACCAACAACGCAACTTACTTTTCAAAATTGTGGGGGACCCAGTTCAAATGGGATAATAGGAAATTCACTCTTCAAATTTTACTTGTCTTAAAGTATGCTAAGTGTACTACACTCGTTCTTTTTGAGACATTTAAGTATTCAACAAGGTCCAAGTTGAAATCACCTGGTGGTCAAATTTAAGACACAAAGTTGGAGACTTAAGAATACTATCTAATGGCTGATGGTAGCTGTAATTAGTGATCTATTAGATGATTGTTTAGCTGTAATTATTTAATTAGATGTTATTACGACTTGGTTTGTAGGTGAACTCACTCTCAGTCGACTCTGTCACTGAATGGCTCTTGTGTTTAATTATATTTTTATAGACTGTTGTTTCAGCAAACACTTGTCTCACATTAGCCAGTTTGAAAAGAAATTTAGGTTTATTAGAATTGTTGTGTTTGGGACATATACTTATATTGTACTAAAAGTGGATATGAATCAAGGTACCTGTTGTGTGGGGCATCTCTTGTAGCCAGGCTTGCAGGAGCAGGGGCATGACTGCTTCGCAATTCACGATGACCCTTATGCGCACTTTACATTTCATGTGAATTGATATGTGAGCTGCGGTTCATAATAACTGAAATGTAATAACTAATATGATCCAGCGGCTCAGTTTTAAACCAGAAAGCTATATCTCTCCAGACACAAATGATTATTTTGAAAAGATGGTCTCTTTAGGGGAGACATCTCCTTTTCAGAACCAGTGCCACCATTTGTCTAAACCATCACCAAGACCATATATAAATACAAGTTGAATTTTATTCCAGCAACTCTACTTAAAATTATTTTTTCTCTCTGTTTGCATTTCTTTAAATTCAAAAAAGAATTTTGTACTATTAAGAACTACTTCCTTTAATACTATTTCATGCTTGTTTGTTATATCCTGGGAGGCCTTTGTAACCCTACCACATCAAACAGGTGGCAAATTTAGCCTTAAGGACAGTGCATCTAAAACATGCTTTGATCCTTTGTGTTTTTATTTTCTGCAGTCTCTCTACCCTTCAGTATCTGTAACTCCACAAATTCTCGTACATCACCCCCTGATCTTCATTTTCTATAATATTACTAGGTCTTAAAGATCTATGTGCATTTTTAGACAAATCACTAAGAAGTTGCTCATATTTATCTCTAATTCCGAAATTTTCATTTTGTGCCTTTTCTGTTGTTGCTTTAAAAAGTATTTCTACATAAATTGTATTCTTATGATTATCGATTTGAACACTTATGACAGGTTGTAGCTCTCGTAGGCATGCTAGTTTACAAGTTCTATGGAGAAGAACTTAGGGAAATGTTTGGTTATGAAGAACATCCGTATGCGTTTTATACCATGGCTGGTAAAGTCACCCTAGCTGCAACCAATTAATTTGTTCCCTATATTGTTTATTCTTTACGATCTCTGTTGCTCAGAAGCATGTGTTTCTCTGTAGCAGCATACTCAATTTGGGATATTTGTTTATGAAACTGAACTCTATTATAACAAAATCGATAGATATTAGAAACTCAATTATTGTTGTTCTGGGTTTCTGGGGATCTTTTGTCTTTGTTGCTCATAGAGACCATACGGTATATGCTGCAGCTGATAGAATAAATGCAACTTTTTTTTTTGCTGGAATAGTTTCACTAAAATTGCTGATGACAAATATAGCATATGGAATAGATAAAATTTGAACATATAAACTGAAATTTAATTTTTATTCATATATATTAAGGTGAAGAGGACTAGATATTTGATAATATTAGGGTACAAAGAATTAACATCTTTCATGGAGTTCTATCTCTCCCATTGCTATCAATAGCTTTATACTCTTAGCATACTTCATATTCTGAAACTGTTTGCCGGATTGTACTTACCAAACCTGATCCTGAAGGATTCCTAGTATTACTTCAAGCTGTCAGCTTCCTTGCCAGCAATAAGTAATTCATACCATGGATTTGGGACCCCAGAGAGATGAATTGCTGCAAAAGGTCTTCCTCTTGACATTGACTTGGTAAATTTCAAAGTATCGCTCACAAGCTCTTACCTATTTTACTGCATCTCCCCTTATTGTAGAGAGGGAAAGGGAGCTTTAGGTGCTTCAAATCCTGATAATAGTTGTCTGTGCAGGTTTACCCCTACATCAGTATCTTCATCCTTGTGGCTGTAACAATTGAAATCCTTCATAGTAATCTTTATCCTCAATCTCATCCCACAATGGAGTGTCAGAATTGTGGGGATTCCCTACATAAAGCATGCTGGGTTTCCCTTGGTAATCAAGTCCAAAGTTTCTGGTGCCTCTCCTTATTCTTGTAGCTAAATGGATTTACAAACTCCTGCTCGTTGTCTCCATTTATGTTCCTTCTCATTTCCATCAAGCAGTCCATAACCATATCTAAGATCTCATTGATTTCAGACAATTTCTCATTAGTAAACCTGCAATATTAGAAAGTCTTGTTGCAAGAGCTGTAGAGGGTATGCAGGGGATGAACTAAACATGATTCACTAAGAAATTATGTAAGGAATTAATACTTACGGAATAAATAAGTTTCCGAGTTCAAATCTAACAGGGGCAATACTATTTGATCGAGTCAGTTATTGAGCTTGGATAACTATTTAACTGTAGAAATGAACTACCTCAGGACAATTTATGTCCTGGGGTTTCAACAAGGCATTGATCTCTTCTAAAATGCCTAGATGAGGTTAATTAGAATTTAGAGTAATTAAGCAAACAATGGAAGCTACAAGCACAAATGAATAGTATCAGGTCATGGATCAAGTTGACAATGTATTAAACCTGACTTGAGACTGATTAATTGCAGAAAACTGTATATATATTGAATAGAAAGAAATTATGAGTAATAAGATATAAATCTGTAATTCTTATTGATAGTTTGATGAAACAGAAGTGAATTTTCAACAGTCAAACTACAGGCAGTCATAGATCCACGAAAGTAACTCTGGCTATTATCTGGTGCAATAGGAAGAGTTACGAAGTTTTGTAGATTAGAACTTAAGTAGCACACTAATTAAGGAAGAAAATGGCCGAGCTATCCACAAATAATTGAAATGAGTTTATTTGAGTAAAACACCAGAAAGAGACATCAAACAAAATCATCATCCAAATTTTTAGTTGATTGTGAGTTAAGAAAACAGAGCATCAGGATTACATGGTTTTGATCTCTTGGTTGCTTGCTTCTGGATTGTTAGTTTGTTAGTGACTTACTGATTTTCCAGTGATACTTCCCTGGTCTATGGAGGGACATGGTGGCAGTTTGATGAATTTCATGGAATAAGTAGTTGATGAAGAATGGTAATACGGTACTGAGATGAGAACCCATGCATGGAGGAAGCTTGTTGATTGAAGGTGAGCCTCATAGTTGTTAAGTCGACAAGTCGAGGCAAATCGACCACCGACCTACTAGATGACTAATCGATTAATCGACCTACTAGTCATCGACTAGTCAACTGAAAATTTTTACATGTATAGTAGTTACATATCCATAATTCATACCAATAAAACGTAAAATTATTAACTATTAAAATACATATGGCGTATCCCCAACAAACTAGTATAGCAGCAATTGAACATACAGGTACCGGTATGCATAGTACTATACTTTGGAGATTACAACAGTCCAGAAGTTGAAAAACAAACTGCAGACATAAAATAATTAGTTATTACTATTTATCAGAATAATTAGTTAATAATGTTATTAAATTGAATTAGTTATAAATAATTAATTGATAATAATATTAAACTTAAAAAGACATACCAAATTTGCAATGCTTTATAATCATAATTTTTTAACCTTATAATCATAATATTTAATAATACAGCATAAATACACCAAAAAAAACAAACTAAAATAATAGTTTATATCTAATACTTAATATTTTTTAACCCTATAATCTAGGTTGGGGGTGTTTTCTCTCTAAAAGTATTGTTTTAAGTCTCTTGTATGGAGGCATCGTTGAGTCCTCCAACCAGGAAATTTGTTGAGGTTTGGACAACTAGTTTACCTTCATGGACGATTAATGAAGCTTGTCGGTCGACTATGCGCATCTCCTCTAAGTCGACTGGACAACTAGGCGATGACTTGACAACTATGGTGAGCTTTGCTACCAAGTTGTAAGGAATGCATTGTTGAGTCCTGAAACTGGTAGTGAATTTAGGTTAACTTGGGAGAGCAGGAACAAGAAAACAGAAGAAGAAGAGAACATAGATAGAGTGAGATGAGATGGCGACAATAATCACGACAAACACATTAATTTATAATATGCATTTAACAAACTTACATGACTTGGCATATTTATAGAGCTACCTAGGGTTACTATAGCAGAACTAATTAACATGAATTCAGGGTGTACTATCTCTACTGGTGCTATATAATTATATCTAATTCTAGTAGTACATAGCACTTCCTCACCCTAAATTCAATAGCTATCTTGTGAACTTTTTAATTCTTGTTTGTGTGCCATATGAAATTAGTAATCTCTCCAGCTCACCTCTTTCTCACTTTTGTCGACACTGATCTCAAATTTGCCAAGCCTGTCAAATTGCTTTATCAGTTATACCTCCATTCAAGGCCATGCATAAACATATGCGGTTTCTATTGCTATATATTATACTCCCCCTGCTTTTTATATGTGCAGTTCTAGCAATTGTTTTGGTGGGTTTGCTCTATGGATTTTTCATAGCGATAATTTGTGGACAGAGGATCAGTGAACGCCATTACCATGTTCTTGCCAAGCAAGAACTGACAAAGGTTTGTTTTCTCATCTTTTGTACCAGTTGGAAACTAGGAAAAACATCTGTAGTTAAACTGTAAAAGTGTCCTGAACTGGATATTCACTTCAATGACTGGAGTATTGTCATCTATTCTACTTTTGTTCCTTGTCAATGCATAACATATCTTGTTAAGCTTAGACAAAATATTTTGACTCATCTTATTTTATGTTTAATGTCCCTTAATAGAAATGCATATAATTATCAATTCTGACCTGGAGACTTGTCTTGCCAGAGGCATAGCTTCCAAATATGTTACAGAAGTTACTTGACACGGAATCGAAATCAGGTGCTACTTTGGGTACCGCTCAGGTGTTTGGACTGGACTCCGTCTATCCACTTTATGATTGGTTGCATACTTATTATTGCTGTCATGTTCTGTGTTCGATTAAACTCCTCCCTTTTTTTTTCAACTTGATCGCCTTTTCACATATAAGACGGAGTTGCACACACGGGGATTTAAGGTAACTTGTTCCGCATGGAGACATGGCTCGAGTATTACGAACCAGGATGGTGAATTCTTGACCAATGTCTCCGCCTTTTGTAAATGTGTTCCAGACCCTTTGCTTCTTTGTCTTTGTTCATTTTTTTTAAGGTCATGCAATTTTTGTACTCCATATCTTTACAAGAAGTGACTAAATCTATCGGAGGAAAAGCTGAGGAAGTTGATGGTACCGGTTACAAGTTACGACATACATACACAAAATGGTGTAAGAACATAGTCAGGATTATGATTGATAAGTTTAAAAGATGAAGTTGTGGATGTTAGAAGAAAAGGAGATAGGATTATTTTGGTGAAGATGGTAGTGGGGGATCTGATTCTCAATGTCCTTGGTGTATATAACCACAAGTTGCGACTTGTGTTGCAAGCATTAGATAAGACTCAATTTTGGGATGACCTAGAGAAGATTTTGAGGGATATACCCTTTCATTGTAGGAGACCTCAATGGACGTGTTGGACAAAATTGTGAAGGTTTTGACGTTGGAGCTAGAAATGAGGCCGGTGAAGATGTTGAAGAGATTTTGAACATTTCATTAGCTTATGAGTTGTTGAAGAATACCTACTTTAAAGGAGTCACATTTTTCACTTTTTGCAGTGATAAAAAATGTAGGCATATTGATATCGTTCTTGCTAGAAGAGAGGATAAAGAGGATAAGGTCTTGTACGTGGATTTCAAGGTCTATCCTTAGGCTGGCAACAACGCGTGCATGATTATAGAGCCTTCCACAAAGCCGCCCCTGCCAATAATATCAAGTCCCCAAACCCACCCCTCGCTCGGCACCCGAATGTTATTATTTTTTATTTTTTTGAATTTAATCTATTTCTTTTTCAAGTTTTTTCTACGTGTTTTTCTTGTATAAAACATTAAAAAATCTAATAAAAACTAAAATTTCTACAAATTTTGAGAATTAGAAAAAATGATTAAGAAAAATATGAATTTAAGTACCAATAAATATCAATATCATAATATGAAATTTATGTAATACATAATAAGGTTGGGGATGGGGTTAAGAGGGTGTATCTAATATGCTACCCTAACCTACATGGTTCTAATAGCCGGGTCGACTAGGGTTGTGGAGATTAAAGGGAATAAGGGAGATATCCTGAATTGTTCAAATTATAGAGGAATTAAGCTTGTGACCCACGCTAAGAAGTTGTGGGAGAGATGTTGGAGAGAGTTATTGAGCATCATTTGAAAATGTAGACTAAGATTTTTGAAAATTGGGTTGGTTTTATGCCAGGTAGATCTACCAAGGAGGCTATCTTCTTAATTTGGTTATTGATCGAGAGATATAGAGAAAAGTAGAAAGATCTACATATGGTGTTTTAGTAATCTCAAAAACACATATGATCGAGTTGCACGAGAGGTTTTATGATCGAGTTCCACGAGAGGTTTTGTGGTGGGTTCCCGAGAAGAAAAAAGTGCATATCAATTACATAAAATTAATTTGTATGATGACATCACTGCATGTATAAATGCTTGGCTTGTAATGACATGCATATCAATTGAGTTCCCAATCACAATAGGTGTACACCAAGGTTCAGCTCTGAGTTTGTGTTTGTTTGCTCTAGTTATGGATGAGCTAACAAAAGAAATAAAAAACAAGGTACCATGGTGTGTGCTCTTTGCGATGATATTATACTCATTGACGAGATCAATATTGGTGTTAGCTAGGGGTGACAATTTTCGACACGAACACGATATGCCTTAGGACGGTTTGGATTGGCTTATATGGGTTTGGGTCGGTTTATATGGGAAATCGTATATGACCCATTTAACCCAATTATCAAAACAAGAATATTTATACATTTTATTAAAGTAATCATGTTATATTTTTATTGTTTCTTTTAAATTAACTAATTAAATATACATTATAACTTTGAATTAGACTAAACATCATCAATTAGTTATTGATTGGTATATATGAAATTGTGAATCATATTTGCTAAGTATATATTGACTTAGTAAGTCGTATATACTTAACATTCTTATTTATCATTCTAAAAAGTCTAAACTCACCTTATAACATTAACTATTGGTTAATATATATATGAAGTAATAATTTTTTCTATATGTACATTAAGTTAATATATATATCAAACATATAAGATGAGTTTAGATTGTAATTAAGACTAGCTTATATAATTTTTAATGAATAAAAACATACTAATACAATAATAACTAATAATTATATACAAGAACTAATAACATTTTATTTTTATAGATTCATAAATGACAAAAGAGGTGGAAGAGTATATTGTCAATATTTCAATTTGAATATTTAAGACTTAGGACTCTTATTTTGGTCTTTTGGACGTGGAATTTGAATTACATATTTGTAAAAGCTTAATTCTGCAGTAATGTTAAGTGGGTTATTCAAGTAGTAATGTTTAAACAGGTTATTCATGTAATAATGTGTAAATGGGTTATTCGGGTTATCTGGGTTATTCGGATTATCCGGTTACGTTTATAAAATTAAATTTGATTTAATCGTATTATTCGTGTTATGTCGTGCTACTTGTTTAAAAGTTTTGTCGTGTTTGGGTTTCAAATTTTGAACCATTTATTAATCGTGTTGTGTTCGTGTTGTACTTAATCGTGTCGTTACAATGGGTCAACCCCACATGAACACGACCCACTAACCCATTTTTTCACCCCTAGTGTTAGCTAGGGGTGCTCATCGGGAATGGTTATTTTGATTTTTTACTGAACCAATCGGTGTCAGTAATTTTTGTTTTGATAATTCGGTTTTCTTTATTAAATCGGGATCGGTTTCGGTTGGAGATATTGGGATATTCGGTATTAGCTAAATACCGATAAGGAACCAAATTTGTTTTGTTATGCTTGACTATTATCTCTGTATCACTGTTAATGTTCTTTGTGTTATAACTTTTTATTAGATACTTAGTTTACTTTTATTTGTATGTCTAAGTGATTGATATCACTGTGAAAGGAGCATAGTAATAAACTATATATGCGTCTTTATTTATGTCGTTATTGGTTCGACATTTTTGACTCCTACGGGATCGGTTTCGGTTTGGTATTTTTGGTATCGGTTCGGTTTTATACAGATGAGCACCCCTAGTGTTGGCAGTAAATTGAAACTTTGGAGAAATAAGTCCGAAGGATTTAAGCTAAGCAGGATGGAGTGAAATTCCCCATGTTAGAACAAAATAAGCTAAAGTGTTTGTAGAAGCGGAGTTGAATACAAACACCATAACTTTTTCGCTCTATTAAGACTAAATAAGCACAAATTGGAATAGTTGCAATATACAAAAAAAAACCTTATTGAAATTAAAATGAGCACACAAAGATTCAAGTTAAAATAGTTGTATTATAACTTGAGTTTTTTCTGGGAATTTGTATAATCAAAAAGTGATTAAACAGTTATAATTCTGTAAGCGATTACAACTTCTTGTTTCACACACTACCTACGATTTCTCTCTGAATATTTGTCTTAAGAAATATTACAAAGTTTCTCTCTAGTGTATGAATGTTGACAGAGATATTTCTAAGTTTTTCTAGATTTGTGTCTCTCTCTCTTAACTGTATGTGGTAGCGTGTAACAACTCTTCCATATGTAGGAAAACAGATATAGGACCCATGTGCTTGTCATGCTTCTTTTTCAACTTAGCAGTTGTATGTCCTGTCATTGTCCTTTCGGAAATACACATGTCAGACTACTATTGGCTAGTGTTGTTTCTATTTCAGTCCCTGTTATTGGACCATTAGATTTCAAGGAATATCTTCCCAGTTATTCCCTTTACTTCTTTACCAAGTATCAGTGCATATCTCTTAAGCCCTGATGACGTGTGAATTAGGTCTTAACTATCCTTTGATGACAAGACCTGATGTTGACTTGATTAGTGCTTTTGAATCCCTTGATGTAGACTTAATCAGTGTTTCTGGATCCCCTAATGTAGACTTGATCAGTGTTTCACTATCCACTGATGTTAATTCCTAATGTAGAATTAGATCAGTGCTTCTTGATCCCCTCATGTTAAGACCCAATGTTATCCACTGATGTCATTTGTTGATGTAGTGTTTAGGTTATCCCCTGATGATATCCCCTAACTGACTTGACTGTTGACGGTATGCCCTGATAGTATCCCTTGATGGTCAAGTTATCCACTGATGACATCTCTTGACAGTTAAGTTATCCACTGATGATATCTCGTGACAATATCCCCTGAGGAATTTATCCACTGGCTGAATCCCCTGACGCAGTATTTGAGTCATCCCTTAACAGTATCCCCTAACAGTTTTATCCATTGATGTCTTTTCAAATACTTATGTCTTTAATCATTGATACTATTTTTGACCTTTTCCTAAATGTCTGATGTGCAAAATACTTGATCATTAAGTACAACCAGACATTCTCCGACATTACCAAGTCCTTGAAATATCCACTAATGATTTGCCTAGTGTTGTATCGAATATTTCCTGATAGACTAAGTTCTAAGTTGTCCATCGATAAATACTACCTTGAGTATTTACAAGTGCATAATTATTTAACAGAACTAAAGAATAAATACATCATCATCATTATCAACAATATGCCTAACACCCCATGTGCACTATATCAATAGTTTGTGAACATGTTGGAAGAAAAGGTACCTAAGACTAAGGTATTTTTGGATATTTGGCATCAATCTTGCATTGGGGGTGAGATCGATGTGAATGTAATTCATGGAAACAGTGCAGTATAAATGAGGTGGCGTAGTGCTTTTGGATTCTTTTGCGATTGTTATATCTCTATTAAGTGGAATGTTTCCATAGAACAGCACATGCAATATGGAGCTAAATGTTGGCCGGAAAAAAACAACATGAGCACAAATTGTGGTTGCAGAGACGAGGATGTTAAGGTGATTGTAGAAATGAGGATGTTGAGGTGAATGTGTGGCTATACAAGGATGGGATGGACAAGATAAGAAATGAAATTATTCGCCAAAAAGTTGGAGTTGTACTGATGGAGGAAAAGATGAAAAATATGAGAGAACATAGATTGGGATGTTTTGGGCATATTCTTGGTGGGCTTTACATGCTTCGTTGGGAGGAGTGTATTGTCAAGATGATATTGTGTGAGAAGAAAGAGGAAAATGTAGGTTGAAACTTATTTTGGATAAGGTACTATTCCATTCTTGAATACCAACCAATCACTTAATATCCCTTTTTATCTCTGTTTTTGAGATTCAGAAACATCTCTCTCACCCACTCTCTATTTCTATTTTTATATTTTTCTTAATTGCTTTTTTTAGTATAATTTTCTTTTAAACCTTCTTGTCTTTAGTTTCTTTTTATGTTCTTTTATCTGTTATTTATGCTCATTTATATTCATCGTTCTTTGCATTTCTATCTACGTTTCTATTTTTATTTTATTATTTTTTAATTTTTTGATATATATTTTATGAGTTCATTGACTGCCAAAAACTAGTTTGGGTTAAAAATGTCGTCAATGTTGACTTCTATATAACTTCCATGGTTCAAATTGGACGGACCTGCAATTAATAAAAAGCGTTTATTTTGCATTATAGAACAAAGTACATAGATATAATGCATCACTTTCATTAGAGATCACGTTAGGTAATCTTATTACTATATATTAATTGACATGTGCAGTTTCAGGGACAGAGAAAGTAAGTTTGTTGACTCGGTCAAATTATTTTATTTTTTTTTGTTAAAAGATAAATTTATCAATTCAAGTACTATTTGGCTTAGACTTTAACGGTTCTTACTTCGACTTAAAATTAGAATACCAAAAGGATCAATAGAACCATAACATGTTAAGCTCTCAAAAATAACTGAAAAAAATACTCCGAAAAAATACAACAAAAGCGATAAAAAAAAGTTGTATATGTACGAGACATAGATTAATATATTTACATATACTATCACAATTACAGCTAAAAAAGATATTAAAACAATATGTTTATCTTATATAAAAAATGCAAATATGTAATTTTTTTGATATTACCCAAAAGAGAATGAAAAAAATTAAAAACCCATGCTATGCACAAGCATTAAGGCTAGTTATATTATGATTTGTCAACGTCAAGTGTAAGTCGTGCAATCAGTTTAAATTCTATTCAGTATCATGTTAGTTTATTTTTTACGTCTGCACTTTTGAATTGGATCAGTCACAGGCTTTGTTTATACAGAGTAATACTACATTCTCTTGCAAAATTAGAAATGCAAATTCTTGATTAGTCCTTTCCAAAATCGGAGATGTCAGTTACATTTGCTAATTGTAGACCTCAAAGCGGCAAGAAACTTCTTGTATGTGATTACTTAGATTCTTGGTAGATTTAGCAATCTGGGAAAGGAACAAGCAACCTTTAAAGTTTCAAGCAGTAGACTGTTGATTCTGTTGGCTAGAATTTAGATATATGTATACTTAGCTTTTGGTGTTGACTCACTGACCATATGTGCTGCAATACCAGGAGTATATAGTAGAAGATCGAGAAGCTAATAAAGATGTCAGAGAGCTAGACGCCAGCCATATCACCGAGCTAAGAATGTTGGGGCTCTATTAAACTGAGGTTCAAGCCTGAGATTGTCATTCCTGGTAAGAGGCACTTTTATTATATACCTGACCTGAAAATTTTATACTCTCCTGTCCGGATTTATTTGTCCCATCTGACTTCTCGTGGTTAAACTGACCATGTTTTAAATTAAAATATCTTCTTATATTTATTAAATAAAGATATATAACTATTATCATAAGTAAATACATTGGTTATACTGTCAAATTCGACTTTCATAATTTTGAATGTCGGTTTGACAATCTATAAAGAAGATACATGCACTGTAGATAGCTTATGACAGGAGTGCGAGAAAGATACTTCTATATCTTAGATTTGTGTTTTGCATGTTAGAAAAAGTCAATATATGAATGAATTGGTATCGTGCTAGTTGAATCTCTGAGGAGTTTTACTGGACTTGCGATCCTGAGAAGCAACATTTGCGTGAGGCGAGTTAATTGTGGTGGGAAAAATGAGGATATTTGAAAATTTATTCAGGTAGCACCGATTTGTGTGAAAATGGTGGAAAACAGGTGGTTAGAGTTGAATGTTAGGTTACTAATAGTTCCTCTGGTGACAAGATTTCTAAAATGAAGGTTTAGATGGATGGTCTAGCCCACAAGAGGCACAGTATAAAATTATAGAGAGTGCAGGTGTAGAATATATATATATATATATATATATATATATATATATATATATATATAATGCTATTATTCACACACCGTAAATACACACTAAAAACACACCTATTTCTCCTATGTTTTTACTAAATCCGACAGTATAGATGAAAAAAGCATCAAAACACAGCTGTCGGATGCATTGTTATTTTGCATGCTTATAACTTTACTACAGCTACATGATCCTGACTTAATGAGGGTAGCTATTTTTACCATCTAAAAGAAAATTCTAATGCATCTAAAACACATGCAAACAAATGAATCTGACCGTATCAAGTGGGGTGGAGCATAAAATATGAAGATTTGCAAATTTTCATAATTTTTGGTGTTGCGTACAGTAGTTTTTATAGCCACATAAAATTATAAAAGAATTTATCCTCGGAAAGTTTTTCAGCTTGTTTGATTATAAAAACTATGATACACGTCGTAAATATATTTGAATTTCATTTTTCAGTTGTGTGGTTGGATTTTTCAGAAACATTGTAAAATATAAAATTTACAGCCCAAATTTAAAAAATTAGGCTACAACTCGTTTCTTGGGATGAAGAGTCTACTTATCCCTGAAAACAAGTCTTATAGAAATAGAAAATTTTGTGTGCACGTGTGTTAAAGAGTGTCCTAGTTATAAAATTTAGTAAACCGACGTTGTCATGATTTGATTCATCCATGATTCTGTTGAGGGATTTTACAAGGTTCACATTCATAATTTATGTGATTCATTCTAAATTTTGATATTACCACTTTTTGGCATTTTAGAATGGTGAACCCAGTCTAGCTTTTATTTGTGGATTCCATTTACTTTTAAATACAAAGTTCCAATTTTGAAGTTGAAATAGCTTTAAGTACCCAAGTTGCAAATGTCTCTCTTGCAGGCTATGACCTTGCCTGCAAGCCAAACATACATACTGGAACCAAGTTCTGATTCTTTTATTGGCCTGTATTTTTGCATCAGAGGTCTTTATGTTTAGGGCTTTGAAAAGGATAAATCGGTACAAGTATATATATGATCTTGTTTTGATAATTGACGCGACATTAGAACCCACTTGTAAGATAGGCAGCTTGTGCAGATGTTTCTTGTTTCTGGTGAACTTGTTTGTTATTTTGGCTGTAATTTTGAAATACCTTATTTTCATTTTATTGAATTTTCCTAATTGGAAATCTGTAATTCCCATGTTTTTGGGAACAATTGCATATATCAAACGGACTGCTGCTATATAAGCGCGACAAACTTCAGATAAAAAAACGTGTAGTTAATCTGTTATAGCTCATTCGACAATTATCAACTTGCCAATAGAAGCAGAGCATATTTCACAGAACTGAAGGTGGAGAGCCCCAAATTATGCAATTTCAGATTAGATTTTCATAATTTCATTCGGAAATATGATGAATATATAAATTAAAATAAGATTTTGAAATCTGACTCCCATATAGAAAACGTTTCGGCTGTTGTGCTGTGTATATTCAGAGGGAAAGCATCAAGCACAGAAGCGCGTTACACAACTGATTCTACATTTCATTGGCTAAAATTATTATCTTTTAACCTTTGAAAATGTAAAATTTTTAGTGATAAAAAATCATATCATACAAACAAAGAGAAGAAAATTTGTGTACCCTATATTTAATTAATAGACTATAGTACAATTCATTCTGCACTTTAGCAGATTTCATTCTGCATCTTATATTTTATGCTGATCAATTAAAAACACCTCAATATTGATATTTAGGCCATTTTAATTCTCATAATTAATATTGATTTTTAGGCCAGTATTATCAAATTTGGGAATAAAATCCAAAGTGCTTTTAGTTTAGATTTAGGTGTGCAAATTAAAATCTAAAGTAATTGTACTTCAACCTATTTAGCACCTTTCATGGATTGATTTTTCCAAATAGATTGTGGTTTCATATATATAAAATTTTGAAATGAACGGATAGATTTCCGAATAGAGTAACATACTAGCATATATCTTAAAAATTGTCCATGATTATTTTGGGTCAATATTAAAGAAAAACTACAAGAGCATATCTCCACCTTTATCTGGCACGTTAAACGGGAAAAAGAACTGCAAACAACGGAAAAGGCCAGACTGCTAAATGAATCCGGGTATTTCCTTTCAAATTTATGTACCGTAATATCACGTATTTTTATTTGAATAGATAGAAATTTTAAATAAATAAAAAAAGAAAGAAAAAACGAAACATAAAAAGCTTTTCTAATAAAACCATACCTACTTTATCAATATAAGTTTCTTTAAATTCGTTCCCAATGTTTTTTTTTATTTTCAACTACTTATTAATTCTAATTTCTAACTTATAATAACTTTACCAATTAATTTAACATAATAATTAAAATAAATATTGCACACATATATACGTGTGCCAATTAAACTAGTTACTAATGACAAACGGGTTTAGGCCTTAGAAGAACCACCGACATTAAACTAATTATTAATGACAAACCGCTTTAGACTTAGAAAAACCGCCGACATTGTGTCATTAGTAACATTAAATTTTGAATAAATAAATAATAAACCTCAATACTTCCAACTCCGGAATCCACAACCATGTCCCTACTCGACACCCCTCTTTTTTAGCATTCAGTTCTAAACCTCACTCAAATCCTCTTTAACATCCAATCCAAATTCTCAACATCAGGCTAACTTTAATCAATTGCAGCCAAACAATATCTGTACAAGGATAGTAGCAAATTTTCGCTCTATAAGTGATAGAGAGCCCAGTTCAATGCAGGTATCATGCAAACAATTAGCTCAAATTTCAACATCATTTAAAAACAATATATTTTCATTTCCCATCGTTATTTGACATAACTCTAAGCTGCTGTGTTCTTGACATTCATATCAAAAGAACTTGCACACGAATACGCGTGTGCCTAATCGGACACGATAAAAATTGCCGTACATTTTTCAATTCTGCAAGTTACTTCCTCTGTCCCATCAAATAAATAGGTTTTGAAAAAGCATAAATACTAAGAAATTACTAATTGCTATATTGAATTTGAGTAAATGGCTCATACCATGAGATAACTCATTCAGGGGTTCCATGGACCATCTCTGAAACTTATATTATATAAATTTAACATATGCAATAAAGAAAAGAATACAAATAAAATTCTAGAATAAATAGATTTTTACACATGCGGAACAAGGGTCATAAGCACTGGGAGATCTTTGGAAAAGAACTCTTACTACATTCGGAACTATAAAGTATAAACAATCAACAGGCAGAATGCATGACGTCTGTGATGTAAACATAAGATTTGGTTCAACTTTGCACAAGTTCCATAAGGTCCTTTGGCCCTGTAATATAGTACCAGTCTCGTCTCTTTATCTTCTGTCACATTTAATGATAGTATTAATGTGAATCAGGCTGCATAACAAGCAACAGAACGCATATGCGACATTGGAAATATTTTTAATACAAGATTATAAATGTAAACCAAGCATAAACAGAAAAATCACAAGTTGGAAACATTATATACCTAGCACCCAAAATTTGTTATGATTTCAGTATATAATTGAAACATAAATGCTTAAGCAAAAGTTTTAGCTCACTTACGGATAAAGTACTCATTCCTCGTGCTCAAGTTTAGACACATTTGTGGAAGTTGTATCTTCCTCCACTGGAAGTACAGATGCATCTATGATTAGTGGATGGAAGAACAGAATGAGCTTCACAAGAAATCCAACTAAGATCAAATAATTTCATAACAATGTGCAATTCCAGGCTCTTATCAAATGATAGATATGAATCTCAATGTTGCAGAGCACCTAAGCCTTAAACATGGAGATTCAATCACTGACTTTGCTGCCAAATATATATTAATTCTGTATTTTTGTCATAGTTAACAGGATTGTACGATACACAATACGATAAGTACAATTCCATACGATACACAAACAATTCGATACCTCGATACGTATCATAGGGCGTATCAGAATAATTATTGTATCACGAGTATCGTCACAATACGATATGGCAATACATTTTACGATTATTTTGGAAGTAACATCAAGCTATTTAGAGTAATTTAAATACTGTTTACCTATTTATAAATTATTTTTTAGGTCAACGAATTAATTTGGAATGCACTTTTACACTATGACAAGTTAATAGGCTAGATTATCCAATAAAATTTGTTATTCATATGCTTAATGATAGATTAGTAACCTAAGTTTTATATTATAATCAAGCTCAAATGTTTGTTTGCCTAAAAAGTTCTGTTATAAATGTCTAAATGTGTAGTATCACATTTTGCATCTATATTAGTATCGTACGACATGATTCACAATATGCTACATGAAACACAGTTTAGAGGTTTTTGATATTTGATTTTTTTACAATTTAATAACTATGATTTCTTGTTACATATAGAAACTGTTTGAGACTGACTATAAAAGTTATATCGACTGACAACTGTTTGTTTAAAGCCGAAACCAAAGAATATTAGTTTAATTCTCCCCAAGATATGTTCCAGGTGATACTTGAGAGACTAGTGGATGAGGATTCTCAAGAGGTTCAAAGAGTTACTTTCAAGGAAAAAGCAACAATAACCCACAAAACACAATAATTTTAATTCATAACTCAATTCATGATGAAAAATAACACTTACATTACAACCATTTAAATAGATTTCTGCGACTTAACGACAAAGTAAATAACAAGTTACCAGACTCACTAGAACTTTAAAAAGATAACTACTAGTGATCTGCTACAAATTAAAAAAGATAACTAATAAAAATAAAAAGATAATTATAAATAAATCATAATTTCTATTAGAATCCTAGTATATCTCTTCTACTAATAAATAACAAGATATTATTATATATTAAGAAAATATACCTAATAATTATACTAGTTGATCCGGCACACAAAATGCATGTGCAATGTATGATTTTTTTTAGAGAAAAAAATTAGTATAAAATAATAATAAACTTTTCAACTAATAAATGTTAGGAAAATAGAAGATATCAATATAAAAAACCACATACTACCTCATTCTTTCTCCTTAAATTTGTCAACCACATCTCACCTTTTTTTTAAAAAAAATTGCTGACTCAAAATTACCATGGGTAGCTATTAAAAGACCTACGTCTTTCATAAAATAGATAATAACTGCTAACTAGTTACACCCATAATTTATATCCAATTACTAACATGAAATAATTTAAAGCTAGTAATTTAATTTCTTGCTCCGCATTAATATGATATACAAAATAAAAAAGAATTTCATATTCCTAATTTGCTTTGAATTCAATGGGAGGAATTTGATTGTAGAAATTAGCAATAACAAGCACGATGTGTCAATTTGAAACATGAGTGACAAAGTTTCAAGTGAGCGAAAACTTGGAGGGAATATTCTTTTATTCAAACTTTGTGTTTTCTTCTGTCTTCGAAGCACAAGCACCACAGCTACATAATGCAACAAACTATCCTTTTATCTTGTCTATAGCAACTTTACCATCCCTTATTAAATGTTTGACTTGGTCCACGAGAAACCCCGAGTACAAATACAAATAAATAAAAGATCAAATTCTTGATAAATAAAAATAGAAAAGGGAACATAATTTTTTGTGATTTCTATCTTTTTGTTTGAGAGTTTTAGGAGAGGAAGGGAAACAAGTTAGAATTATTTTCTTCCCTTTATTTGTGAGTTCAAAAGAAAAGTGTATCCTTATGTACAAGTCTAAATGTTTTAAAATATACGATTGAAGGGTAAAACCATTATTGTAATTCATAAGTTAAACTATATTCTTTTTTCTCCATTCCATCCTATGTTTGGAGATAAAAAAGTAAACTAATTTCTCTTCCATTTTTTTCTTCTCTCCTTGAAAAAGATCCCAAGCACCATTTTGTTCATTATTTCCCTCTTTCTTTTCTTTTCTCTAGGATTAAAAGTCTCAAGGCTCTTAAGCTATATATTACCTCTGTGTAGTTGTGGCTGCTCAATTTTATGTGGACCATGAGAAAAAGTTAACAAGTAGACTACGAGCAAATATTAGTATGTTCAAATTCTACTCTTACTAGTTCTATACTTGAATTCCAACATGAGTATTTAATAGAATATATAGTTAATGTTCATATTCTACTCTAATCGAATCTAAGTTACTCAGGAGTATTCATTCAAACATTTCTAACATATGAACATTTAACATAAGTAATTTTATTTAAAAGTAAATTATAACATATATAATAATTAAATGAATTATTAATACAATTGACTGCAAAATTTTAATTATATGTTATGATATTCTAGTATATAACTAGTCCTCGTGAACGAAATTGAGCGACTAAATTGGACGAGTAGTACTATAGGCTCAAATTTTACTCATTTATTTATCAAACTTTTGAGCAACTAAATTGGACGAGTTCTACTATGCTCAAATTTTACTAGTTTATTTATCAAACTTTAAACTGAGGATCAAGTTCGCTTCGTCTTTATATCGAATACCGTTTGATTCTATTTACCGTCCTGTAAACATAGCTCATATAATACTAACATTATATATGGATTGCTCCTAATGTGTTTTTACTTTTTACCTGTATAACTGAACATATTTCCACATCCAAGCAGTCATAAACAGCAATATGTGTGTCTAAAAGTGGGGAAGGCAGAAGCTAGCAGTACCGGTATCAGAAGTATAATCAGTGGTGAAAAATGTAGAGGAAGGCCAGCCGCGAGCAGTGGTGAGAGACAAAATCTCGTCTTCGGTGAGATTATTGGCTAACGACCGTACTAGTTCGGCGATTCCGTAGGATTGCCTTCGGGGTGGCACCCAATAAGATGAACCGGGTCGAAAAAGGAGCCAATCAGGGGCGGATCGCTTGACGATGATTCCATGGATTGCGTCCTCTATCCTCTGCACAGCTAGGGCTTCCACATCCGGTTCTACTGTGATCAAACTACTGTCGTTGTTATTTGGCTGACTTGATTGGCTCCGCAATGTCAATAATCGGGAGTATACATGTCGATCTTTGGAAAAATCAGAATGAAACGTTTTCGCCGGATTGGTATATAATCGAGTTAGGGTTTGAGACCGACAGAAAGCTACCGCCATGACTATAAAATGTAAATGGAAGCGAAAGAAGGGCAACACATACGGATTATTACGAGCTTATTCCGGAATAACTTATTTTTAATTTGTTTATAAAGTAAAATTATAATTTTGAACTTAAAATTGAAACAAAAGAGAAAGAAAGAATTTAAACAATTTCCTTTTAAATTTCTTATTTGTGAAATTTTAAAATAAAGAAAGCAATTTAAATTGAACTTTCTCTTCAAAAATTTCTTTTCAAATACGGAATAATTTGGAATAAATTTAATTTAACATTTGAATTACCCTCTAAATAATATATACCAAAGTAATAATTACCAACCAAATCGTGTTCTTCCCACAAGTACAAACATAAGAAAATAAAATTATTATACTCTCTTTTCTTTCTTTACTCCCCTAAATATTAATTTCTTCTCTTTTCTTTAAACTTTTATTTTCTTAAAATATGATTGACATCCATTAATCTTGTAAGTGAAATATTACATTAAAAAAATAAACTAGAAATTAACCTTTGACCAAACACTAATTTCAGAATAACTTGTTTATAAAGGTATGATTCTAAATTTTAATATAACTTATCGAAAATATTAAGACATCTCATTCTCATATTCATAATACTTATATTTAAATTATAAACTAGAATTTTAGAAATATATTAGTGAAAATATAATGAATGTCATATTAGATCATAATATGACATTTGATACTCAACCCAAAGTGTGATGTTTTAATTAAAATTACAAGATAATTACTATCGTTGCTTTTATACCACCACCACAATCAGTTCTTTCAACTACCATCACTATGATGGTCGCTCTAATACTACCACCGACGACATCGTCCTCTATACCACGTTATTCACTCCTTTTATTATCGCTATGACCTCATATCGAGTCGACAAAAAAAAAGTAATATTATTTAAGCATTCGTATCATTAAATAAGATAAATAATTAGAAATCTCATTTACATTATCCCAAAAATAAATATCTAACCGCGAAAATATATGTGAGCTCACACAAGCCTTACAATCTAAATATTTAAATGATAATCTTACGTTTCACTCTTCCCCTTAATGTCATCCATAAAAGAGCGATTAAAAAACGCTCGTCATGTCATTCTCGTCTTGCCTTTATCAGACGGTCCAGCCTTCTCGTTATTTCTTGTAAAACATTCAATGATAGCAAAGTGAGCGATTTACACTCGCAAGTATATATAATCAAGTATTTGGTGAGTCTGAAAAGATAGGTAAATTATTGAACTTAAGTGTTTATGAGGTTGGACGGAAACGATATCAACACCTCTTAATAAATTAGGGGGAAAAAATAGCTAATAGGGTTCCCAACTGATAACGAGCAATTTGACCATTTACTTAAAAGAATATAGAATAATTTCACATGCGTCTTAATGTTCGTTTGGTGCCCATCTGACTTCATCATAATGACATACGTAATCGATGCAGAAATCTTTTATCTGCGAAGGTTCAGTTACCAATGCTTCAGTTTCCGTCCCCTATAGATCCTAGGCCTAGATGTCAGGCAGATACATCCCACTATCCTTTAGTTATCCACACGAATATACTTTACAAGCATGGGTGAATAATAAGTTTTTTATATCCGTATAGGATTTTTTTTTTGTGTTAGCGAAGTTTGAATAGCTAACAATCGCTCAAAGAATACTTGATATTAATACAACATTTTTCACGTACAATGGATTAAGAGATCGTACGTTAGTTAGCTTTGAATAAAATGAATCATGAATATTAACATAATAATTTATTGGATACATTACGTATATAAAAAAATGATCATATGTATAAATTAAAAAAAATAGAGTGAGTATATATTTGTCTTGAGTCCTTAGTAAAACTTAAAGTTAATAACTAGCGCAAAATATAATTCTATAAAACATATACATTAAATAATATGAGAAATCTTAACTTAATTACATGTGAGGATGCACGTGCTTGTAAAATTCTCAAGTCTCGTTAAATTGGGATTCGGTTGAGATTCGGTTATCCAAGAGATTTTGGACTGATAATACGTCGATCGGAGGTTCCTCGTAATTTGATTCATTTGTTGGAGGCCTTAGATTAATTAATATTAATTAATCAATTTTTAACTTAAATGGTTTATTAATCATTTAATATTCATCAAAACATTATTCTTTAATTATTCTTTAATTGCTTCAATTAAACAATAATCATTTCGTAATTAAATCTTAATCATAAAAGATTTATATATCTTTTATCATTTAATAAACATTCTTTAATTATTATTTAATTTCTTTAATTAAATAATAATCATTTATCAATTAAGTAATTTAAGGTTGGCAGCCATATTAGCATTAATAGAGACATTTTTATTGGACTATTTTGCACTGAAACAATCTGTTCATATGAGGCATGATATGATTTGGTTTGAATTATTCTCTCAATACCAAAAATATAACTCCTGTGTTAGCCCCGCTACAAACCTTAATAAAAGTCCTTTTTGATTGGTATTGTTAAAGTGGTGGAAGATTGACCTTTTGTCAAGTGATGGGAAGACTTCTTATAGCTAGATATTAAGCGTAAACACTATCCCAAACACAAAAAGGAGTGCATAAGTGATTTATTTGGTGAGGGTTGTGAATTTGAAACTTTCTAGGAAATGTTGTTGGGGGAATGTTTGCCATTAAGAATTTGACTTATGTTATTTTTGGAGCAGAATGTCTGATGGGTATACAAAGACATAACAAAGGGCTGCTTATTTGTTTAGATGCATTGAGGACGAGCATCGTTTAAGTGTGGGGTTATTTGACAGTGTGCAATTTGTGTATAGATTTGCATTACATTTGCATTCATTTTGTGTGTGTTTTATTTATTGACAAAGTGTTTTTAGGATATGTTTGTGAGAATAGGTGATACAGGTGAAAATGATGAAAACAAGGGAAAATGGATTGAAAAGAACATGAAGAATCAAAGAAGGAAATTGACAGAAAATAGAAATAACAATACGACATGGGCATGTCGTATCCTGGACGGGACCTGCAAAAACTAAAGCAACAGTTTATTCAAAATAGACGGGCTGGACCCACACTGCAGAGTCAGAAACACGTGGACAAGAAAAGATAAGCATGGAGATAGAGATTAAAGTAGTTACCATATTAGAAAAGGGTCTTCTAGGAAATCAATTAGAATTAGAATTCTTTGTAGGGCAACAAAGATAGTTTACATAAATAGAATAGTTCTGCAGCAGCTTTGGAGGATCTCTCTTTTACACATAGTAGTAGTCGCTCTTCTCTCTTCTTTCTGCATATTTTTATATTCAGTTATTATTATTATTCTAGCATGATGTCTTCAACTATGATGAACAACTAAATCCTTCTAGTCGAGGTATTTTGATTTCTAGCCAAGATTAAATCGTGAGACTTTTGTTTTAATTAGTTTTATTCAAGTTCAAGTATTTATTTGATTTCTGCGCTATAAACCGTTTGTGTTATCATTTAATTTATTATGCAATGTGTACAGTTGTGTGATTTATTGAATGGTATCTTACTGATTAGAATATGAAGGCTGTTTGGCACTGTTCTAACAAAGTAGCAAATTGATCTTAACTGATAAAGGATTCGGGTAAAATTAGTGGAATCAAATAATCTACGGGTGTCCGATTTTATTAACTAGGATAGAGGTCTTTTTCATTCATAAAGCTCCCATTAGATGAGATCCTATCAGGGTGTCCGGGGTTGTCTGTTTGGTCTAGAGAAGTAATCCTAGCAGGGTGTCCGGGGGTTACCGATAAAATAAGAAAAGATTGGTTAAGTAGAGCGTTTGCCCTTAACTATAACCTTATCTATTTGAATGAATAAAATTTATCTCTCGTGTCGATGATCGAAATATTTGGTTAGATTGAAAAGTACCTTGGCTAGACTTGTCTCCATTAGATTTCTCATCTTTTATTATTCTGTAATTTTTATTATTTACAAATTTCGTTTTAATTGTTATTTTTAATGTCTTTCATAATAAATTTCAAAATCCATTTTTCCAAGTAAATAATTAAACCCAATAATCCATGTGGAATCGACCATATTCATCGTTATACTGCGTAAGTGTAAGATGATAGGAACTATTATTTTTGGTGGGTTGACACCCTATCATACATTTATTGTCATTTATGTTCATGTCATTGTGTAGATAATATTTTTCAGTATGATTTTCATATCTATAGCATTTATGGTTTGTGAGTTATTAATTTTTAAAGTTTGAACAAAAAAATAAATAAAAATTCAAGAAATAAATTAAGAACACATGAACCCTAGTTCCCTTCGGACTGAAATTACGACTAAATTGGTTTGTGGTTGTTCACATTGATTTGATGAACTTGTTTCTGCTGCTGAGTGCTTCATTTTGCCTCAACCAATTTGAGAAATGGTTGAGTATTTCGGGCCTTCTTGTTCAACCGAAAGTTTCAAAAACCCGAATAAATCTTCTTCATTTTTCATGTGATTGAGTTGTTAAAACTTGGCCTTAGTTGCTCGAATAAATTCCTGGAAGTCCCCGAATTCATTTCAATGCAAATTTAATATTCATACATTTTATTTGAATTTTTATATCTCATATTTCTACTCCACTATTCTTCCTTATTTTTGTATAGAGATCCATTAACAATGTCAATCCAAAATTATCTACTGAGTCACACGTTGACTACTTTTTTTAGCCACACAAACAAAACCTCCAATCATAATGCAAATATATGATCAAATACGTTGTTGTTGATCCTGAATATTGCCAAGTGGTTATAGATTGGTCAGTTACTAGTACTCAGCATAATGTTTTAATTGATTTATGGCTTATGTGATATTGTCAAGTTCAGGAGAATAAGTACTCTTATATGTTGTATTTAAGATAATATTTATAGGCATACCTGGTTGAAACTGAAACATATATAAATTTCATACATTTGAGACAAACACACGAGACGTGTCATTGTTGTAATTTCCTTGAAGATGTACTGCAAAACATATAAGAATATCTCATTTTCCCGTTATCTTCTCCCTTGTCTATAATTGTTATATTTTTATTTGAAAAATATGAAATTGAGATTTAATGCGTTGATCCTTACCCAATCATAATATGAGTGATGGTCAAACTTTAGAAAGTAACTCTCGTTAAAGTTATGATAAGAGGGAATGTCCAGGGGCGGGGTGGCTGCCGCCCCTCCCGAATTTTTTAAAAAATTTCATCGACCATTAGAAATTTGTAAAATTTTCATGTATATTTTTTATTATATTGATTTTAATGTAGACATTTTTTCATTTCACCCCTCAATTGTAATTTATTTTTCTCGTCATCGTCGAAATACAATCTTGGTTTTGCCATGCTGATGATCGATTATTGTACGAACAACAACAAAACTATGACAACTTTTGTTGGATCTTCAATGAGTTGGAGGTATTATACTGATGATGACTTTGGAGGTATTATACATTTTAAATTTTCTCCAAGTCTTTTACATAATCTAGTAGTAAATGACAAATTTTACATTATCAATCCTGTAATTAAATGAATAACTAAACAAACAGATGGAATATAAATTTGTCAACTAATAACCTCTCTTTAATTAATGGTGTCAAAACGAGATGTATCAACTGGATGTGCAAAAACAATCAATTTTATTGAATTTAGAATTCATAGTACATAATTAAAAATTTTGCATAATTTAAAATGAAATAAAATTTCAATTAAGTACACGTAGAACCGCGGAACACCCTACTTTGTTGAGTTTTCTTATTTCCTTACGCCTTCACATATTTTTGCTCTTATTTTATTTTATTAATTGTTTTTTAATGGCTTTCAAGTCAAGTTTACTTGTCTAAAGTTTTATGTTATTCCCACATGAGTATTTATGGAAGGAGGTCGAATACAAATATTAAATTTCTCGTACAATATAAAAATCTCATATAAAATTTGTAAATTAATTACGGAATTAATAAAAAAGACAAATTATATTAATCAATAAAAAATAATTTTTATTGATCTTAAATTTGAAATTACAATCTAGTGAGTTACAACGGTTTCTAAAATATGTTCAATTTATAATTTTTCACGTTCTACGAAATTGCTTCTCAAAATTTTTCAGATTTTATTGTGTTATTGCAATATGTTCAGCTTGTATGAAATCTACATATATACAGATGGTCTCTTTTCTTTTTTTTCAGTACCAACTTCTGAAGTTATATCTCTAACTTGTTGATTTGTTCTTTTGCTTTTCAATAATTTCTCTGTTCCTTATTGAATAATTTTACTATTCGATTTGAACAGCTTATATGTTATGTAACTATTACGTAATCTAACTGTTACCTAGTCTATCTATGTTACGTAATTGTTATATAATCTCTATATTTGACTAGTTTTTTTTTTTTAACTTCAGAACCCCAATCGACTTAGGACTCTGCTACATTTTAGTTAGTCATACATAATTTTCAATATTTCATTTGACAACTATGAATACTTTATCTACTAATGACCATTTATCTGTTGATGAACATTTATCCGCCGATGACCATTTATTCGCCAATGACCATTTATCTGCTGATGAACATTTTATCTGTCGATAGTCATTTATCCTCTGATGAATAATTTATCCACCGAATAACAAAATCATCATTTGATTGACTGTTTTAAGATTTATCAATGGATAATAGACAGACCAGTAAATTTATATTCCGACAGTGTAAATGTACATGAACAGTTTTTAATACAATTTCAAATTTAACAATTATAAGTATTATATATGATCATCAAATGTTATAATTTCTGATATATTTTGACTTGCTCGACCCTTATCATTAGGTTTGTATATTTTAATTGTGAATGAACATATAAATATGAGTAGAAATGGATACACGAGGTTATATTACGATTTTAGGTCTCTATGAATGAACGGTAAACAATTTTAATGAAGGTGCAGGCTTACCTTTCCTTTTGGTCACAATAAAAACTTCAATAATAGGCAGTTAATAGGTTCGTGAATTGTAAAAATCAAAATTAAAGTAAAATTTGTTAATTTTGAAATTGAATACACAAAAATTGTTCACAGATAAAAACTTGTATACTTTTGTACTTTTACGAATTTATATCAACAATAATATTTTGAAATTATATATTATTAAAAAACAAATATATCTCTAGTTTTAAAATTGAGAGTAAAGTATTAATCTATTTTAGATTTCATGTAAGGAGCAAAAGTAAGAGAAATTAAGAAAAATACTTTAATTATTTTCTCAAACTAATCAAAAATTAATTATATCATATTAACTACTTCTAAAATTAGAAATACCTTGTTAGTTTTTAAGTCAATAAACAACGTATTGAACTTAAAATTGGAAAAAAGACGCTTTAATGCATTATGAGGAAATTTTTTTTGCTTCGGTTAAATAAATATTTTATGCTTTCACATAAATATTTTTGATAGAAATTTTACTACTTCCGTAGTAATTTTAGTACTAAAATAAAATCAATGAAAATTTCGTTTGTATTTTATATGTCAATATATACTAAAAAAAAGTGTAATTGACCCTTTAAAATTTGATATAATCAATAAAAATGTAAAATATAGATTATATTATGATTAAATTTTTTTATTATCAAGTATAAAATTATAAAATTAGAGTAATAATTAAATCAACTAAAATCGCTTAGAAGAATGGCATATTCTTTTGTTTTTGCCCAATATCGGTAGACCAAACAAAAAAGAAATTTTAGAAATACATGTAGAGTTCGGTAACATAAGGACGCCCAACGCCGCGAAGGGCACATCAGACACATTGAACGATCCGCGTTCCTGTTTTATTTTTTAGGGTTTCAGATCTCAGTCTAACTCGGCAATGGCGATGAGGAATTTCTACAAGGAGATAAAAGGGATGAAGGTGAGGGAGCTCCCTGCACACCTGAAGCCAATGTTCACGATAGATTACGTGAAGGGCTCCGTCAGAAGAGGATTGGATAGTTACCACGCCAAGTATATACAGACCAGCTCCATCGATCCACTTTATCACGTCTGTTTCGGTGGTATGATATTCTCTTACCTCGTGGCTCTTCCCGAAGAGCGTCGTCACCTCGAGCACCAGCAGCACGCCAAGGACCACGGTGGCCACTGATTCCGTGAGAAATATAGGTATGAAAGTGAAAAATGCTTCATTTCTTAAACCAGCAGAATGCCATAGTAAGCGTGTTTTAGCCTGGGATTTCAGTTATTTTGGCAAATCTATGGTGGAAATTGAGAAATTGTACTTGATTTGTTAATTGTTTGCTGGGTAAGACCAAAAGGTGTTGTTTCTGCGTGATTCATTTATTTTCTTAACATGTAATTGATGTTTTGAAGAGGCTTGTTTATCCCCTTTCTCTCTGGAGAGTTTGCCTTCTAATCCTGGGATGACAGTTGTTTGTGCGTTGCTTTTCAGGACCTCAAGGCCATATAGAACGAACCAGTGCTAAATTTTTCAAAAACCGCCCTATTCTTCTTTCTTCTTGTTTGGATATGTTTTTCTTTTCCTCTACCACGAGTTTACCATGAGTTTAGATGTTCATAGATTGGTTAGCAACGCCTCACCTTACTCGTCGTTGCATCCTTAATTCCGATGAATCTTAATCTAATTTTGACTAATTTAGAAATTTAATGTGTTAACTGTTTGCCTTTTTGGTCTAATATGTTTTGCCTTTTTGGTCATTGCACTAGGATCCTATTTTCATTAGTCCCTGAAACTAAAATTATTTACAATCAAGTTACTAATCTAACAATTTGTTTACAATATTTACTTCCGTGTTCTCTGGTCATGGATCATAATACATGGATGACGGAAGGATAATGAAACGAAAACAGAAAAGAAAAAAAGCCTATGAAAATTTTAGTCCTAGAACTTCAATGTCTATAATCTTCTCCATGTTGCCTACTTCTAATCTATTTTCATCCATCATTAGTTCACCATATTCAGCGGCACACCATCAGTCAACCATCTCCGTTTTTCACCGTCACATCATCAGTCCATTATCTCCCCTTCCCACCACCTCCATGGTACATCAGCAATCCACCGTCTCATCATGACATCACGGGTCCACCATCTCGGCCCCAAGGTGAATATAACAAAGAACAGCTATGTTAAAATCCACATATCAAACCCAAATCTGATGAACACCCAACATACCAAATCAGTTAACAAAACAATCACTCTAAAAATCCTTGAATTAAAATTTCAATTTGAAAGAACTAAAATTGAAGCTAACAACGATTCAAAGAAAGCAGAGAATTTGGTTGGACGATGGGTATAAAATTATCAGTTTGTCAAGGCGTGAGATTATTTGTTTTTAGTTTACTGAAACATCAAATCTGAAAACATGAAACAGTTGATCTGTAAATTCAAGGTTCGTTGTCTCCTTTAAACATTCTTCATCAACCATTATCAACTACCAATCGTCAGATCTCACATAATCATTGACCATCAACACAGATTCAAAGTGAAATCAGATTGCGTAAGAGAAAAGTAGAAGATAGAAGAAAAACGTACATCCATCACATATTCGATTTATGGTTATGTTTTAGTATGAAGTGGACCTGATGAATAATTGAGTAGAGTGGAGGTGAGGAAGGAATAGAGGAGATGGAAGGAGTGCTGAGTGGCTCGAAGAAGAGTTCCTCTCTCTTCATTTTGAAAAGAAATAAAAAATTACTAGAAATATTTTTAGTGGATAATTAGAAGTTTGAGTTGGGATTCACATGTTAGCCATGTCAGATTAGCTTTAGCCTCATGAGACATCTTTTTTTATTTATTGGACAGAAACTTACTTGGTCACTTGATTGTATTTTTTTGAGTTCAGCAACTTGATTGTAATTTTTTGTAAAGACCATAAAGAAAATGAAATTTTAGTACAATGACAAAAAACTTGTTTAATCCTTTTTGTCTGACCCACCGTTTTTAAACTACGAGAGTACTTATCTTTAATAATCTTTTCTTTCTTTTGGGTTTGTATCCTAGAATTCTAAGGCATTATGGACAGCCTTTTAATTCATAGATCTCATTATCACCCTCCATGCATCTTCTTGGATAAAATATACTCCCTTAGTCCCATAAAAATTGCAACACTTTTTTCAGAGTGTGACATGGATTTTAAGACATATAAAATACTTATTTAGATATTTATCTTTTAAAAAATTTAAAATACAACTACATGTATAACATTTGAATTTGCAAAATATTTAAAAATCATACAAAAATGAGATATTTAGATATAACTTTGGTGTATCTTAAAATCTTTGTCACACACTCTGAAAATAGTGTTGCAATTATTATGGGATGGAGGGAGTATATCCACATAATTTGCCATTTGATGAGCATTTTCGGGGTCACATATATCACCAACTTTCTAGTTGTATGTTGCAGATATTTCTAGATAAGGTGATTTGGGACCATCTTATCTTCAAATATAAAAATTGTCTGTCTAGAATTTTGATATATTCCATTTGTTAGATAGTTGATGAAAATTAGTAAGTGTTAATATAGCTCTTTGGTATCCTAACTTGAATCGACATGCGTCTTGTTGTTTGTTTTTCAACTCCCAATACTTAAAATTACTTCACAATTAAAGGTGGGATGAGTGCTGGAAATTTATAGCCTGCTTAATGACATTCTAGTAATAAATATCCTTGTTCAAACTTCAAGATGACTACACATTGTTGTCAGCTCTCTCATTAAGACTCAAATAATTCTCATCAAACATCGAACCCGATTTATGCTTCACTCCAAGATCCTTAAAATTATCATTTAAACCCTGTTTCTCCTTATAACATTACAAAAAAGTTTGAACCCTATTTCTCCATTGTTTCACATCAACATCTCTCTTATTTCATTTTCCCTTCCTCAACTCCACCTTCTCATCCACTACTAGACTGCCACCAACTAGTGCATCTTTTTATACTAAAAATGATGATCATGAAATGCAGATTGACTATATAACTTAAGGCTGTGTTTGAATGTCAAGAAAGGTAAGGAAAATAATTTTTTTCATTTTGTTGGGTGTTTGCATTGCAAGAAATTTATGGATCCTATATTTAAATTTTTTCCCCTCAATTACGAATTTTCTAGCAAAACTGGTCTGGTTGAATTGGTAGGAAATTGCAAGAAAATGAACTCGCAAGTGGGGATTTCTCTCTTCATCCCCTATTCTAGCGTTGCTAATATCATATAATCCTTATAATGCCTTTATATTCATGCTCAAATCGCAATGTTGGATGTTATTTCAAAAAAAAAAATTTTAAAAAAAAAATCTCAAGACTGGTGCCTTCTTGCTCCTTACTAAAATAATATCACATTCTATCAAAAAATCTTTCATGTGCGCTTATATTTGAGAAGATTATGCAAACCTTTTATATCTCAAAAAATATGTAGTATAATACATATTTCACGAATGTTTATGTATAGCAAGATACACGCACGCACACACAAATCTTGTAATTCAATTTTTAATTTTACTCGCCATTTTTTTCTTCGCAAATTTTAGATACCTTATTTAGCCATATGATATCTACCAAAATGAAAAAAATAAAATAAAATAAAAAAGAAGAAGAACATAATTAGTTTGTTTCTAATTTAACGTAAAAAAAATATAAATAATAATATTTTTTCTTTTCTATTGGGAATGGAATAATCACCAAACATGTATGTGTGTGTATGTGTTGGTTATACTAAGAATACCTTAAGAATTACCAATTACCTTAAGATTGAACCACCTATTTGTGTGTATTATTTATACTAAATATGTATGTTGGTATGCGTATGTCAATTACCTTCGGATGATTTGAAGAAGAGCGCCAAGTTTTTTTTTAAAAATTTTCTTGCAACCAGAGACCAGTTCTTGAGGGATCAGTTCCTGATCATTTTCTGTGAATTCCTTTCTTCCAATCGTTTGTTTTAGGTTCAATATTTTGAATCTGGTGAATAGCATATATCTTTATTACATCATAAAAGCTTTTCATGCAGTCCTAAGCAATCTGCTGCTGACATCAACATTCTCTCTCTCCTTTATCCTTGGACAAATAAAGTTAAAGCTTCATTTAAGTTTGATCGTTTCTGTCGGCCTGTCAGAGTGCCAGGATTCAATGATGGAATCATTGACAAATTAATATCGTAAATATAAGAGAGAAGGAGATGCAGAATTAGAAGAGGGGGATGAGAATCTGAAGAAAAGGAGATGAGAGTCAGAAGAAGGGACTGATAAGTCAGAAGACAGAGTAGAGGGAGATCTCTCACAAAATGTGACTTTAAAATTTTGCATAAGTTCAAATTACAGATATTAATAGTATTTACATGTGCATATTAATATGTATCTAAGTCTTATTTATTTATTGGACTAATTCTGGCATCGCTCCTCCCTCTGAAAATACCCATATCCTCGTGTGGTAAATTCAGAATCTGGAAAGTGTTTTCAGCAGCTCCTCATCTTCCCGAGTAACCTCTTTTCCACTGCACATGGTATTGGAATTCCTCCCTACGATACCCAAATGCCTATCTTTCTTATAGAACCCCGAGTGGTCCCATGTCAAAAGTACCATTAGAGGTAGAAAGTCAATCAAGGGTTTCTCCCAAAATTTTTGAAAATAAAAATTATAGTTTTGCATTATTGCATAAAACATGTATCTCATTCTAAGAACAGTACAACTATTAGTAATAGTGTGCACACTTACTGACCTTATAATAGGTAATTTTGTTATTAATTTTTTCATAAATTATGTATGTGTATATGTGTGTGAACATAATACTTCTAAAAATGTTCATATTATATATATATTGTCTATAAATTATGGAAGTTTTACTTTTAAAAATTGGTTAAATTGTTGATTTGATCTCTGGAACTTTGGAGAATGGGGATTATGTGTTGGATAATTGGTTCCTTCAACAGAACTTTTTATATAATAATAGGAAAAAAAGGTAAAAGAGAAGTTGAAGTGGGCACCAACAAACCTTTTTAAACCAAGAAAGGAGAAGAAGTTCAAAGGTTGAGGTGGCTGCCAATCTAACTTATTAATCAGAAAAGGAAAAGAAGGTAAACAAGAAATTTAGGCTCGGAGAAGTTAATGGATGACCTCTTGTATAGGAGGTGCTTATGTACTCTATCAGCCTGTTAAATATTTTCTTTAAACGGAGTTGTTACTGCACACAGGACCCAGCGTGGGTCTGCCAACTGTAGAAACCTCTTATTGTAAGAGAAATGGGTGGAGAAGAATGATCGCTAACACTAGCACCACTGGACCAAAATTGCAACAGCTTGTAATTATTATTTACCATTTATCATAAAAGGTTACAGACCATTTATACTCAGTTTGGGCTTATGACATCTGATGCAAATTTATATGCTAGGGTATTGATATATCTTCAGTTCCAAATTTGTTGTCTGATCTTGCCGTGTACTTGCAGTTTCAGCTGGATGAGCTAATATCAGGTTGATTCAGTGTTTCCAAAAGGTTGATAATAAAGTTGATCTTCTGTGTCTGCCTGGTTTACTTGGCTATTTCATGGGGGCAGTTCTTCTGCAGTGAAATAAAGTTATGAAATATTTGTTTTTCGTGTCTGTTATATTTCTGACTATTGAATTCAATGTTTCCTTGGAATAACTTGGTAACCGTATTTGAATGATTCTTTTGGTTAATGTACGGAGAGACATATATACTGTTTGATCCTGATAATCATTGTTGCAAATTTTACATGTGCTGAACCTTCATCATTAAAATTTCTTAATCAGTCTAAATGAAGTCTTAATTTTATCATTTCTGAAACTTTCTCACAAAAGAAACATCATAAAAAGATTGAACATTAGATTGAATGATTAAATGTTATTTTAGATTGTGGAAATGTCAGCACCATCTTTTGTTGGATGTGGTTGTGGATTGGTGTCGTAAAGGAAACATTTATTAAAAGACATTCTACACATTTTTTTAAGGTTTGTGTGCCCTATTGAGTATGGTGATTGTGCACCAGTCAGTTTTGACGCCGGCAAACTAGCTCCATTACAGGCTAACTTGGAATTGGGGTTGTTGCTAATTTGGAATTTGATGAGTTTTGACAGCGTTACAATTGATAACATTCATATGTAGATCATCGATTTGAACTGAGGTGCGAGACGACCTCTCTATACAGGGACGGGAAGGAATTACCTAAAATTATGATGGTTCTCCTTTTTACACCCACGGCACAGTTGGTCCTGTACCAGTATTCAATGCCCCTTTGAAGATTTATAATTATGCAGACGTTAGTACCGTTTGTTTCGTTGGAGATTTACCAAGGAGTTTGATTCGTAGGAATGAAACAATTTACCAAGGAGTTGTAGGAACGGCGGAAAATGGAGATTTGTGATCCCCTATCCCATGACCATTGGGTGACTCATTTTGGGTAACATTTGGTTTGACGCATCTTTTATAGGGTTTCTGATCATTTAACAGAAAATATTGAAAAAGAAAATGTGTCAATTATACCGAAGGAGGCTGGATCAAAATGTTTCTTGGGACGCCCATTTTAATGGATTAAAATATTTGAAAATAACCATCTATTGATTACATTTTCTTTGGTTATATATATGTGTGTCCGTGGATTAAGAAAATTAAGCAATAGCATCGTTTTGATTAAAAAAATTAAATATATGTGTGTGTATATATATATGTGTGTGTGGATTAAGAAAATTGAGCAATAGTACCGTTTTGATTAAAAAAATTTAAAATAAAACAATCAAAACAATCTTTGTTGGCCTACTGTTATTTGTTGAGTCTTTTTGAATTTGGGCACTTCCGTAAACAAAACCAACACCATATATTGTAACTCTCTCCCTGTTCCCCCAACCGATTCTTTATTTTCAGTTCTAAGATGGCTTACGGGTGGAGCTTTTTCTAGTTAATCAAATTGGATTTAATTTTTTCTTAGTGAATAAAAACTGATCATCGAGTCTGATAATTTGGAGGTTATTAACTACTTCTCAAGTCAAAGACGATAAATTTTCTATCTTGGTGATTGATGGGATGGTCGTGGGCCCGATCCGTGGCCTATCATACGTAAGGGTTGGGTTTTGAATTTGTCCCTATGTTGTTGGAGATACCAAATTATATGAGAAAATGTGTTTTTTGACGTGATAATTCATAAAAAAACATTCCACGCGTCACAACATAATTTAAAAGAAATGATGAAACTAATATCAGATTTTTAGAAGATTATGAAACCAAGTTTGAAGTAGGAATAATGAGAAGAAAGATGTCGTTGGAGAACTATGGATGCCAGACGATGCACCTGTTTGGATATTGGAGTAGCGGTGTCGTGATCAGTCGTGATGGTAGGGTAAAAAGATTTTTAGTAAAGAAGTTTTGGGAATGAGAAGAACTGAGAATGAGAAATTGTGGTGGAGAGAGAAGAAAAGAGATAATCTTTTGACTTGAGTGAAAATATGAAAAAAGTTAAAAACCAAAATAAATATTTTAATTCAATACATACTTAAGTGCTCTTGGCCTTATGTAAAATGTTTAATAATGCCCTTTTAATTCATTATTCATTAATGTTTTATTGCATATAATTTGTTTCATTAGTCAAACATTTTTGTTAATTATTAAATAATATTTAAAATAAAAAAATAAAAGGGGTGAGAGACAAATAAAATTTTCATATTCATATTATACCGTTTTCGTCCAAATTTATTTGTCACGTTTAAATTTTAGAAAAGTCATATATAGAATTTTAAAACTCATAATATAAGAATATCTTCTTATATTTTCTACTTAAGGAATTATCGTAAAAATATATATATTAAATATATACTATCAAAGTCAAATTTTATAATGTTAAATCACGCAACTAATCCTTTAAGCCGATACAAATACTTTACACATAAGAGGTCATCCCTGAACCCCTTTAATAAAAAACACTAAAAAAAATTTAAAATTTGATATTAAAATAAACTAGTGAAATAAATTGAAAGATAATTAACAACAAATAGGTGCACTTGCATCAGTTTTCTTAAACTCAATCATATTCCTTATATTTATAAAATCTTAATTAAAATTAAGTTGCATCAGTATCCTATTTTAACGTTAGTTTGATAATTGTGAACAATGTATCCTTAAATTTATGGTATCACTATTTGCATTTATCAAAACAATAATATTATATTATCTTATGTATATTATTCTATAATCATATTTTACTAAATATAAATATACACACGCACACACATATTATCTGTATTAAAATATTATAAATTAATGTAATATAAAATTAATATTCTATTTATAATTAAATTCATTAATATCATATATTATAGTGATTAATTAATACAAAATATTAATGTATATATTATTATAATTTATATTATATTAATTATAATTATTATATATGGATGTGATATATAGTAGATCATATATAATATGTTAATATATTATAATATATAAAGTAATATATTAATATTTAATTAATACATTATATATGTTAATATTTAATTAATATATTATATATATTAATATTGTATGTTATAATATATTAGATTATAATTTATAATATACTTAGTATATTATCTATATGTACTGATATTTTAATATTATATTATAATTATTTTATATATAAATATGATATATATATATATATATATATAATACATATAATATATTATTATATAATATATATTAATTTACAAGATCAAATTATTTATCAGTTAAATAATTAATATATATAAATAATAAAAATTTAAAATATTGTTATTTTATTGTGGTATACTATATAATATATATTAAAAAATCTAGTGTAAATGAGATAAATTAAGAATCTGTATATGTATAAAAAATTGTGAATCTATAAAATTGTTAAGGGAAACTAGCGTAGATTAAATTGCAATAGATTTCCTTAACTCATTGCTTATTTTATAAGTAGATAACACTTTATATATATTTTCTTAACGATATTCTCAAATTTAACACCACTATATTCCTTATTATATACAAACTTATAAAATTAAAACGACCACTTCATATACATTATACAAATTTTTTTATATTATTTTAGTTCGTTAATAAAATTGATTGCAATTAATAATTGCACAATTACATCCCAAGTATTATATATTATATTATATAGTAGTTAATATTATATAATTATATAATTATGTTATAACATATTAATTAGGATAATATTTTATATCTTGTATAATATAATTTCGTATAATATAACACAACACAATATTATATTTTTGTATATAAAATAATATAGAAAACTAAATTATATTACACAAAATTACATTATATATACTTATATTATAGTTTATATATATTACATAAAATAATAAAGTTACTTAATGTATTATATAATTATTTTAAAAAAGCATGAAAATCATAATATAACATATAAAATACAATTATATATAAATATATATGAAGATTATATAAATATATGTATTTATGTATATATTATATGATTAATATTATTATGGAATTATATAAATTATATTTTATTATATAAATAATATTATATATTATAATATATATCACATATTATAACACGATGTATATATTATAATATTTAAATTTTATAATTATTAATTTTTTAAATTTATTATATATTATATATTACACATAATATTGTAAAATATTATATAATATATATTAGATAATATAATAAATATTGATATTGTATATTACATATATTTATTGAATTATATTATATTATATTGTATAAACTAATATATTATATAATATATATTGAAATTATATATATATATATATATATATATATATATATTATGTTGAAAGATTAAAAATTAGTGAATTAAAAAATTATTTTATTATTTACCTAAGAGAAAAGATGTGAATAATACTTCTCTAAGTTAGAGAATAACTGTTTAATTCCTTATCCTGAAATAAACACGACTCAGTCACAGAAAATATGAGAAGTAGAGTTTTTATTCAATTTTAGAGACAGTTAATTTGAGGGCATTTGTTGCAAGTGCCGTAAGCACCGGCAAATGAAATACTCCCATTTGAACCCTTTCGTTGGTTTAATTATTATGCCGGGCGGAGACAACCCAACCCACTCCAAACCACCCGAAACCCACCAAATTGTTGCGGGCGGCTGTGTGAAGAGTTGATGTTGTGTAGGAGTTCAGAAAGAATAAGTTTTGTCCTCTTCTAGCAGACGGCGATGGCGATTTGACGGCACCGCGATCTCAGTTATTACTTTTACTAGCCGGTAAGTATCCTTATACTTTTTACATGATATTGTATGACTTACTTGTGTTTCCTAATTCTCCTACTTGATCAAGTTCTGTATTCAAACTACTTCAGGTCCGATCCAGCCTGGAGGAGGAGGTAATCATTATCCTAAATTTCCCATTTCAACCCTCTTTCTCTCTTAATCACGTCATCTACTGCTGATTACCGCCGCCCATCTGCTTTACTTTTTGTTTTCTTCCAAAGTTAGGACTTCTCATACCTGAGATCTATATAGTGAGTCCTCCTACAGTGTCTGGCTTGTTTATGGGATGTCATGTCAAGGGCTCTTGTTTAAATGTTGCCCAACTTTCCAAACTAGGAATATTTTGATACATGGTTTTTATTTATTTTTTATTTTTTTGGGGTGGGTGGGTGTCGGGGTGTTTATGGGGAATGGGGGGATGGAGTTTCTTTCATGGGTGGGTGGTCATTGATCAAGAAGAACTTCGAGATTTAAGATTATTTGCATACGATATCAGAATTTGGTACTTAGCCGGGGTTTATGTCGGTATCTTTCCTTGCTATAAATTGTCTACATCTTCATTCTGAGTGTTCTGTACTGAGTTTTGCTGGAATGCCCGAGTTGGATATTTTGTAATTGTTATTATTAATTTTTTCGTTTAAGTTATGCCTTTAAGTCATTATTATTATTATTTTTAAGTAAATGCTATAAGCACTTCTGGTTTAGGTCTTATTCTCCAAAATGTGCACTTTCTTATGAATGTTGTGAAGTTGTTATATAAGTGTTCTTTAACCGAACTCAACAGTTTCAAATGTTATTTTGTAATGTATATAGCTGACTATATTTGTCATCTTTCTAAATTCGGGAAACAAAATTATTTTCTTTGTGGAAGTGTAGTGTAGGATCAGATCGATAAATGAGATGTAGCTTTTCTTTATTAAGTGAGAAATGGTGTACGCTTGTTATTTTTGGCACATCTTAGGCACCTTCTTGATGGACAACTCTTCCAGCAATTTTCCTTCTGTAGGTTCTATATTGTTTGCGATGAATTTGATTGGGATTTTGTTTCTCATTTAGATATATCAGATCTTACTGCTGTGTTCTAGAAGCAGCGGTTACTCTGTGTTCCAGTGCACGACACTGAGAAGAGCTTGATGGGTTTCAGATTCCCATCTCATCAGCTGAGCAATGGCCTATATGTATCTGGCCGGCCTGAGCAACCAAAAGAAAGGACCCCTACAATGAGCTCAACTGCCATGCCATATACAGGCGGGGACATTAAAAAATCAGGAGAGCTTGGGAAGATGTTTGATTTGCCTGTGGATGGATCCAAGTCAAGGAAATCTGGACCAATAACTAATGCTCCTTCTAGAACTGGATCCTTTGCAGGCGGTGCTTCACATTCAGGGCCTATCATGCCTAATACCACAGCTAGGGCTAGCTATTCCACATCAGGTCCTGTGTCATCTGGTGCAGGGGTTTCTGGTGCAGTTTCTGTGAAGAAATCAAGCTCTGGACCGCTGAATAAACATGGGGAACCACTAAAGAAGTTATCTGGCCCCCAATCCGGTGGAGTGACACCAGTTATACGCCAGAACTCAGGTCCTTTACCACCGGTTCTCCCTGCAACTGGACTCATTACTTCTGGTCCCATTTCATCAGGCCCACTGAACTCATCTGGGGCCCCAAGAAAGGTTTCTGGTCCTTTGGACTCCAAAGGTTTGATCAAACAACACGTTTCATCTGTTAGTATCAACCAAGCTGTGACAACTCTCGGCGAAGATGAACACTATTCCTTCAGGAGGAACTTTCCAAAGCCAATCTTGTGGTCAATGATTCTGCTCTTTGTAATGGGTTTCATTGCTGGCGGTTTCATTCTTGGAGCTGTCCATAATTCTATTCTCCTAATTGTTGTTGTGGGTCTTTTTGGGATTGTTGCTGCACTATTCACCTGGAATGCTTACTGGGGAAGAAGATCAACCATTGACTTCATTTCCCGCTACCCAGATGCGGAGCTTAGAACCGCAAAAGATGGACAATATGTGAAGGTCTCTGGGGTATGTTCTCTTATTTATAAAGTTTTCGCATATTGTTTGATGGTGAATGTTTTTGATGCCTAGATCTAGACTTACATGAAAAGCTGGACAGCATCGGCTACTTTCCAGATGATTTCAACATGTGTGACTTCAGTGTGATGTCATAAAATTTTGAGTATTGTAATATCTTTTAAACAAATACACGACATATATGTATGTGTATATATGTGTGTGTTTGTGTCTGAGAAATCACGAATCACGAGACAAAGGAGAGAAATCACTACTATGAAGTTCAAGAATTATGAGATGGATCTGGATATAATTTATCACACGTGAATTTTAATCTCTCTAATTGCCCTCACCGAATACAAATTATCACAAAGTGGATGTTACACCAAATAAACCCTAGATGGTCTATTTATAACTAGGCCCAAAACAGATGGATTATTTGAGAAACCCAGTTTAAGGGTTGTGTCATGACTGTGACTCGGGTCATGGCCTTGCGCTGACACGCACTGGACTTCGACTCCGTCTTCTGAATCACTGCTCTCATACTCATGAAATATCAAAGACAAACCATGGAACTGTTTCATGACCGTGACAGCTGTCACAGCCTGGCCCTGACACTCCTGTTCACCACAGAAAAATTCCACTTCTAGAAAAATTCCAAGCTCTAGAACCATGGAATATGAGACACAAATCACACATATTTCAGTCTGAGTTAAGTTGGAACAAATGTTAATAGTGCAGCATTTGAGAGATCTTGACAGTCATCAAGAGTTGAAGGTGAAAGCCTGAAGAGAAATAGATTGAATTACTGGTTTCACAATTTTCACGTCTAGCCTCAATCATGTCTTCTTACTATTTTTTTATTTCTATAACTTCCGTTTAAGGCCTTTAATTAAGGTTTATGTTTCTCCAGATGTATCATCTTTGTTGGTGACCTATAGGGATATTTTTATTGATGCCATATTAAATGCATCAAAGATGATTGCTTCCCTACTGTCAAAACTTGTTTTTGTCATGATACACGATTGCCCAATTTTTTATTTGTCTGGATAACACTGATCTTGGCATATGAAGTGTTTTTTGGTCATCAAATCTTTAGCTCAGGATCGACAGATCTCAATACAATCAGAATTGTCCAAATAGCATATAACTGTTATTATGCTCTTTTGCTGTTTTATGCCAATTCCTGGAAACGTCGGTTGGCACCCTCAATAATTAAGGACAACTTTCACCAATAGTTTTATATAGATTGCTACTTCACAAATATCACCATAAGAGCTTGCTGTCATCCAAATCAGGTTTCTCTGGTGGCATCACATTGAAATCAGTTCACACCTCCATTGCCATTTAGTTCACCTCTGCAATTATGCCCCCGTGTTATGGATTTAGTATTTACCCTAAGATTTGATAATCTTTCGTCTCAACTCAATTATTTTTGCTGCATCCATCTCATATTAAGCTTAGCTCTACTGGAATGACTCTTTTGTAGTTGGAAACATCTTATGGCAACAAGCTGACTCAATAGGAGATCATCATTCTTACAATTTTTATGTTTCTTTGGAAGTATATATTGTATTGAATAATCTGGAGATAAAGATAATTTGATATTTGAAAAAGGTAGTCGAAAAAATGTAGCATTGCTACAATGTTGTAGAAGTTTCAGGAAAGCAGTTACTGCAGATAATGGTATGCACTTCAATTTATTTTATTTTCTTGAGAAGAGGTGAAGGAAGTTGAAGAACTGAGATAGTGTGAAGGCCTTGAATGCCAGTACTTCAAAATTGTGATGGAAATGATTTGTTATCATTACCATGATACTTAAGGCTTTTCTATATGTTGCAGCAACATACTGAATATAAATGAGATGAAACTTTTGGTTCTTCTTTTGTGCCAGTGTAATCGAATCAGATGTCAACACCTTCATCATGAACAGCGTGCTATCTTAGTTGAAATAATTTACTTGCATATGCATGATTGGCAGTTTTGTTGGCTTTTGAATTGCGGTCCATTTTATTTGTGAAGGTGGTGACTTGTGGAAATGTGCCCCTTGAGTCATCCTTTCAAAGAGTTCCAAGATGTGTCTATACATCTACATGTTTATATGAATATCGAGGATGGAATTCAAAAGCTGTCCACCCAACTCATCGTCGATTTACGTGGGGACTGCGATCATCTGAAGTGAGTAGCTTACACGATCACCACTTGAGTGTTGATGCTCTCTATATAGTTGATCTAATAGCTTCTGTTTGTTTTGAAATCTTCTCCTGGATTACAGACCTCTTTTTAACATTAAATCATGTGTCTGTCTATTGTTTGGCAGAGGCACGTGGTTGACTTTTACATCTCTGATTTCCAGTCTGGGTTGAGAGCATTGGTCAAGACTGGGTATGGTGCAAGAGTTACTCCTTATGTGGAGGAGTCTGTTGTTGTTGATGTAAACCCTTTTAACAAGGACTTGTCTCCAGAATTCTTCAGGTGGTTGAGAGAGAGGAATCTTTCCAGTGATGATCGTGTAATGCGATTGGAAGAAGGGTATATTCTTTTTATTTTTATTTTTGCTATTTTTGATAAACTTTAATCTAACTCATTTACCGGTGTATCTCTGGTTTGCATTACACTCAAGTCACTGAACCTAAAATCGGTATGCTTGAAAAGCACTATATGTTTCATGATATCATGAAAACTTTTTTTTGTGTCTGTACAAATTTACATGCTCTTATGTACCATGTAGTGTAGCATGTAACTGACAATATTAGTATGGTGCTGAAGCTTCTGCATATCTACAAGGTTCAGTGTCTTTGTCTATTGTCATGACTGTGGTCCAGGAATAATTGAAAGACAAATAAATGCATTCATAATCTTTACCATGGGTTCTTTTTAAAGTCTCAAGTCTCTTATTCTCAATTTTTTGTGGGTCTTTTATTCCTCTTTATGTATTTGTTCTTTTTGAGAAATATAGTTGAATTAAATTGCCTCGCCGTATCAACCAATTTACTAACTATTTATTACCATTATTGATTCTATTAATGCTACTACTATTATTATCATCATCATCATCAAACTGTTATCGTAATTGTGATCATCATTACTATGACTAACGTTATCCTTTTTTACTCATATTTTGGTAGGTATATCAAAGAAGGAAGCACAGTTAGTGTGATGGGTGTTGTTCAGCGTAACGACAATGTGCTAATGATTGTCGCACCGCCAGAGCCATTCACAACTGGATGCCAATGGGCTAAATGTATCCTTCCTGCTGGTCTGGAGGGAGTTATTCTGAGATGTGAAGATGCATCTAAAATTGATGTCATACCAGTATAAAATCATTTTTTAGCAGTAAAGATTTGTGCGTGGGAATTAGTTTGTTTCTATCCCAATATAGATAGTGATGAGTGGTAGCTATTAGTGAGTGGGGTGTGAAGTGATGTTTTTTTTCCAATTGTATCTCATTTCTAGATTTTGTGAATAGGTATTAGGAGGTTCCTGTCATTGCGGGTTGATGATTACCTTGAAGTTGGATTGTTACAATTATAAACATGTTAGCCATCAAGTCAGACGAGAAGATGATTTCCATATATTGCCAAATAATCTTTCTATTTGTCACTGGTAGGTAAGTTTGCCTGAAATGAAGATTTCTAACTTTAGTACTCCTTTCCTGAGATGCAGGCCGGGCGTTACATGCAATATCATTCTATGTCCTACCTTTATCATGCTTTTCCTTATACTCCCTCCATTTCATATAAAAAGAGAAACATTTGAATTGTGTATGAGAAACATTTAAATTTTTGACGAATTTTAATTTTGTATATTTAACTAAGAATTACATGTAAAAATAATAAATTTTTCTTATTAAATTTATTATGAATGTCCAATTAAAGATCATTTATGTAAATGACAAAATTTAAAAAATATTTATTATAAAAAAATTATGCAAGTACTTTTTTTTTAGAATAAATTTTATTTTTAAATGTTGTTTTTTTTTATTTGAACGGAGGAAGTAGTGTTTACTTCTGATAAATTTTTAATTGAATTTTGCACTTGAATTTTAAGAGTTTCTAATCAATGTTTTTCTGCTAATGTACCAGAAATTGATGTTGAGCTTAAAGACGAAGATGATTGTTGCATATAATTTAATATCTAGTGATTTTGATATTCAATATGACCACATAGGTGCTTTTTTTTAGAAATTAACTCTAATTTCTTCATAAGTTATCTTTCTAATAATATGACACATACAAACACACGTACGACATTGGAAAAATTGAGCTATAGCTCAATTTTTCACTAGTTTTATATATTTACTAATTTATAATTTATTTAAAAGATCAAATTATCTTTTTGTAGTATGTAATATGATTTTTATAAATAAGTAAAATTTAGGATATTTTTAAGAGGTAAGATATCAATTATAAAATGATTATGAAAAATATGTAAATGAGTTCGAAAAAAATTGACAGTTATTGTTTTGGCATGTTCTATGGTTGGATTTTCTTAAATATTTTTGAAACGGCAGTGTAACATTAGTTTTTATGATAAAAATTAGTTATAACTCATTTTCTCTATTGGTACACATTTGACACTTGTTGTCCCAGTAAGATAGCCTATAATTTGTAGAATGAAGGTTGAATATAAGTTCTTAATTTTTGTTCTTTAAAGTAATATAACTTGCGGAATAAAAAAACAAGACAAATTTATAAACAATTTTTTTTATTGATTAACAGTTGATTACAAATTCCAATAATTACGAATTGATTGTCAATTTCAATTTTATGTACTGTATAATACAAATCTATAGAATTGTATAGCTTCTTATATCTGTATAAATTCAATTATAATTTCTAATTATGAATTATAATTTAACTTCTAATCCTATTCGATAAATTTTTTTTTATGTACAATCTGAATAGTAACTCTCATTCAATTCTAATTACAATTATGGTATCCTTCTTAACCAGATTCGTCTTTAACACAATTTCTTTGTCCACGTCGAAATTAACTCTAATCAAATTAGAATTCTGTATTGCATCGGAGATTAGTCTCCGAGACGCTTAAGCTTAGCCTTAGTCTTTGATAAACTTGGCCTTAGTCTCCGATAGATTTGACTTTAGTTTTCGATAGACTAAACATAATCCTTAACTTTACTAAATTCTCCAATATATTTCTGATAGTTTCTTAAAATACAAATTAATTTACTCTCTAATGAAAAATATATTACAATAATCAGAAAATAAACTATCAATTACAAAATTCAATTGTTATAAACTAGCATTAACTGTATATTTATATTTTTATGTATTTTAAATACGATCATCATTAAATATAAAAGCTAACACACATGCATATTCATGGACAATTTATTGATCGTAACTCTAAGTTAATACAAATATATATGTTTGATAGTATATCAACAAGACTACTTAGCTGAGGAATTGATTGGATTTTGACTTATATAATTTGCTCAGCCTAATTAATTCCATACACTTTTAATCAATTGACATAATAATATAATCTTTTGATTTAAATATTTTATTCAAATATATTATAATATTCTAATTTTTTACCCAAAATACATTCAAGTCAAATATAAAACAAAATTACATACACTTGATTATATAATTAATATTAATTTAGGAAAATAATAATAAAATAATAATGGCATACAATATAATCAAATAATCATGTAATTATTATGAATTAAAAGTAATCTAATTAAGCTATTACAATTTAGTTTATGGTAACCAAATATTTCTTAATTAAAATAATTTAAATGAAAACCATCATCATAAATTTACGAGCTCATGAGGTGTTTGTAGCTAATAAATTTTAATTTGATATCAATACTAATTTTTCTTTTCTTTTCTTTTCTTAAACTTGGGTGTATGGGTGTAATAATGCTTGCAAAAGCTAAAGAGGGAAAAAGTATTTGGTTTCCTTAAAAAAAAAGGAAAAGATAAATGGGAAAAAGAAAAAATGAGGATCATGAAATTGAGTAAAAGCGTGGAAGACGACACAGGGGGCTTGGGCTGTCCGGTTGTCGTCGTGTCGTGAGTAGTGTTGTGTGATTATTGGTGGCGGGAGATTCAATCAATGAGAGATGGGGAGGGCAGCTGCTACCGCAAGGCTCAACATTAATAAGTCCACCACCACCACCATAGCGTTCCTTCTGTTTATATGCTTAGGGCTTTTTGGAGCCGCTTTACTCGCAGATCTGCTCTGGACTTCTTCTTCTTCTTCTTATCAATACAATTGGAAGTCTCTCCACAAATCTCACACTATTGTTGTTTTCCACAATAGTACTTCCCAAAAGGTAGACCCACCACCTTCAGATTCATCCCATTCCGTTTATTACCATCTCTGATGCCTAAGTTTGTGTTATGTCAGGGGATTACGGAAAAGCCTAAAAAAGACAAAGTAGCAGAAAGGGTCCTATCTGCAACTTTTGCTGATTTGCCTGCTCCTCAACTCAATTGGGAGAAGATGCAAGCTGCACCCGTGCAACGTCTTGATGGAGCAGCATTACAGATCAAGAATCTTCTTTTTGTCTTTGCTGGATACGGGACCATTGACTATGTGAGAATCTCCTTGGCCTCAGTTTTATCTTCTGACTATTAGATTGATATAAACTCGGTGTTCTATCTTGGTGATATATACTTATAAACTTGTATTCGGTGTTCTATTTTGGTTATATATTTGTGTTCAAGTTAAGTTTAAGTATATTGTCATGCTTGCTGTTCGAATACTCCCCCCATTCCAAGATTAGAGATACGTTTCACTTCACACAGCTTGTGAAATTTTATAATTCAAAATTTGAGTGAACATTTTTTTTTAATAACTTTGAAGTGAAATACATAAAGATTACTCTTATATACGAACTTTTGTAGGTCCATATTTTTGCAAATTTACATCACAAATGAAATTATAGAATTTTAAAATAGTACTACATTAAAAAAAAAAATGTATCAATTTTGGAATGGAGGGAGTACTCACATTGGTGTTTCTTACTTCCAAGGGTAAGAAAGCCATTTGCCTATGCCTTAAAGCAATGTCAATAGAGCCTAATGGTATATTATTTGGTTCCTTGGTCAAGCCATCTCGTCTACTTAGGGATGGGAGAACTTTATTTGCATAATTCACCAGCTGAAGTCACACATCTAAATATCAGATAAATGATGAACAGTTGCTTATCTTGAACCTTTACAGGTACTAGTAAGTAAATTCTTATGATTCTATACATATGCCAATGTATGTAAGTGTATGAAGTTTTATATTTCAAATGCTATGTCACTAGTTATTACATGTATGGCTACTTTGATATAATGAGATCAGATGGTTTGTCGTCATTTGATGTTTATTATTATCTCTTATCAATAGGTGCATTCTCATGTTGATATCTACAATTTTACGGATAATACATGGGGTGGAAGGTTTGATATGCCAAAAGAAATGGCACATTCACATCTTGGCATGGTAACAGATGGAAGATACATTTATGTTGTCACTGGACAATATGGTCCCCAGTGCAGAGGACCTACAGCACGTACATTTGTGCTGGATACTGAAACAAAGAAATGGTGGAATATGCCGCCTTTACCAGTTCCTAGGTGTGTGTCATTATCAAGGAATATGACTTCTCCATAATTTTCTTAATATAGAAAAATATAAGTTCACAGTTATTATGATTTACTTTTTGCCTATTTTGTCTGTAGTTTCTGTTCAGAGTTTAGTATTTTGGTTTAGTACCATACATGAGCTGTTTGGCATTTTATACTAATCTGAACACGTACAGGGATTGATGAAATAAATTGGGTTCCACTCACGAGAACAGACTTAGTGGAAACATTGTGTTTAGTTTGAAAATAATTGTTCCTATATCTATATGCTTAAAATTACAGAAATTATTTAACATAGTAATAATTTATGTTCTGTTGGGATCAGATTTTTTGACAACATGATTCTTTTTGCTAACTGCCTTGAATTAGTAATGATAATTTTTTTATTCTTACTACCTATGAAAGATGGTGTATTGCTATTACATGAAAATGTGAATAGTGTCTTTGTTCTCTTATTACATCTATTCCGATGTACTTTTCTACCCAGAGTATTATAGAATTTTCCTGCATTAATATTGTCACTTTCCATAACTCTGTAATTATCCAGATTCAATTGAATGCTGCTTATTGACCTTAATAAGGGTTGCTATCCCCCACACCAACCTGACCTTTTCTCTTCCCTTTTAATTGTGAAACATGTTGCTTACTGTCTGCAAAACGAGCAGATAGCAAAATCTCTAGTGTTTAGTAATACACGTACATCCACAATGATTACAGCATTGTTTAATTCAAATTACCATTTACAATTGTTAAAGAGTTCCGCTGCAGATTTCTATCTACTAAAGTCATTAGGCTTGAGCACACGACAAATGTGAACATGTTATCAATAACATTTGAATCATTAACAGAAAAAGAAGTTTTTATATCCATTAAGTTAGAAGAAATTCCCCCCATTCCAGAATATAGGATCAATTCTGAAAGATGAAAGTCAATTGACTCTATAGGTCAGAATCGCTTATGTTTAGTGATATACGTGCATCCATAATGAGTTACAGACTTAAAGCCTCTGTTCTAAATGTCACCACTTAGTCCGATTAATCCTCCATCTATGCGCAAGACCATCCTTTACTGCCTAGTGCCAAAGTCCAAATAAATTTCACCTAGTTCTGACGGACACCTTCTAATCCAAGGAATTCCCGATTAGACATTAGGCCCTCCCTTTACCATTTAGACCTGCATAATGTCTTTTAGAATTCCCAATTAGACATTAGGCTTTCCCTTTACCATTTAGACCAATAGACCTGCATAGCATCTTTAGAATGCTTGTTACAACATTAATGGGTTTAGATACAAACTACTCCCTCCATTCCAAAAAAAGAACAACATTTGAGAATAAGTTTTGTTCCAGAAAAAAAACAACATTGACATAATTTTCTGATTATAATGTTATAGTTTATTACAATCTCTTAATCTTATCTTTAATTGAACATTCAAAACAAATTTCATGAGAAAAACTTATTATTTGTACATTCAGTTGTTAGTCAAAGATGTAAAATTAATATTTGCCAAAAGTTTAAATGTTGCTCTTTTTGTGGAATAGAGCGAGTGCCATTTTGATATTACTGTAGAGAAACTGCATAAAAGCTCTATTGCAGCTTTCTATCTCCTACTGTCATAAGGCTTGACCCTACAACAAATATGAAACAAGTTACCAATAAAGTTGAATCATTAACCAAAAAAGAGTTTTAATCTATAAAAGAAAAGATAATACTCACTCTGTTTCAAAACATAAGATCAATTTCAAATTTTGAAAGTCAATTTGACTCGACCATAAACTAGATATTGATATGGAATCATTTATTTTTCAGAATTATGACTTTGAATTTCATGAACTGTACAAGTAATAGTAATTGGAATTTTGATTATTTGAGATTCCGAATGCATCACATAAAATTTGGGTCTCAAAGTTAGTTAAATTGGCTTTTCAAAATCAAAATCGATCTCATAGTTTGAAACGGAGGAAGTGTCTCTTCTTCTATTTTGTTCCTCTATTAAAATATAGTTTTCTTATATTATTGTTTTATTGTCAAAAGATCATGGTGCTTACAGCTAAATCTTGCTACACCCAGTAAATCTACGACTTAAATAAATAAAAGTGTGATTCCTACCCCAATTTATTCAAAAGTCATCGCAGAACTTTAATATAGTCTTCAAGAATGAGGCTGGATACTTCATTTGTCCTGCTGTTAAATGCATGTATCTCCTTGGTTGATATATGTTCATGTGGAATATGTTATGTTTCCAAAACTGTCTGTAGCAAATTCATACATTCTACACAAATCAATTGCTCTAATATGGTGATGCCAGGTATGCACCAGCTACTCAACTTTGGAGAGGTAGACTCCATGTGATGGGTGGGAGCAAGGAAAATAGGCATACCCCAGGTTTAGAGCATTGGAGTCTTGCAGTACAAGATGGCAAAGCTTTAGAGAAGGAATGGCGTTCTGAAATACCAATTCCTCGTGGTGGCCCACATAGGTATTTTTATTGTTTTCTCAAGGTTATACTTTATTAGTATATATATAATTCCACCTATCCAAAGGTTTAAAAGAAAATTACGGAGGAGTGAGGAATAAATTGTTTAGAAGTTGAAAATGGATTGTGCAATTGAACATGCGTTATGCAGTAGTTTTGAAAATGTTAATTTCTTACTCGAAAAAACATCAAACTATGAAATTTTGTTCATAAATATAGTAATATATATCGGAGAGAATTTCTGGGCGAGACGTGCTGAAATTACGTTTAGCTGAAGCGGGACCTTATTTTTGTTCACAACTTCACACCCACTAGTTAAAAATTCCTTTAGGACAGCAGGGTGGATAAATTGGCTCATCACATTGAGGTTTTCTAAAGTAAAATCCATTCACGTTGGAGAGAATATTCTGCATGATAGCAGTGATGATGGACGACAATATGCTAAAGATTGACAATTGATTGACAAAATTGAAAGAAACAACTGAAACTAATAATCCAAACCTCCACGATGGGATTGTTAGGGCTCCACTAGTGCGACTCCAAAGCACAAACTCTATGGACTGAAGGAAAACTCACGGTTCAAAGAGAAATGTCTCAAATTTGATATTCCTAGTCTGATTTAAGCAATCTGAAATGTTGGCTTTTACAGGTCAAAGTAACTTCTACATCAAAAGTCTGAATAATTTAAAATTCTGATCTCTATCATTTCTCCTGCTTGAGAGTGATTTGCCACAGGCAAATTAAAATGCTCATATGACGTGCAATCAGATCAGATGCAGAAATGAAGTAATGGGATGACAGGTCCAGTGTAGATGAGTGTTTACGGTACCAATAATAGAGTTGTCGATGCTTTTGTAGTGGTTATGATGGGTAGATCTGAAGATGGCAATTGACATGAAGGTGGCTGCGACTTGCAACACACTTATAAACTATAATGGTTTTTGCTGTATATCTGCTGAAGTGATGATTGCAGCGTGATGTCAGTTACTATGAAAACAGCATTGGTGCCCTGTTTCATGCGAGCGATGACAAGATCAGAAGTTATGGATTTTCCTTGTGGGCGAGATGGTGGTGCTTAGTTGCAGGATCATGGATGGATGGTGGTGATTAGTGGGGTGTTCTAATGATTTGTTGATGGTGGGGCTGGCGAGTGTAGCGTTTATCATGGGTTTATGTTGGTATTTCAGATGTCATGGTGGAAGATACACAGATTGCCGTGATGTTAGCGAATTGAAACAATGTTTTCAAGAAGCTTTTCCTTATCATTCTTAAACCAGTTGGATGATCTCTCAATTGATTTAAGTTTTCGACTTTCTAATATATTAGTCAGGTATAATTTAATACGTTTGTTGTAGGGCTTGTGTTGTTGCTAACGACCGGTTATATGTCATTGGTGGTCAAGAGGGTGATTTTATGGCCAAACCTGGTTCACCCATTTTCAAATGCTCCAGAAGAAATGAGGTAAAAAGTGGACTCTTCATTTTCCATTGTTAAATATTTTCATTTCCTATTCTACTTTGTTTCCTATTGTTAAAGCTCCATTTTCCTTTTGTTCGTATATTGTTACTTGGTCTGTATATTAGTATTCCTTTTGTCTTTTCTTGTCGAATAATTACTTCCTAGATCACCAGGATTATGCAGTAGAAGTGCCAGTTTAAATTGCTATATCTTCTGTTATGATGTTACTGAACTTAAGTATAACCTGGAACAGGAAAGGGAAAAAGTTGTATGATATGCAGAATATATATCATTTCATATTCTTGCTGTTGTTCACTTGCAAGTGGTGAATTTATATCTTTTAGGTAGTGTATGACGATGTTTACATGCTAGACGACCAGATGAAGTGGAAAGTTTTACCTCCTATGCCAAAGCCTGATTCCCATATAGAGTTTGCGTGGGTAGTTGTGAACAATTCTATTGTTATTGTTGGGGGTACGACGGAGAAGCACCCCGAAACGAAGAAGATGACACTTGTCGGAGAAGTGTTTCAATTCCAGTTAGATACACTGGTATGGTATTTTTTTGTTTACTATTCAACCCCCCACCCCCCAACACCACACACACACCACCACCAGAAGACAAACACACATGCACACTTAAATAATGCACATCCAAAGGAGACGGGGTACCAGAAATATGTTTGCCAGGAGTCCGGTTTAGAGAACTCAGAATGATTGATGGGGGTTCATAAACTAATTTACATATACTCAATATATTTAACATCAGTATGCTAAAAAAATTTCTCCATGCACAGGCCAAGGCCCAAGGAAATTACCATCAAATAGCATGCCAGTTCTTGGATGGTTAGGGTTTTTGTCATGCAAGAAAAATTATACATAAAAAATAAAATAGAACTTGTTATTGAAAGAACATTAGTGGATAAGAGGATTAAATTAGGGATTTTAAAATGCATAATTGTATGATTAAGTGTGACACGACACCATTGTGCCATCCCTACTTTCCAAATGTAGAATTATGTGAAAACAGTTTTCCAACTCTTGAGCGATGCGGAGATTATCGTTGCCAATTTATATGGTTATTGCTTGTTATCAATATTATTCTAATTCTTTGATCTGGCTTGTGATTGGGGCTACAGAAATGGTCAGTGGTTGGAAAACTTCCTTACCGTGTGAAAACCACTCTAGCTGGGTTCTGGGATGGGTGGTTGTATTTCACATCAGGACAGAGAGACAAAGGACCGGATGATCCGGCACCAAGAAAGGTCATTGGGGACTTATGGAGAACTAAATTGAGCTTATGAGCTTCTTTCATTCTTTTTTGATCACTTCTCTAAGTCAAATCAATCAAGTGCCAGCTTGTAATATTTACTCTCTCTCTCTCTCTCTCTCTCTATTTCATTTGATAAAGAATAGAGAAAAGGAAATGGGTCATAAGCCTATTCACCTGTACAACTTTTTATTCATACAGCGATTTTTTATTTATTTTATCTACATCATATTTTTTAAAATGCAGTACATCATAATAAAATAACAATATTTTAAATTTTTATTATTTACATTTGTTAATTCTTTATTTTTTAATTAATAGATAATATATTAATGTATTTTACAAATCACATTTTAATATATTATAACATATAATATTAATATATCTAAATAATATTTTTAAATTTAGTATATTATATATTAGTCATATTTTATAATATATTAATATATTATATATGACATACTATATAATAAATAATTATATAATATTATAAGAAAACTGTAGTATTATAATATTACAATCATCAAAAATATAATATTATAAGAAAAAAGATAGAGTTTATAAAAACTGTAGTAAGTGCTCTAAGTTGTAACATTTGATATGCATTTGTGTTATCTGAAGTTACGTGAAAAAATTGTTTTAAAGTTCTGAGGAAAGATATGCTTACTCTTTCATTACTTGAAGCAAAATTCTAATATGAATCCGAATACACAGGTATGGTTGTGGGTGCATACGACAACGCAAATTTGATTAAAAATGAACAAAAATGAATTGGGGATCCCCACAATGTGTTTCATCTCTTTGGTATATGACAAAAAGAAATACCCACGACCCCCCACCCCCAATTGCCCCCTCAGCACAACTAAAGCATCAGACTTGAAAAAGAAAATTATCGTACAGAATAACCACGCTAGAAGAGGAAGCTAAAGATGGTAAAGATTTAACGACCTAAATTCAAATGAGTAGTGCTAATGATTATTAACTTGTATACGATTTGATTTGGCTAAATCATGTAAGGAATTTTAGGAGATTCACATTTCAAATTTTGACACTATACATTTGTGTACGTTTGTGTAATTTATTGAGTGTCACTAATATTATTGAATTCAAATAGATGTAGTCATGTAGAAGTAGGAAACTTAGATTTAAAATCTTTAGGTTTTGGCGTCGCATACGTCTCAAGTTTCCGTCTTTGCTTCATTTTTTATTTTATCAACGAGAGCTTTGTGTTTCCTTCATGGGTGGAACTCCGTGCTATATTGAAAATAAATACGTAGGTATAAAAAGTGGGAACATTGACTTAGTATTAAGTTGTAATTATCTATTATATTAAAGATTTAGTCCACGTGGATGGTGAATTTGTATCATAAAAAGAGGAAAAAAATAGCACACCTTATATTTCATCAAATTTACAGACATTCTTACGAATAATAAAAAAATTTGTATTTCTATTAGTGCGGCCATTAAAGTTGTCGCTTTTCAAATTAGAATTTTAAATTTGTTTTAAATGAAACAACATAATCTACCGAGCGATTGTGAGCTATTCCATCCTTTTGGGAAACATGAAAAGGGTTATGAGAACAACTATTAGGAAAAAACAAACAAACAAACTCTAGAAAAAGCCACTAATAAAAAATGAAGGGGGTATTTTGAATTAAAGTGAACGAGATGAAAACACAAACTTTGAAGATACATCTTCCCAACTTTTCTTGATATCATCCTGCGTCATTTAATTTTATTTTTGGTTACACTACTCTGTTTTTAATTTTATTTTCCGTCACACTACTCTATTTTTAAATTTATTTTTCACGTACCAGTTTCTTTTTATTTTTATAAAATGAGTCAGCATTCCATAAACTCTGAATAATACAACGAGAGCATGTTCAAACTTTTACATCAAAGTTCATTTTCGAGAAGTTCGCAAATTGACGAGAGAAATCAGTTCAGATTGTTTCGTTTGATATCTGGTAAGGGATATGATCCACACCGTAGAAGAAACTCAAACAGAACATCAACATGATTTTTTATTTGTACAAGACGATGTCCAGAGTGTACCGCAAGTACGGGCACGAAAATTACCAGAACAAACGGTCATAGTTACATATTTACAAAATAAAAATTATTTGTATCCGCATCTTGGCTTCAGGCGGGTATAAAGGCCGAACAACTTCTTTCTCGCCGGTTGATAAACAAGCAAAATCTAACTCAAATGCACCAATGGACCGTATCCTGGTATTCCCACTAACACAAGGTATGATATTTTCTGTATCAAATGATAATACATCTCCTACCACAAGACTTAAAAAATCGACACATGTATTTATTCTTCCTTTTTTAAACCCCCCTGCATTCGGTAATAGTACTTCCACATGACAAACTTTTAGATATTTGTAGTAGGTGTTGAAACTCCTTTTGGAGTAGGGAAACTGTTCGCCATATATAGGGCAGCCGCTGCATCAAAATTTTTTGCATTAGAGAGCCATTCTAATTTATCCCCAACCAGCACTAAACCTTCATTATGTATCAAAACCTTCCCTGCAAGATCTGCCCTGAAGACTACTACATTTACTGATAAAGGCCTGATATTTTTCAAAATTAGGAATGATACTAGGGATCACTACTACATTTACTTCCCTGGCTCTGACTACTTTCATGCAAATTTCCGTAGTTAGGGAAGGGCATTTCAAATAGTTAAGACGGAAACCAGATTTGCTGCACTGCATAATTTAAACTCTCTCAATCCATGTGCTTTCTTTTTAGTTGCCATGTCTCATCCGTCATTTCCACCAAACAGATGCATGGTTTGTTACCTATGAATGGACTAGCACCAACATGCTAGACTCGTCATAAAACCAGTATACAAGGTAGTGAGCAGTGCTTCCTCTATTTGGTACACACCTGACAGATGCTAGATCACAGGCTCCACTAGGAAAAGCTCCCCATCAAACCTCAGCCCGAATGCTTCAGCAGGCTGAAGTAATCCATCCACCATTCCACCAAAGATATACAAGTAACGCCCAGAATCATCGGCACAAGCTCGATGAAATGACCTGCAGTTGGGTATAAAACCCTCTGACTTCAGTCTTCTCCACATATTTGCCACAAATATTCTTTGATTTGAAGTAACGGACTGCCTTTTGATTGCTGGCCTTCCATTGATATCCAAAACCCAAAAATCATTTTTCCTGCGCCTGTATGTGTCTTCTCCCCCATGAATGAGCACTCGACCTCCTAAGATGAGGGTAGCAGAGTGACCAACTCGAGGGAGAGAGAGTCCGTCAGGTATATCTCGTAATTCAAATAAAAATTGTACCCATCTCAGTTGAACTTCCGAAGTATCAAAGAGCCAGACATCATTAAGCACCTCGTAACCCAAGCCCCTCCCACCAAATAAAATTGTTTGAGTACCACCAATATAAGTCAAGGTGTGTCCTGAACGAGCTGCAGGTGATGGATGTGCTACAACTTCATGCCAAGTTCCGCAACAAAGATTTTCTGATAAATCTAGAACCCATGTGTCACCTAGTCTAAGACCAGACAATCCAATTCCTCCATGGATAAGCATCCTCTTGTTATCAATGGAACAGCCTGCATGGGCCCCTCGTGGTGGAGGTGCAACAGAAATTACATCGAGAAGCCTCCACGATAATGTTACTCCCAAAGTTTCATGCAACGCAACTTGCCCTACCCACGTATCATTTTGGCGAATTCCATTGTCATTGATCCCTCCAAAAAGGATAAGATGATCACCAACAACAACACAGGAATGCCCAAATCGGCCACTAGGGATTCCTGTATCAACCCTTTGCCATTTCAATATCTTTGTCAGGTCGTTGCTTATATACCCTATCCATGTGTCATCAAGGTGACGTCCTGAAACCAAAACAAAGGAAAAATAGGTAAATAAAGAAACATCAGCTTCAAAAACATCTTTAGTAAGCTACTTCGTTCCAAATATAATTCATATTTTACTGGAAGAGAATATGGAAATATCAGTTGTTTTGAAAGTAACTTAGCATTTTTGTGATTACAATTTTGTCCAACCCTATTAGGTGCGAATAACCCAAAGCGTTGTACGACTGCTAGCATAGAGATGTGTGTTTTCATATATCTTTTCAAAAGTTTGGAGAGCCGAAACATCCCCCACTTGTGAGGTGGATTGATCAGGTTCAACATCTTACTTGAAAGGAGCCCTTACAGTGACGTTTGATGACCACCACCTGTCTAGCTCTAGAAAATGATAAAATCGATAAGAGTACAAAATTTCACTGTATTCCTCAGTGGATAACTATGTAATAACTTTAAGTATTATGCTTCTTTAAATTATTTTTCAATGTAAATAAACCACAAATATAGAATGAATAAACTATGAGTCTATGATAATGAATAAGAAGAAAACTGTGTGATGGGTGGTCAGAAATCAGACATCACAACAACTAAATGATCAACATTGTGGGTATCCATTTTAGTTGATAGTGTATAGGCATACCCCATCTGACTGAAAACTGAATGCATTTACACGAAATAATAGCTTCATGAAAAATCACCATGTGAGGAGACCACAACAGAAGAAAAGCAAAAAAAGTAAAAGATTAGTAAAAGTGGAAATGATAAGCAAAGGTTTAGTTACACGGTTTCTCACAAGTCAGGGAAATAATTCATAATGATATGTACAGAGAAAACATGAGTGAATCTACATTAGTATGAAATGTTGAATCGATATATAAAATACTAAAGGAAAGTTATTGAAACAATCAAAACAAACTTACGCTTTCAATCAGCTCAGTGAATGTTTAAGAGAAAAACAATACTACACTTAAAGAAAGGTTGGAGAAGAGAACTGGAAAATAGAATGAAAGTGCTACGCTATTGCGGGGGGTGGGGGAGAGAGATTAAGGTTAAACTAAAATTATTCCAAAAACTCAAGGAACAACTCCAACTCACAGTTACATACTTTAGTGATAAGCAAAACCATTTCCATTTGAATACCACTAGTTAACAAATCACAACACCAAACCATCTAGCACTAAATTGCCCCTCTAAATTTTCTTTTCTTTTTTTGGCTGGAAAGAGAAGAAGTTCTGTATATAGAAGGCTAAACGACACAATTGTCCCTCTAAATTGGAACCGAATTTCAAAACAAAAATAATATCATTATGAAGGATGTAAATGTTGATTTCGAAATGAAGCAGCAATTAAGAAGCTGAAGTGAATTTTTTTTCTGTCAGGGAGCAATCAAATTAAATCGATGTCTTGTTGTTTAAACTAAAGGGATAAGACTTGTATTTTAACCAAGGTATGTAGATGAAGGAATGAAACAAGAAGATAGATACTTTTTTATTTATTTTTTATTTAAAATCTAACTAAACAAACCAAATTAACAGACACACGAGAAGAAAGAAGTAAATTTGATGGAATAGGTATAAGAAAAAGAAGAATCAGGGGATGTTTGGAAGAAGAAAGGACAAACCTCCGTCAGAACCGCCACCAAACAAGACGAGGCAGCCAGATAAGAAGTTAAGAGTATGAGAAGCTCTGGGGCCAGGGTAGCGATCCTCGTCGTGGCCAACAGCAGGATCAAGATGAGCAGAAAGGGAGAGCTTACGGCAACAGACGGTGTTTAGCTGATATACCCGCCGGTAGAGATTCTTCCAGGTTGGAGGATGAGGATGATGAGAAAGAAGAACAAGTGGGGAAGCAGCTTGGATTGGTAGGAGGAAGTCTCTGTGGAAGAGTGATTCCCAGAGTGTGTCGGAGTGAGAGAGGGACCTGAATTTTTTACAAGTCATCCCAAAGGAGAGGATCGAATCCACTGGTAGGAGGAGCAATATTGATAACACATGGTCTTCCGGTATCATCATCATCATCAGGCATATATTATTATCATCCAACAATATTATTATTATTATTATTTATTCCTTCTACTGCTACTGCTACTGCTCCTGCTCCTGCTCCTAGCTCCTGCTCCTGCTCCTGCTCCTAGCTCCTGCTCCTAGCTCCTGCTCCTATTGTCGTTACTTCCTCCTCCTCATCTCTAATCTCTAATCTCTAATTCCCTAGCTCAACCATCCATCCATCCATCCATCCATCCCTTTTTGCTCTTACTTTTTAATTTAATTTTGGGAGAGTCGGAAGTTTGGCTCGATTGAATGATTACCTTTGTTTACTACACTACTACTCGTTACTTTCCTCCTCTTCTTTCTCTCTCCACTCTCCCTCCTGGGCTTCCCTTCCCTTTGACCTAAAATCTAATCATATTCATAATAATACTCCTCACTTTTATATATTTGATTTTTTAAATTAATAATGTGATTTTTGACTTTTAAATTTATTGTAATATATGAAATTTTTGAATGTCAATTATATTGCAATCTAAGATATTATTATTTTCTCATAAATTCTAAAATTATATCAACTACTGTACAATTAATTGGATTAACATTAACTAACTATTTAATACATTATCATTTTACTTCAAAAATCAAAAGACATTTAATTTTGAAACCGATGACAGTAAACAACTCAAAAACGCACTATTGCATTGTAAAGTTCACAAACTTTCGGCGTCCGGGAGAGGCTTGTTAAAAAAAGTAAAGCCCATTGAAATCTAATTTGTAACAAAAATTATAAGTTAAAAAATGTTTGTCGAAAACATTACTTAAATTCAAGAATCTAGTAAAAGTTTGAGTCAAAATCCAAAAAGTAATAGAAATTATTTTTTAGATTTTGAATTAAATTTAAAAATTAAGTTAATAAATAAGTAGGAAAAAAACACTTAAATAGTGATTTTAATTTGAAAAATAGTTTTTGATAGAAAAAAAAGGGAGAAAATAAACACTCTCTTAGACCATCTTTTCTGCTCTTTCATATTGTGTAACTTATCTCATTTTCCACAATATGAAAGAAAATACTCGCTCTCTTACACAACAAAATGTGTTTATATTTAAGATTCGTAACAAAATTATTACATATTATTTTAGATATGTAATTTTCAATCAAACTATAATATTAGTTTTCTTTAAGTACTCAAATGCAATTCTATGTACGAAATATAGAGTATATAATAAGATAAGATATTTGAAATTAGTAAAAGTAATTCCTACAAATTTACTGATCTTTTCATAAAGTTACATATACATATATCATGAAATATTTTCATTCTAGTACAACAGCTGTGTAAAGTTATATTTTGCATCTATTACAATATTAGTCTAAATCGTCGTTCTAGATCATAACCTAATGAGTTTTAGGTATAGTTTTTAACGAGAAGAAAAGGAAAACGTGACAAAACATGAGAAAAGAAAAGATAAGAAAAATAAAAAAAATTCTTTTATCTCGATTTCTTTTCATTAGAAGAAAACTTTTTAAACAACATAATTAAAGATTTTCTTTCCGAAACTTCTATTTTCTTTTTTAAAATAATTCAAAAGACAACCATTCTTTCTATTTCTGTCGCTTAAAGACAACAATTTTTTATTTTTCAGTCCAAATCTAAACTCCAAAACAGAGGCTTAGGTTGGGGAGAAAAAAGAATAAGAGAGAAAAGTTGGAATAAAATGAGTGTTATAAAGTTTTTTAGGAAAGAAAAAAACCCCTACGGAGGATCAGAAAAGTCGTTGAATAATCCTATACATCAAACTACATACATCAATAAAGGGAGGAGTTGTTGGTCTAGCTTGTAGCCGAAAAAAAACGAAAAGAATAAAGATAGAGAGAGCTGGGGACAAGTCGGCACACACAGAGTTGGAATGTACGTTTAAAATATAATAACAATAATAATTTGATAAATATTAATTATATTTTATTAATTAATATTATATGTAAACAAAATATTGAAAGTATATAGGCCAATGTAAAATTTTAATTGGTATAATAATAATAATAATAATTTGATAAATATTAATTATACTTTATTAATTAATATTATACGTGGACAAAACACTGAAAGTGTATGGACCAATGTAAAATCCTAATTGGAATGGGTCTATGTTGAGTTTGATAATTTAGTCAAGAATATATATATGTTAGAGTGATATATATATATATATGTTAGAGTTTCATAATCTAGTCAGAGGGTACGTTGAGTTTGATAACTTAGTCAGAAGGGTATGCATATATATTCTTGCGAGGGCAACGAATTAGATATTCAAAACTTGATACTTAGGTGTCATGTTTCACGCAAAACTCTATATACACTCGTATCTTTCTCTCAAATATAATTATTTCTTATAATTATTGTTCTTCTCTCAATAAATCTAACAGAGAGTCATCACACCATCCCGCTTGCTGTTGATGAGTTTGATAAGGGGACGAAGGAAGGTAGCAGTCAGTGGTAACGGTGGTGGTCGGATAAGATGATTTTGATCAGTGCCGCCGCCATGAAAAATTAGAGCTACAAAGTTTAAGTTAATAAACTTCACAAAAGTTCACATTATACTTCAAAGTTAATGTTAGTTTAGTTATTTTAATTGATAATATTGTAATATTTATCATTTATAATTTATAATAAAACTTTGCATCCCAAACCATAAATTACATAAATTTAAAATTTAATATATTATCGTCTTATTCAAAAAATTTAAACAACAGATATATTAACTTATAGTGTAATTTTAAAAATGCAACTCTATTTTTTCAGTGGAGTGGTGCTGGACATCAAAATATACACATATACATGTATATAAATTAAGGTGGCTTAACTCTATAAGAAATTAACGAATTCATACGATCCACTTCTTAAAAATTAATAGTTCAAACATTTGCAATTAATAGTTCAAACATTTGCAAATGCGTTTGTATGTCTTTATATAATTTATTAGCATCTTGTTATAAAGGGCCTGCAAGATATTTGCAAATGCGTTTGTATGTCTTTATATAATTTATTAGCATCTTATTATAAAGGGTCTGCAAGATATTGTCCGCTTTGGTGCATCTCACGGCCTCACGACTTTAAAACGCCGCTTTGGTGCATCTCACGGCCTCACGACTTTAAAACGCGTCTTACAGGTAAAAGATTCGTCTTACAGGTAAAAGTTTCCTCTTTCAGTAAAGGTGACAGTAAAGGCTTACAGTAAAGGTTCAAGCACTACTTATTAACCGCACAGTAGATTGACAACACAACCTGCAAGATATTGTCCGCTTTGGCATACCTCACGGCTTTAAAACGCGTTTTCTAGGTAAAAGTTTCAGGTCCTGCTTATTAACCGCACAGTAGAGTCGTGTGAGAACGATGTAGAAACTTTAAGTTCACAACACACCCCCTATCGCGAACATCGTGCTTTGGCCTACCTCACAACTTTAAAACGCGTCTTCCAGGTAAAGCTTTAAAACACGTCTTTCAGGTAAATGTTTCAGACCTTGCTTATTAACCGCATAGTAGAATCGTGTGAGAAGAACTTCATGTTCACATCACATCTCTAGTAATATTATTTTTAGGATTTTCTCTCTTTGGATATAACTTTTTCAAAATAGAGGAGTATTACAAACATTAATAAAGGCTATAACTCAGGCATGTAAAGAACCGAGTACCTTGTTTACACACGCACCCACGCAGAGGGAGGGAGGGAGTATGCTAGAAAATAAAATTGCTTATTACATCGTACATCAATCTAAGTACAGGTTACACCGCATTATTCATAATTATCTTGTTTCTTGCGTTGAGGCGTGGTTGGCTTGGGGGCTCCTTCAGAATCCTATCTCGTTTTGAAGGTGTAGATAGGTCTTACTGTCTCAAATTGTTTCAAATATCCCAAAAGCACGTTGATACAGTAACCCATGACCCCTGAATGTGAAATAGGCATAATAACTAGAGAGAACGCCATATGACCTCACAGAGTTGCCTATAATACAAGGGCTGATAGAACAAAATAACCAATTCAGGTGCCGTCTCATTTTAATTAGGTAAAAGTTGTATGCTGCCGCTGTCTTTGAGAAAATTGAACACCTATTTCTGCAAATTGTAAACTCGACCTCTGTTGATTAGTTGCCAAAGTGCTGCCTTCGCTTCTTCAAGTGTTTCAACAGCATGGCCATCTTCGAATGGTATCCGCTGTATGTTGAACTGCCAAAAAAAGTAAAACAAGTCAAAGAAGTGGGGAGTCAAAACTTACAGAAAACTAACGTTGGCTGCTGCTTGCAAGCAAGTACCTGAGCACCTTGTCGGACACGGATATCTGTTCCCTTGCTGTCTATTGAGATCAGAGCAACATCATCCACCTCAGACTCTAAAGACAGAAGCTCTTTTAAGGGCTTTGAAAAGATTGTATTGAGTTCCTGTGGACCCGCAGGGAGAGATCAGATTTCATTTTAAATTGAGTACAGAATACATCATATAAACACCAATACTGAATCATTCTAATAAAGGCTAGAAAACAAACATTTATGTTGTGTTTGGATTGTGGGAATATAATGAGAGGGAGAATGTATTTGATCCATGTGTAACTACTATAGGAGATCACAAAATTTCGAGGTCTATATGAGAGATGATGGTGGAATGAACCATTCCTCTCATATGTAATTTCGTTCAATGAGTCAGGAGGGGGAATGATCCATTCTTTTTTCTTCATTCTGATTCTCTCTCATTTCTCCTCATCACTCGTTCTACCACCACTTTCCACTCTAATCCTCAATCTAAACACAGCCTTAACTCTCTCAGTTTCTTTGCCTATATGAGCTGTTACATACTTCATGAATACAATTGCACAGAGGAATTTATACCCAAAATCAATTTCAAGAGATCTCACCTTCAGATTCTGCTCACCCCCATCAACTGCGATCTTATCAGGTCGGAGGGTCTCATATTCTTTGACATCAACCCAAGCAACAGTGCCAAATCCACCAATAAAATATATATCACTGCCGGCATCACACAACACAAAATGAGCCTCTCAGGCTAACATGTTAAGGTGACAAAATATTATTGAACTCGCTACTAGAAGATGGATACAATAATCGTATGTAGGATAAGTATCCAACCACACATTTATGTATTTATAGAAGAGTTAAATTATATAGGAACCACAACATGATCAGGAACCTCCTACCAACTTGCTTAGACTCTTAAACATATAAGATACCTACTTCGAGTTGCACCAGTCAAGAAAAACAAAATCTTTCTCAGTTTTGTAATAATTTCCTAGGTAGTCTTTTCGAATTACATTAGACTAACTAGAACAACATATAACGTAGTTATATATGCATCAATTCATCATTCAAAACAAAAGATAAACTACACAAGAATCCCTTAGAAGAATCACACCATAATTAGAAAAACCCAAGAATCTAAGAATGGGATTCAGGAATTCAATAACCTATAGAAGAATCCCTGCTTCTTAGCTACATACACATGCAGGAACGTGAAAACGTGGCCCTTAATTGCTGTTACAAGTACCTAATTACCAATATTTGAAGGTACAGAAACAAATTGAAAGCAACGAAACAATGTTGACATTATAAAATTCCTAATTCAAGGAAAACTCATCACAACAGTCTTATGGTGATGAAAGGGAAGGATGAGAGAAAATGGGGGAGCTTAGAATGAAAAATATAAATAAGTGTGTAGCAGGTTATCCCATGTAGGAGGCAAGCATGAAACTTTAGGTAGTTTTGTAACTTGTAATAAAGTAAGGCATGAGTTATATGCATATTATCAATCAAACAAATAGAATATATTCATTCCATTCCAACCACGAACCAAAAGTAACATAAGTATATACAGGATGACCTAATTCATGTCACCAGTTTTGAGATAACATGGTAACAATTAACTTCATCCAACAAGGTTGAGCAAAAGCTGAATTTAGGAAGATTTCAAGAAATTTTGATTGTTGAATGGAAAATTTTCCAAGATTTTTTCTGTGAAGTTTCAATTTTGCTAAATTCCTAGGCAGGATGCTTATGAGTAGGCTAAGCAAGCAACACTTATATAACAATTACACATTACGTCTCACCTGGACCGGAGAAAGCAAAAACTTTAAGCTCTAGGTTGAGTTTCATTAAAAAAATAAATAAATAAAATTATATACACCCACAGTGAATTACTCTAAACAAATCATTGAAAAGAAAAAAGAAATATTCTAGCAAAGGCAGCTCAGGACGTCCCAACCCTATATTGTAATACCTTCACTTTCAAATCAAACACAAAGATGACTACTGATGGATTCTTTTACCTCCCATGATCTCCTAACTATTAAAGCAGAGACATTACCCCACCCCCAACCCCCGGGCCACCCTTTAGAAAACACACGCAAAGGGCTTTTCAGGTTTCCTCCAGAATTTAGAGGTTTTATCCTGATTGGATTTGTGAAAGTCTTAAACTTTGCAGTCGAATTGCCTAGGATTGGAACTCACAAGCTTCCAGCAATCCAAACAGTTGATTTGATGTTGAAATTTTCCATTTCATCTTCTTTCCTTACATTTAAAACACCCTAAATGTAAAAATAAATATGAGATGGTCGCAATCCCACTTCATCAAAAATAAATCATACATCAGATCCAAAAGGGAGAAAAAAATCTTGGACAACTACATTGTTAAATATTTTTCTTGCAAGGGTCTTCCAATTGCAACTAAAACAATTTAGAATTTCTTTAATTAACTTCTTATGGATAGACTTCTCTCACTTTAATATTTCTTCGTTTAATTCAAATTATATCAAGTATGACAAATTGCATCAACCGTGCATGCCAAAGAATTTAATTGATAGTAACAATGTAAAAGTAAAACCTTATATTCTGCATCCTGAAGTAGTAGAAGTTCCCCCACTGTTGCGAAGGCCCTTGATGGTGTTTTGCAATATACTGCTTATGAGCCCACTCCTGGAAATACAAGAAAGATGTAGCAACAAAAGCTGTAACTACTTCCATGAGGATCCCAACATAATTTAATAAGAAAATTCTAAATGTCTGAGATACTCACCAGAGTTAGTACCAAAACTAAAAATCCAAATGCTTTACATCGAACAAACAAAAATAAATTCACTAGGAATTGTTTTCAATTTCTTGCAAATTATGAGGAATTTAATAAATAAATGGAAAATAGGCTTGTTACAGCTTACTAGAATTGAATTATTCTTATTAAATTACTACTAGTAGTAACAAAATACAGTGCGTAATATTTTGCTGTGTGGTCAGCAGCCGAGGAACCCATTTTAAAAAGATAAATAAATAACTAGAAATTTATAAAAAGATTAAGGGAAAACAAAAACAGCTGAGAAGTATTAAAAAAAGAAATTAAATAATTCAAAAATCAAAACAAAGAAAAATTATAATATTAGAAAATCCATAAATAAAAATAAGTTAAATGGGGAGAATAGGAGATAAATAGAAAGTAGTAACAAAAAAATTCCTTTACGTTACTAATAGCTTTCCTCCACTCATTCTTAACACCAACCACACTCCAATCTCCCACTTCTTCAAATCTTGCTTTACCACTCCCATCAAAGTAAGTTCTGGTGAATCCTTTCCTTTCTTTATATTGTGCTCTCAAGAATAAACTGCTTTTCTTACCGGAGCAATTAAAGGTCTTTGAAAATATGTTGAAACCATCTATGTCTATTTTTAACCATTATTTCCACCACGGGTACGATTCCAACTTTTCGTTGAATATCTTTATTTCTTATCATAATCATTCTTGTCTGACCACATATCCCACCTTAACATCCTCTCATTTCCACTTACTCCTATTTTATGCTCGTGTTTTTTTGCTGGCCAGCAAACAACTCCATTTAGCAACTTCATTGTTGTTATATTGAATTTTCTTTTACACCACTGTATCATAAAAAACAGTATTCATAAATCATCTGTTCATAAAAAGTATTAGATTCTATTGAACATTCTTCCCCTCCTCACAGGGGAATATATATACCTTATTTACATAATGTCTTGAAAAAACATAATATAAAAAAGAGAAAAGATGACTCAGAAAAATGTTTTCTATAGGCTACATGTACATATTTGAGAAATAAAGATTTATGTATTTTAATAGAAGCTAGAGAGTTCTTAAGTGAGAGGGTGTGTGTGTGTGTGTGTGTTGAGAGAGAGAGAGAAAGATGGAGGGGGGAGAGCTCTTTGACATTACGAATAATTGACTTGTGAATTATACAATTCATAATTTACCATCAGAAACAGTGAACAAACAGTAACAGTATTTTTCTTTGGCTGAAATATAATCGCATTTTTTGTGATACACCAAATAAAAAATAAAAATTTCCTTCTATAAAAAGAGGTTAAATTTAGAGCATATATGTAGTGAGTAGCAATAAGGTAGCAATTTAGAGAATAACGTATCCTTCGTAAGAAAGTGGCTATACAAAGTTCAAAGCCCCAAATATGCATGTTAACCTTGCTATAAATATAACTTTTGCATAGTAACAGACAAACTATTTTCTTTGAAAGCTATGTTGAAAATGTTAGGATTGGCATAGTTCAAGAATTAAGGCTTTTGTTTTATCTCCAAACCTTTTGTACTCTTCATGTTGTTATCAGTGAATTTTCTCTTGCCCATAGTCTTTTCCTTATTTGGGTTCCATATAGATCCTTGCGCTTTGGCTTTGCCGTAGTTTATCATAACAAATTGACGTCAAGAGCATTGTGAAGGTGAACATAGTGCCGACAAGGTGAACATTGTGAAGTTTTGACAACTGCAGATTTCTGATTCGTGAGATGGAGAAACTTTACTGTACAACATGGCGATTCGTTGTGCTTGCCTTGAATCCTTATCGTGCAGAAGAAGAATGTTCACTAGTTGTGGTTATTTACAGAATTAAAGTTTTAAGATGGAGACACGTTAGGTGCCTAGACTCTATCTCGATTTGGTTTGAAGGTTTCAACTCAAAGTGGAGATTTATCAGAACATATGTTGAAACATTTTCCCGTGGATTTTCTTTTCAGAAAATCTAAGTTGTTTCATTTGTGGGACTTGGATTTGTAAAATAATATTCCCCAATGGATTTAAGCTTGTATTCTATCCCTATAAATGAGTTTTTCAACGAAGATTACACCAGCAGTTATTATCTCCGAGTAATGCAAAGAATATTAGGATTGGTGTAGCGAGAGGATCCAAGCTTTAACTTTTTGAATTCTTCACGTTGATATTAGTGAAATTCATAGGTCTCTTACTAGTGATTTGTTCCCTATTTGGGTTTCCACACCAATCCTTGTATTATTTGTTAATTATATTTTTCACCAAAACTTGTTTTGCAATAGTTACTCATTGCAATTGTGTTTTTTATTATTATTTGAGGAAAGAGGGGGAAAAATTTATGCACGTTAATTTAAGTATGAAATCACCTGCTGATCTTCCAGAAGAGGGAAGACATCCCCAAAAATTGTGACCCTTGCATTTGACAATCCACTCCACCCAGGTATCTACAAAAGTTTAATCGTCCATAAATCCAAGTGATGCAGAATACTATAAAGCCCAAACATGTAATATGCGAACGGGGTGGATATGCACTAACCTGTACCACCAGTGTGCACCTGGGGTCAGCTAATAAATTCCTTGTGTGTATAGCCAATGGTGAAAATGAAAATATTGGATCTGTAAATCAGACACTGCTGATGTCAAAAAGAGAAGTTGTATGAAAAGTGAAGGATATTATTCAATACTTCTCCACTACTTTGTCATTAGTACATTTGTCTGGTGTCACGTTTCATGAGATCCATAACTCCATATTGAGTATGATAAACTAGTATTTTCACCACATAATAAAAGTCATCCATCCAAAAAAGGTTATAGACACATATACTTGACACTGTGGTGAAGGCAGCGGAGAACAGTTTACAGTTTTAAAAGAATGGCTGACATCCTTTTGAGAGACCAATATAATTTGGAAACTCTTATTTGAAAAACCAAAAAGTCAAAAATAAAGAGAAAAAAATAAAGATGGTTAACAAAGTATTAGGACAAGTAAATTTATAATTCCAGCAACTTACGTCCCATCAAATCAGGTGCAAAATCCACTAGTGAACCAAATGGATATCCTTCCCTCCGATGATGCATCCGAGACATCACAGTGCAAAGATGAGCAAACCTAGCCTAAATTTATATTTTGAAAGAAAAAAAATGAACCAACATATATCACAACCTTTGAAATGCATTAAAACAACATATCAATCCTTAACATTATCTGCTTAATAGCCATCATTACAACTTTCACCTGTTCCATCAAATTACGAACTGCCAATGCCGGCCTTGGCAATCCATGAGCTGAAGTTGCACTTTGTACTCCCCCTGATATTGGAGTTCTGAAAAGCCCAGCCCTAGAGTTCCCCCCTGTGCCGCTTCCATATGCCACCATTGTAGGAGGGGTTACAATATCTGATGTCCTGTTTGCGTCATTCCCACCATAATCATCAAGTGGATTACCCTTTAAAATATGAAAGAAACATCATAACAAAGCCGAACAGTTATAAACTACGTCAACGATGCAGGATCTCACACATCTCATTTGCAGAACATATGCACTATTGCTAATGCTTTCTCGAGATGCAACTATTTCATTCAACACATTATCCAACCATGTGTAACCAAATATATATATATATACACACACACACACACACATGTGTGTGTGTGCGCGCGTGCATTGAGAGGATTAAGGAAATTGAGCTATAACTTGTATTTCAAATCCTACCAACTAGTTTTATACCTATGAATCCATAATTGATTTAAAACATTAAACTGTGCGGATTAAAAGAGCATCGGAAAATAAGAGACATGTAAATTTTCTTTATCTTTTTGTGGTCTGTAACAAGGATTTTATAACCATGTTAAATTAGTACATTTTCAAGGGCTAAGATATACTGATTTTAAAATGATTATAAAAACTATGTAAACGAGTTAGAAAAAATTCTCATGTTGTATTGTTTTGACATCTATTATTATATATTAATTCACAAGAAGAGAACACGTTCAATAAGACTCTTTAACGTTCCTCTCTTAATTGGACTCTTTAGTGTTATTTCTTCAATCCTAATTACCACTCCACTCATTATGTCCAAGTCTTCTTAATTATATTGAAAATAATTATTCCCATAAATAATAACCAAAGGGTACTTCCAAAATTTACAAAATAAATATTATAAATAATAACAATAATAATCTAATCAATTTTGAAAAAGAAGAATCATACAACCGAGTATAAATAATACATAATGAAATAATTACAATCAAATTAATTATAATTTTAATCACTAATTAAACCTATGTAATTAAAATAATTATAACCAAATTACTAATAAAACATAACCATGTAATATGCCATAATTATAACAAAATCAATTATCTATCAAATCTACAACAATAGAATAAATTATTATAATACAAATTTATTTATAATGTGCACAAGTTTAAAAAAAAATTTGTTTTACCAATTTAATATAGAGTACACAATATAGATAAATAATAGCTAATCAAGCCACTTGAACTCAATAATGCTAAAATTATTGAATTGATTTGGTATTAAAATAAGAGGCAAAAGTTAGGCTAATTGTGTGATAGTTAAGTACAATATAATTATATATAATGTTTCGTACAAATTAAACAAATTAAATCCAAAATATGAGTCAAGTGATAAAATTTCATTTTACTTTCACCTATACTACAATAGTATGAAAAATGAATGTGTTAAACATGGGTTGTACTGATCAGATATAACTTTAGATAAATTATTTTTATTTTAATAATTAATTATTTTTTAACTTTACTTGGAACAATGATAATAACAAAATTAAAAAACATAAAATGTTTATTATAGTTAATTGAGAAATAAATATTTGAGTAGAATATTACTAATTAATTCACACTATCGCTAGATTCTGATTATAAAATAATAAAATAATAATAATACATATGAAAATAATAATACATATGAATAATTTGTAAAACATGACATAAAATATATATTAAAACATTAAAAAAAAATTCAAAATACTAAAAACATAATAATAAAAAAAACCGTGTTGTGCACGAGTTTCTCCTTGAATTTGTACAATTAGATTTTTCTTGAATAATTTGAAATCCGAAACATAGCACGAGTCGGTAGGATTATAAACATACAAGGACAATCTCTTTTTCCTTATGTGTGTGTATATTAGCCAACCATGTTAGAGTCTAAAGGATATTTGGAGTAATACTAAATACATGGAGTGTGAGTTCATTACAATGTGTTCAAGAATCAGTAAACATACAAGGACAGAAGACGCTGAAGAAAAATGCTCTTAGATATGTGATTAATCATGCAAAAAGGAGGAACAAATGATGAGGATGGAAACCATAGAATCAAAGCAAGGTGGATGAAGTGGCACAGTGCATCGGGATTCTTCTTCTACTCTGTCAGGCTAAATAGGAATTTTTGTAAGACACCAGTAAGGTCTGCAATAATATAAGGAGCTGAATGTGGGTGCCTCCTAACAATGTGGTTGTCATTAAATCGCATCTCATACAGTGATTGTGCCCAAGTTCACAGGTTACACTCAACATGTTCATTTCTAAGTGGTAAACATTACTCTACTTTGGAAAACAAGACCTGCAACCCTAATTCTACATATGGAATCAAAAGTTCAGCCGTGTAATTCTTAAAACTCAAAATTTCTTAATTGTTCAAAGAACTCTATTTCTGTAACTTCCACCTCACTTACTAATACAGTGATGTCATTATTATCTATTCTGGCAAAACCACCCAAAAGTGGGATGGGTTAGCCTGATACAATACATGCAACATCTACTGCTCCAACAGAGGGTTGCTCCCTCCCTATTTATATTCTACTTATTTAAAAAACTAACAACAAGACACTTGTCAACTTCTAATTACATGTTTTAGGAGATGAAACATTTTATGGTACAAACAAGTTGAACCCCAAAAGGGGCCATCTCCTTAACCATGGGTCTATCTGTGATTCTGCTTTGTTTATCCTTACTGGAATAATTTGACTAGGAAGAATCTTGAGATGGGTAGAATTAGAAATATAAAGAATAAGTAACCATTTATGCTTTGCTTACCCACTCTTGAATCTGAGAATCGAAAAGGAGAACGGCAATTCCATCTAATGGTGGTTCTGTAAGGCTCTTTCAACAAGATTTCTTGAGCCTTAGATAGTTTACTCAAGAGAATTTTCTCAAAATAGATGAGAAATTGGTGGACTGTTTGACTACACTGAGGGATGGGCCTGGCGAGGGGTATTCAGATTACCTTAATTCCTTCAGGAGCCGAGAACAAGAACTTTGGGGATAACAAACAAGCAGAAGAAAGAATTGTGTAGAAATCCGGGAAAAAGACTCTTTATTCATTAAACAACCTTAATGGTAAGACAACACCTCTAGCGATAAGGATATCTACTTAGAAAGGAGCTGATGGTAAGGAGTTTGTTAAATGATTGTGAGGAGCAGATACGAGGAGCAGACAAAGTAACCCTTTTTATTCCAGAAGAACGTGTTAGTATCGATTAACTAGATGACAACAACAACAACCCAAAAAAAAAGAAAAAAAAAAAGAGCAAACTCAATAGCTTATGAATGGATCTTCTTCGAGTGAGTACGTTTCATGTTTATTTATTAACTGTTTTACAAGACTATGATCTCATTTCTTTCGGCTTAAAATTTTTTTAGGGCTTAAAATTATGTGATTCTAGATTCTACAATTTAAATTACAGGTCACCAATTTAGAATAGAATCTCATAATTTTAAGCTGAACAAACGGCTATGATGCAGATGTTAACTGATTGAACGCAAAATAATCACGGATACTGGGGAGGGTGAGGATACCTGAGATAAGAAATCAGTATTATCTTCAGCGGTGGAACCAAACCCAGCATTTTCGTAGTTTTCTTCTGCTTCATCTTTTTGTCCACCATGGTCACGAGCAAGTGCAAGAACCAGAGAACCGCAGGGTGAAGGTGTATTTGCCACCGAGGTGTTGGGGAAGGTTAGGTTAAATTTGAAAGGAGCAGAAGAACTCTGCTTATTATTTTTATCATCAAGCGATGACTTACATATCGGATTATTGAGTAGTGAGGAACGAGTCTCCGGGAATTTTGAGACGAAAACGGAGCGGCAGAGAGCTTCCATGAAAGACTGCCTCTGTGAAAAGGCAGAAACAATTGCAGCAGATGGAGATTGGAGTGTGAGAATATAAGTTTGACGCCCTCTTTTTCCTTTTTGTATATAACTGGAGGCTGCGGGATATTTTTACACTTTTTTCCGGCACGAAAGTAAGACCAAACACCGCCCAACAGAACCAGCAGCTTCAGAAAGGACAGAGCGATGGGCCTGCGTTTTGAGCGTAACTGTCTCAACTTTTAAACTTCAACTCTCAACCTAGCGAGAGAGTTCGTCGAGTCTCGCGGCCGAATCAACTTTGTTTGGGCTTCTCGCTTATTACCGTACTCATTTTCCCATTTTATATGGTTTTATTTGAAAAAACATTTAAAGTTTTAATTTGAGATGAGACAATTTTTAATGAACTGAATTGATAAAATCGCAAATTTTATTATCTTTTGTAATAATGAGTATAAATTTAAATGTATAAAAAGATTTATTCAAAATAAAAATAAAAATAAGTGTGAGTTTTATCTTTTCTTGAATTTGTCCTGTTTCATATGTTTTTACTAAACATGCAGCTCTTTTTTTCCTAGGCATTTTATTTAGCGGTCTATCTGCAATTTATTTCTAATAATTCAGTGATGTTGTTTAACAAATGAACAATTTATTAATTAAATTATCTAATTCATTCAAACTCAATTAAATTGGTGATATCATATTTTAACAAAAAAATATTGTATGAATTATATTTGAATATTTTAGTTACAATCATATTATACGTTAACGTTAGTTTTTACGAAAGCAAATCTAACTTGGAGCCGAAATCAAAATAATAACAACATTTAATTATACAATCAATATTAAATCAAACTAATCAAGTAATAACTACTTATAATGTATTATTATATATTAACTAGCATCTCATGGACAAAACCAACTCAATTGACTCGGTTTGTGGATTCAGTCAATTTTTCTTTAACATATTAAATCAATAATTAAAAAAAAATCTACATAGACTTATATTAAAAGGAATTGAGCACCAAGATAAAATTACAAAAATAAAAAAACAAAAAAATTAAACAATTTAGATTTATTAAATTATTTTGATTAATTTAAAGTAAAATATATTTAGTATTATGCCATGCAGATTATTTTAGATAGTTAAAATAACTTAAAAACTTGAGAATATAAAAAAAACTTAAAAATATAATAAAATGAAATAATAATTTTTTAAATGACTTATATCTAAAAAAATAAAATACATCCATCAATTTTTAAATTTGTAAACATAAAAGAAATGATATTATACACAATAATATAAATTACTTATATCATATTCAATATAACAAAATTTATTAAAAATAAGAAAATAATACATTGTAGAAATATTGTTCATGGCTTGAGGAAATGTTGTAAGACTGTTTGGAACTACTTTCGTTTTAATTTATAGTTCGTTTTTAACGTAAAATTGACATTTTGAAAAGTAATGAATACGTACTTTTGTGACTGTGAATTGGTATAAAAAATTTAATATTCATCAATAAAAATGACGTTTGAATTAAAAAGAAAATTCCGGACAAGCCGGTAATATCCTTATCCTTAAAATAAAAAAGAACAATTTGTTGATCACTAATTAGTAGTAGCGGCTGTAGGGTAACATATTTTCTGATTTATAAAAAAGAGGTACTCCAGCGTTCTTCGATAAAAGGCAGAGATAGTGTCGGGGCAAATTTAATTCCGGGCTTGTGTAATTTCCAGTCTTCTTCTTCCCCGTTTCTATCGGAATAAAAAGTAAAGGAGAAGACAGTCACAGAAGAATTTTTGGGAGGTCACCTAACGGCAGAGGTGGAGAGATCCATTCGTTATATTCATTCTTCGAAGGCTTCTGCCAGTCCCATATATATCTTTATATTCTTCTCGATCCAATTATATTGTTGAGTGATGTAAAATTGTTTTTAACGTGGATCAGTAGTTTTCATCCATTCTTGCATTTCTAACATCTCTTGTTCAATTTATATACATTTAGCCTAGGGTTTTGCTGTATTGTACAATTACATATACACACCACTATATATTTGTGTTTATATACAAGAGAAAGGATGGCTCGGAGCAGATCATCATCCAACAGATGGAGGTATATGAATCCTGCGTACTATTTGAAGCGACCGAAACGTCTTGCAGTTTTGTTCATAGGCTTTGTTTGTATCTCTTTCCTAGTTTGGGATCGGCAAACTCTGGTACGAGAGCACGAGGTACTTCTTTTTTCCCTATTTGGATTGGGCTTTTTTACAACGATCTACTATATATAATCACAAGCATCGTTCAATTTCTTAACTATTTCATATTCAAATCTCAGTATTGTCATGGACTTGCTTCCCAACATTAATACTCTAATTCCAAATTACAAACTAAAATTGACTGGATTTAGAGATTATTATGACTTCTAAAATCGTTTTTAGTTGATACTTTTAAGTAAAAAGTAGATAAATATAAATATTAGCCACATTAACAACTAAAAATATTTAATAAAAAAAAAAGTCCCACATTATTTTTGTGTGAATTGAATTGGATGTTTATACACAAAATATAAACCCACAATACACGATGGTTTGTTCATTTTGAGAAAACAAAGGTTGGTGCTCGTTCCACCCTCACTAAGGCTAGCACTTCTCTGCATTATGGTCTAAAGAAACATCAACTTTAACCTAAATTCCGGTGCGGAGTTACCCCGTGGCTCCAATGTAGATCCGTCCTCGCTTATAGTCCAACAAGTTTCAGGGTAGTAGTAGCAACTACAAGGAGAAGAACAATGCAAATTCAAACTTGTACTCTCACAGTGTTCATGGTTGTATCACATGCACTTCTTCTGGTCATTTTTTACTGGGTAAATCAGAGAAAGGTAATGTAGGACGGAATAGGAGTAAGGACTAAGGAAGAACAAATGGATTAAAAAGATAATTAGGGAAATAACCTCAAGAACTCAATAATTCAATTATTGATAATAAAGTTGAAGATTACATCTCTGTATACGGTAGTAATATGACTTAATGACCAATAAATATACATAAAATATCTGACACTTAATAACAAATCTCTAAAATCTCTCTAATAATAAATACAAACATATTATTCTAGAATATTCCTAATAATAAATTTAATAACCACTAATTAATTACATCAATATTATACATCCAATCAATAACACAAAATATTTTAAAAATTAATAACTTAATTTCTTGTGATGCATCATTCTCCCCTCCTTTGAAAAAACTAGTCATCGAGTTTTGAACGTATTGATAATCAAGAACAATTGGGAGAGATACATCAGTCATGTCTGATCTTCCGATTTGGCAATTTCATAACCACAATTCTCGAACAGACTTCAATCATTCAAAGAAACTTTCGAAGAAGGTTGAAGTTAGGGTGCCTTTTTTGAAAATATAAAATCAATTGGTTATATCTTAATCACTTCTTGCGTTTACATGTAACTTCTTGTACCTTGATCTCGATCTTGTTGTCATCTTGTTTACTGATGCAAAGCAAGTTATTAGAATGCTAATTGTTAACTCTTTTGTTTATTGTTTAGGAATAAATTATTATTATTGTAACTAATTAGTTGTTATTATATTTATTATTAAGAATATTCTAGAATAGTATCTTGATATTTATTAGTTGTAGAGATATATTAGGATTCTAAGAGAGATTTTAGGAATTGATCTTGTTCATTAAGTTTAGGAGTTTTATTTAAAGGGTTGTAATCTTCTATTTGCAGCAGCATGAATAATATTGAATAATATTATGAATTGAGTTTTGAGAATTGTGAAGTATGTGAGAGGCTCTTGGAGCCAAGTATATCCCCTTTCCAACTCCCTTAACCTTTGTCATATGTTGTCCTACATCAGTTTGGTATCCGAGCCAAGGTTATACCACCGCCACTGCCCCCAACACTTGTGACCTACCTCTGCGCTTCCATTGTGAAAGCATCATCACATTGTCAGATTGTCGTCTTCAGACTGCTCTGTTGTCAGGTCGTCGTTATTGTCAGATCAGGTAAGATCTTTGACCCGTCTTCAGATTGTGTTGTCGTCAGGTCGTCGCCATCGTCAGATCTCTGAAATCGTAAGATTGTAATCAGAGATCTCTGCCATAGTTGGGCCTTTCTGCGATTCACCACCATAGCCACAACCAGAACCCCAGTCCATGTACCAAAAAACAAAAAAGTCATAGAGGTGCAGAAGAAGAAGTGGAGTTGACTGCTTCTTTATTGTTTGCTGCCCTGTTACTTGCACACTTCGGTGGATGCAAGTCCTGAATTTCAGAGTAGTCCTTGAAACTTTATATCTTGAAAAATTGCTCCTCCCGCAATTATTTCGTAAGGATGATCCTCGAGTTCCATCTAAGTTTTATACTTATGCTCGATGTGATCACTTGTCAATTAAAATTGCAATAAATGTAGATAGTGAGAGAAATTTAGTATCTCTTCTTTTGGTTAAATAGGCAAATTTAGTGGTTTTCCCAGTATAACAAGTAGTCGAGATTCCATGGTTAAACAATACTACACTTATTATTGATGAGTCTTGTCTTGTTCCAATTGATTTTGGACCTTCTATATATAAGGTGTGGTGTGGTATTGTTCCTGTGAATGTTGCACATGTATTACTTGGGAGACCGTTGATGCATTGAATCAATGGACTTCATGACGAAGTTGAAAACATTTGGAGTTTTCAATATAATCATAAGAAAGATTTGTTTGACAACTTCTAGGCCCTATCCGAAAATTGTTGAATCTCCACGAAAGATTCAAGTAGAAACTCAATATGCAGGTCTTGGGACTCAAGCGGCTGAGGATAAAATGAAAATCGTTATCAAGACTCAAAACCATGAGTATAAAGAGGAAGATTAAATAATTGAAGAACAGATTGAAGTTAAACATATTGATTTTTTATTTTTGGTAGGTGCATTCCAGGCTCAAGTTTCTCCGAATTTTTTGAGAGGCTCAAGAAATTTAAGAGCTATTTGACGGTTCTCCTCCCGTGATTCATCGTTCTCGATCGGTTCAAAACTCGAGGACGGTTTTTCTCGAAGGAGGTAAGAATGATGCGGAGCAAGTTATTAAAAAGTTAATTGTTAATTTGTTTGTTTTATTGTTTAGGAATAAATTATTATTATTATTGTACTTAATTAGTAGTTACTCGCCCGTTCAAAAAAGAGAGTAACATTTGAGAATAAGATGTATTCTGAAAAAAAGAGCAACATTTTCATAAAATTTTCATTCTAATGCATTATTTTCTAAAATTTGTCATTACAATCTTCTAATCTTATCTTTACTTGAACATTTTTATAATAAATTTCATGCAAAAACTTATTAATTGTACATACAATTTTTTGTCAAACATGCAATATTAATATTTTTCAAAAGTCCAAATATTGTTCTTTTTGTGGAATGAAGTGAGTATCATATTTTTTTATTAGGAATGGTGTGAAATAATATCTTGATATTTATTAGTAATGGAGATATATTAGGATTGTAAGAGAGATTTTAGGAGTTTATCTTGTTTATTAAGTTTAGGAGTTTTAGTTAAAGGATTGTAATATACTATTTTCAGCAGAATGAATAATATTATAAAATTGAGTTTTGAGAATTATGAAGTTTGTGAGAGGCTCTTGGAGCAAGTTTATCCATTTCCAACTCCTTTAACCTTTGTCCTGCTTCAGTTTCCGATGCCAATGTCTTGCGCAATTGCATCATCAATTAAGTCAGTCGGTTGTACTTGAGTGCGTTTGCTTAACTTTTCAAATCAAACTTTATACGATCAAGTTTGTCCTCAATTAGTGCCCACTCTTTAATTAGCTTCCAATACTCAGCACCATCTTTTGGTTGAATCTGTTTGATTTGACTAGCAACGAAAATATGATTTGATACTCTAGTATTGTTATTTCAAACTTCAACATTCTCTGCAAAATAATTTCTTCCGCCATAGGGATTGTCGGATTGAATCGCATAAGTTTGAACTTCAGGGATTGATCTGGAACAGCTGCAGAAACTGATCTGAACTGTAGGCTGAATTGAAAACGTTTATAACCACAGGAGCTTGATTTGGAGATCAAGGGGCTGAACTGCAACAATTGAAATTGGAAGGACTGTTTTAACAAAACTATGGGGTACAGATGGTAATATGCCAGAACTTCAAAAGATTAGGGTTATGGAACTATCTCACGATCACAGTTGCAGCAAAGAAAGAAGCAGCAGTTACAGTAAAGAAAAAACAGCAGCAACAGCAGCCAACTGTTTTTTTATCCCTCAAAATCAGATTCGATGGTGTGGGTTGCCTGTGACAATGGCCGGAAGATGGTCTGACGACAACAAACTGACAAGAATCTGACAATGATGGTCATGCATCGTTCTGATGATTGACGATGTAATGATCAAATTCTTTTTCTTCTTTTTTTGTAATAAATAGTTGATTGGGATCTATTTGAGATGAACGATGCAAATTCGTTGGCTCGAATGCAATTGTTACCTCTCAATCGAACTTAGACAAAATCTAGAAATGCTAGAAGATCTGTTTGGTAGGACGAAATTGGATGAAATCAAAGGAGTACTAGCAATTCAGCTCTTGACAATTTGATGTAGGACGGAATATGAGAAAAGAAGAATCGAGAAGAGAAGGGTTATTAAGAAATCCAACCTTATGGATGAATAGAACATTCAAAAATATGAAGATGTGCAAACTTTCAATATTTTTGGTGATATGTGGAGTAGTTTTTATAACTACATAAAATTATACAAAATTTTACTCACAAAAAGTTGTTGAATTTGCATCATTCAAAAAACTAAGATGCACATCATAAAAAGTTATGAAACATTGCGTACTCTATTATTTTTTAAGGTTGTTCTCATTCGTACTATTAGATTTTTCAAAAACATTGCAAAATACACACACACAAAAGAAAAAGAAACCTACAGTCCAAAATTCAAAAAAAAAAAGGCTGCAGCCTATTTCCCATAATCCCTATATATGTGTGTGTTACTATATATTAATTGACGCCGTTTTAGGATCAGAGTCAACTATGTTATTTCAGTTTGTTGTCTCAGTTAGCACTATGCTGTTTTCCGGATGTTTCTAAAAACAATTTTAATTGATACAAATCCAAATAAAAAAAATTATATACAATAAATAAAAACTATATATATATATATATATATATATATATATATATATATATGTACTTATATATAATATCTACACATACATATACCAAAGCAATTACAGCAAAAAATATATTAAAACAGTGTGCTTTATCTTGCTTAATTTAGAACAATAAATGATTTATACATATATAAAAAAAATACAAAAATATGAATATTTTAATATTACCCAAAAAATTTAAGGTGACCCATGCTATGCACGGGCACGAAAAGTAATAGCAGTAATACGACTTAACAATCAAGAAATATCCTTAAAATATTTTCACATTTATTAATAAATCCCTAAAATCTCTGAAATAATAAATACAAAGATATCATTCTGTAATATTCCTAATAATAAAATATAATAACTACTAATCAATTACATCAATGATTTTTTATCCAATCAATAAAAGAAAATAATTCAAAACTAATAACATAATTTCTTGCTCCGCATCAAAAGGTCTGGTAAGTGAGTATGTTATCGTCGCCTGTCAAATAGGAATTTGCTCCTGAAACATATATATATTTCCAGAGGGCATCAATGGTTGCATAAAAGTACTTCCACAATAGTTCCGCATAAAAAGTAGCAGCACTATTTTACTTCAGAGCTTAGTGATAGTCTTGCCCACATTAGCTGTCGCTAACTTTAACGGGCTGTTTGATCACAATTTAGTGGAATTTTTTAGGATTCCTGAATGTTAAAGCTGTTTAGGATGTTTGTTTGAATTTTACATATGCCAAGTATAGCTGAATCTGATGGAACGAAGACGCTAAAATTTATTTGTATCGATATGAAAAATTGTTGAACACCTTTTTCAAAAGTTTTGGTTCAGTAGTACGACATGTAGCATGCTTTTTCAACTCATTTGAAGCTAATCATTTAGTTCTATCCAGATCCCTGCATTAAGTAAATTGTGCTTTCTGTACTAGTTTCATAAGCAGAATATAGCAGTTTTTTATATGGCTTCCTCCCCTTTTTTGCTGTCTTATCATGAGTTGTTTGACTTGCAGGTAGAGGTTGCACATTTGAATGATGAATTGCATCGGTTGCGAAATCTGGTATCAATTAAACTTCATGTATTCTATGGATATAGATTTAGTTCTGCTTATACTAAGTAATTTTTATGATGTTATGTATGTGGGCTTAAAAAGTTGACATATTCTCAATTTTAATGGTTCTTTTGTTGACAGGTTTTTTGAGTGATCCATTCTAACTGCAAGGCCCAATAATGATAAATGTCGAATTAAATTAGTAATCTTACTCCAGCTACAAGTTTAGGAAATTGTTCTGTTCTTCTACCGATAATCTGTTAAAAAATGATATATGGCTAAAAAGTAATCAAGTAATATTTTTAAATATACTTGCTCTTGTATATCACATAAGCCTGAGAAAAAGTTGAGGTAATTTCTATTTTAAAACTTCCGTACTTTCCGTTTGCAGTCCTATATGCTTAAGAGTTTGTACTTTGTATAAGGATTAGGTAAAAAAAAACAGTTGACTGTACTTTGGTATTAAATTAAATAGAATACAAATATATGTTGTGGGAGTTTGACGTAAATTCACAAGCGGTTATTCTAAGGCTGAAATCTTTAATAATATAGATAGTAGATATTGTATTTGTTAAAATTAAACAAGATAGATTTGTCTTAGTATTGGACAGGAAAATAGTTTAAGCCATTCTGTAATTTGGAACAGAATGAGTAATATAAATTTTGCACTTGTGCCTTATTCTCTGCTTAAATAATTAATCTCACTTGCAGATGGAAGAGTCGAAGAATGTTACAAATGCTGCATCTGAGAAGAGTAATATTAGGAACAAAAATAGTGACGTGACTACAAAGAAAGACATACAAGATGACCCTATTGAAGTTCAGCGTAGAGAGAAAGTAAAAGGCGCTATGCTTCATGCTTGGACCTCTTACGAAAAATATGCATGGGGTAAAGATGAGCTTCAGGTATGTCCACCGTGAAAGATAGCATTATATTACATCTACCTTTAGTTCTCACGACTATTTTCTTGTGTACTTGTGGTAGCTATCAATTAAAATAAAGTAAAAGTAAAAAAATCTTTGAGTTTGTAATATTAAGTAGTTTTTTCCCCTAATTAATTCAAAGTTGCTGATATTATTTAACACTCACTCTTATAGCATATTTTCTTTTCTTCATATGTTTTGTCCTGTGAAATTCTTTGAATGCTCATTCGAACGCTATTTTTGCTAACATGCATATGCTTTTGTTACCAGCCACAGTCGAAGAATGGTGTCGATAGCTTTGGTGGTCTTGGTGCAACCCTTGTAGATTCTCTTGATACTCTATACATAATGGGTCTAGACGAGCAGTTCCAAAGAGCTCGAGAGTGAGTTTCTGATCTTTCTTTGCTTGAATAGATTCATAATATACATACTATTAAGAAATGGCACCCAAGTCACGAGCTTATACTTGGTTATCCAGTCCTTTCCATGAAAGGGCTGTGTCCATTCTCTAGTGATACCATCAAAGGCTAACCTGAATGCTTAACAATTTGTTGCAACATGTGTTTCAAGCAGCACCATCTTTCTTTAATTCAGTTTTTTCTTTCTCAGTAATTGTTACCCAGTTGTAGGTGTATCTTTAACCTGCCTCTGGGTGTTGAGAACTTTGTTTGATGAATTATCTTATTCACCATGATCAGAAATGTATCTTTTGGATTGGTAATTTTACTGCTTGATATCTCATTTGTATCATGGATAAGCTTAACAAATTGTTTATGATCTTTTTTGTTTCTATAATATATAGCATCATGTGACCGGACAATTAGTTAGTTTCCTCCTTTCACAGGACCATATTTTATATTTTTTCTTTTATGTTTCATTATTTTTGAGAAACTATATGTCATTATCTTAGGAGAGTCACTCCCGTAAACTAGTTATCAGGAGAGAGTCAGTCAAGACTATATCAATGTAACCCAAGTTCATCGTACAACTGATCTGGGATTTGCCCACAAAAGTAGTAACGAAAATAAGGAATAATAATAATCTATTATGTTCGTGTTGTATCCACGATATCTTTCCTCTGAAAGTGGGCTGGCTATATTAATTGACCAAGCCTCAATCCAGCTTCCAGGTAGCTCTTTTTGGTTTCAAAATGTAGTTCATGGAATTGTAACTATGCTGATACCACTTATGAAGTTAGTAGAGCCCATGCTGGAAGCTCGGTATTATTAAAGGGAGCCCAGGACTGTACCAAGCACGCCGCATTGACGATACAACCGACCCCCATAAGCTTGTAATTAAATTATCGCTATTTGCTAGTTTTGTTATCATATTTTTTTCCAAGCCTCTCTTCTGACGTACTTAATTTCCAGCTTCTTGCATTGGTTAGTTTATAATTTGTAACACAAAGCAGATGGCAGTGCTAAGGACTTCTCCTGTCCTTGTGATTTCGAGCATATACCAAATAACTTGTTTTTACAGCATTCCTTTAGCCAATCACCTTGAAGAGAAAAACTCTTGCAATCTAAGAATTTTATGCTTGTTTATAAGTACCATTTTGTGCACAACAAGAAAGAAGCTTGAAGTTCTATCTGAAATGATGATGTGAATTACTTTTTCATATTTACGCCGTTTAATTGATCTGCTTTTTCATATTTACGAGTGTTAATTCCACTTTTCCAATGTTTTCTATTTTATTTTTGTTGTCTTGAGATGTGTATTTGTGAATACTTAAAAGTAACTTTTTTTGCTCCCAATGCAAGCAGTGTTCGTACTACATCGAGAGAGGAAACATTATACATGCTTGTAAAACTTGATAATCTAAAAATTAAGAGGGGATGTATTGTCAAGCCTCGGAATAAATAACATTTGGTTTTATATGCTATACTAGTTAAATAATTTTCTGAATAAACCCTATGTGCTCAAACTCCCATGGAAAGGGAGGTCATATGATTAAATTTTGTCAATTCCAATGTGAATTATGCACAAACTTATTCTTAAACTGGTTTGATTCATGGCTCATGTGTCAAATATGTACCAGTGGGTCAAGTTTAATGCTCTAAGAGGTTTAGATACCATAAATTTAATAACGTACATGTCAGGCACACAAGTTTAATGTTAACTGTGCACAAACGTATTCTTGGAATTGATACTAGTGTAACAAGTCTAATGCTTTAGAGGTTTAGATACCAGGAATTTTATAACATATATATCAGCACAGAGTCTAACAATGACATGATAGTAATCAGGTACCTTAGAGAGATTATTAGTTGAAATATAAGATTCAGGAAGAGCAAGTTAGTAAGTGGTACAGTAGTCAGATCGTGTGATGTCAGTATTTGCTTAATAATCCATTCAATTGCTATGCTTAAGTAACGAATGAGTTCTGAAATTCTGATATTTCGTATCAGTATCTGAGACCTTCCTCCATTCTTTTCCAGCTTCCCCCTTTCCCTTAGTTATCTAATATTTGTAGATTTACATTTTGGTTGCACTAATTTCTGCTTGAGATTGCTACCCAGTGGTCAAGGTCATCACTGATCCTGACAATTTCGTACGAGAGCAGCATACTGGGCTCACTTCGTCCTTTCTTCCTTCGTCACATTACTTTCATCACCAGAAAATTACCGCTAGCCAAACAACTCCAACAGCATGTATACCATCAATCCAACTAAGCATCGGTATATCCAACAGCCAGGAAACTATCTAGAAGTACTGGAGATCGTCACCAACTGGAGGGACCAGAGACAAGGTTTCACCTGGTCATCTGTTTTTCTGCAACTCCTGCATCTAATAACAGTCAGTCCAAAACTTACCTGATTTTGCCATTTTAAAAATATTAAGGGGACGTCATTATCAGGCATCCTATCTGACAGTAGCATTAATAGCAAATAGATACCATGGGGAGAGAGAATTACTTAACATAGAAAGATCTGGAAGAGCAAGTATAGTTACCAGGGGTATAAGAGTATTAATTTATGAGTTTGTTATGATGCCAGTATTTGCATTATAAAGCCAGGCCCAGACAAAGTCATGTAATTGCTACTTATGAAATGAATGAATTCTGAATTTTTTTTGAGCATATAACCCTTCTTCCTCGATTCTTTTCCAACCTCCCCCTTCTTAGTTTAGCTAATTTATGTGTATTTACTGTTTGATTGCACTGATTCCTGTTTGAGATCGATATCCAGTGGTTGAAATCAGTTATAATCAGTAATCCTAATGATGCATGAATGAAAAAGTAAGAAAAAGGAATCTGCTCTTATACAATATAGTGACTGTCAATATTATAACCTAAATATATTTCTTTTTACTGAAGAGTGCTTCCATTGTCTTCCAAAATTTGTTTAGTTTTTGTTTCTCTTATTATATCTACCTCTTAAAAGATTTACTTTATCTTCATATCATAAATGCATATATTAGTTTCAAAGGTTCTTATACTGACAGACCCGCATATGTATTTGTCTAATATGCACATGCTGTCTTTGGCAGATGGGTTGCAAGCTCATTGGATTTCAACAAGAACTATGATGCTAGTGTTTTTGAGACAACCATAAGGTTTTGTCAGGTTTACCATGTTATTTTTCACTATTCTGTTTCCTCCAATGGTATACCCCCATTTTTCGTGTTAATTTATTGTAAAAGCACCTTATACGGGTGCGAGATACATTTATGTTTCTCTATTATCAATATATGGAGTAGGTTGAGATACAGAACTTTTTTTAGTAATGCTGATTGATCATTTATATGTTCATCAATCTAGAGTTGTGGGTGGACTTCTTAGTGCATTTGATCTATCCGGGGATAAAGTTTTTCTTGAAAAGGCTAAAGACATTGCTGATAGACTCCTGCCTGCATGGGATACACCATCAGGCATCCCTTATAACATTATTAACCTGGCTCATGGAAATGCTCACAATCCTGGCTGGACTGGGGTAACTTTTAAATTTGTAATATTCAGTTCAATATTCTATACGCTTGTTGCAAGTGTTTATACTGAACTATCTCTCATGGAGTTGGGTTAATCTGGTAAAGAGTTATTTTATTTGATGTTGTAATTATTTTCAAATGTTGATTTCATCAAATTGCTGCTCTACATTTTGCATTTATACCGAATACGAAATCCCTTTCAGTAGCCCTTCAATGAGCCATAAAGAACTACAAATTATCTTCCTGTGTAGTATTTTGTTTGTAATTTTTTTCTGCTTTGCTGTTTTGAGTTTGTAGTTTTACTTAATAACTGAGACAAGTTGTACATATAATCTCTTTTTTTCCCTCCACAAAAATTTATTTAGCACTAGTATTTATTGTTTGCCAAGATAAAACATATGCAATTATGTAGTCATTATTTAATTTGGCTATACAGTATACATTTCAATGAAAGGTCATAATTTAATTACTACTGCCACTAATAATATTAGTCCTCCTAGGATATCACATAGTCTGTCTAGGTGCTAGGCCCTCCCACTTGATCGTCTAGGTCTGCAACCATCTTTAGGACACCTTTAACATGCATAATCCTTTTCATACATGCTTGCACATTCTAGCCTAAGCATTGCTTCAAAGCACTTCTTACGGCAACTTCAATGCTATACCTTTTCTTGTTATTTTTTAATTGAGTTCTCTTAGAATAAGATACATCTTTATTTTGTCTTCTATGTTGATCTGAACAACAATTGAGATGTGATAATTCATTTCATAATTTCCTAAATTCCTTCCTTCCAGGGGGATAGTATTCTAGCCGATTCTGGCACAGAACAACTGGAATTTATTGCTCTTTCTCAGAGGACAGGAGAACCAAAGTATCAGCAGAAGGTATATATTGGCTTATACTAATGCATATATGTAATAGAATATTCTCATTAGCAATGTAGGACTTATACAGCAGATAAAATAAAAATTGATCTGCCACTATCATGAAAAGCTCTTAACAAGAACATCATCTCTCTAAATGGAGCAGTGAACTTATTTAAAGTAACTAAATGTTAACAGATTTAGGGCCAATAGTGTGTTAATACCTTCAGCTAAAAGTTTAATATTTTTGCAATGAATTTAATGTCCTACCATTGTTTATCAGGCAGAGAATGTTATTGTACAGCTGAATAAGACCTTTCCCGCTGATGGTTTGCTTCCAATCTATATAAATCCACATAAAGGGACAACATCCTATTCAACTATAACTTTTGGGGCCATGGGGGACAGGTATTCCTGGAATCTTGTTATTTTGATATGATGATTATATCTCACTATTTGAGGTTACCATCTTCTTTCTTAGCCCTTTTATCTGTCATAAACCATATTAATTCTCCATATGATTTTGATGGATATGTAATTCTGGTTGCAGTTTTTATGAATATTTACTCAAAGTTTGGATACAGGGAAACAGAACTGCTGCTGTCAAGCATTATAGGTGGGATATTGTCTGTTTTCTGAAAATTTTAATTTACTCCTCCATCCTGGTATATTTGCATTGTATGCCTTTTTGGATGTTGTTTATGTTTGCAACTATTCTCTTTAACGAATATTTGTTTTCTGAATTTGCTTATTCATTCATATTTCAAATTTGAGACTCACCATTTTTACCTATTTTTCAAATTAGTTCATTTTTCACCACTTATTTCGGAGAACAATGTAGGCAATTAATATTTACAATAACAATACCAGCACTAAATAATATTAATATATTAACTTTCAAATTTTATTTTGAAGAAAACATGAATGACATTATTCAAATAATTCAACCGTAGAAGTTTGAAGCAAACCTTGATCAAAGTATCAAGGTTTTGAGTAAAAGTATCAATTAATACTCCATTCATCCCGTTTTTTATGTCATATTTGACACGTCTTATATGTCCAAATATAATTGTTGCACACAATATTAAAGGAGAATTTAGAATGTATTTTTCTATATTACCTTTACATTTAATGCACCAATTTAGTTTTCAATCTCTATTGCATTTATTATAGAAAAGGGTAGTAGGTAATTTTACATCAACATTAATTGTAAAATAATAGTATTAATATCATTTCTTAATAAGTGAGTAGATTTGTAGACGATGAATAAACTGGACAGAGGGAGTATATTAATAACAATAATATATTAATTAATATTAATGTATTAACAATATTAATTAATAATAATATTTACATGGATAAAAGATGGGAGTATTGGGCCTCTTGGAACCTTGTTGGGCTTGTTCAACTTGGTGCAAGTATTCCGAATTAACATATGATATCTAGTATGTAAAAGCAAAGCCCTGTATACAATTCATATCCTCTTATTAGTTTACAATATAGGTAATTTAATAATTTTGCAATGTAAAAGGCTGGAGTTGCAAATCGAAAGGAGCAAAGGGAGTACTACTTTTCTTCATCTCATTTTTATTATACATACCGGTCATGTTATCGATCAATTTGCATCTTGGTTAATCTGTTATAGTAGTTCTGGAACTCGAAGGTCTAAAATTTGCATCGAGTTATGCATGTTATAAGCCAACCTGACACTTGAATTCCTCCGTCAATACTGAGAAGTGTAATTCTCTTCGAAGCATCTGTCTGATATCATTTAATAGTATAAGTTTTCCAAACTATAAAGATGGTGTGGGTACTTTCTATATCTTGTGTTGATGGTAACCTAATGTTTTAGAGTTCTTGTTGAAATCAACCGTGTTTTTTAGAATGCCCTGATGGAAAGAATCTGTTTATGGTATTTTGGAAACAGAGAAATGTGGGAGACATCAATGAAGGGCTTACTGAGCTTGGTTAGGAGAACTACACCATCATCATTTGCATATATTGCAGAGAAGATGGGCAATTCTCTTACTGACAAGGTAATATATAAGTGTACTACAGTTATACAGCTTCTTATGAATTTTATATCATAATACATGATATCAAGAGTTTCTTTTTGTCCGTTAAATACATTTGCAGATGGATGAACTAGCATGTTTTGCTCCTGGAATGATAGCATTAGGGTCATCTGGTTATCATCCTGATGAGTCACAGAAATTCCTATCTCTGGCAGAAGAGGTAACCACAAAAGCTGATTAAATAAGTGTATTAACTTATTGCAAGAGAGGCAACCTTGGGTCCCAAAACTTGTTTTATAATCAATCCGTCTTCCCAAAACACGTTTCGTTTTATAATCTATTATTGAAATTATATATTTTTGGTTTATTTATTTCTAATAATAAACTAAGATAAAACTGTTTTAAACGTAGCCAATCTGAGATCCTGTTATTAACATATTCATGTGCTTGCCTGTTTATATGTAGATCATATTTATAATCATAGCCTCTACATATTTATAATCATAGTCACTAGTTTCATAGTTATAAGTCCATGATCTTTGTAAAATTCATCCTTATGGATTGAAAGAATATTGAAAGTTAAAGGGGATTTTTTATGGTGTATAGTTTTTTTTTGTAATCATGTAGAGTTAATACTTTTTGAAGGGCAAAACTATATTGATTTCTACATGATTATTAAAACTATGTAAAGGAGTTGTATAAAATTTCAAAAGTTCGCATATTTTCTTGTTTTTGCATGATCTTTCGATCCATGTAGTTAGATTTTTCTCATATATTTTAGAAACTGAAGGCATAACACGATTGTGTATGATTACAAAAAGAATTATACACCATAAAAAATCCCTATATATATATATATATGCCATTTTGATTAAAATCAGTTTTGTGGATTGAGTATTTTTCTGTTTGTACTTCGCATGCTGGTATATGACTATATTCATGTACTCCTTGGCTTTATTTCATTTTGCTGGCCATTAGTTATTTGAATGTTTCTTTTAACCTTTCTTACGCCACCCTAAATAATCTAAACTCCAAACGTTTCTTCCATTTCCAGTTTATTCTCTTGCATATCTTTTTCTCAATTTTCAGTTCTTATTGCAGTTTATCTATAAATATGACCACAAGATTAATTTTCATCCACCTGTAACTGTTAAAAATGTACCTGTTTGAAATACTCCCTCCGCCCCTAAATAAAAGTCATTTTTTGCACGTTTTTTAAGAAATATTTTTCTCCAAAATACCCTTTTGGTATAATTAATGTCTTTAATTTGAATTTAACCAATAGTGCTCTCCATATACATTATCTATCTTTGTTATGCACAATTTTCAATAAATTTGTCTCCTTATTAAAAACGAAAAACTCAATATTTTCTTGGTATGTGAGCAACAAAGAAGAAACAGAGAAACTACATTTGTAATACCAATTTTCAATGTTCAAATTCTTTTGAATATATTGAATTTTCAATTAATTCAAGGGCATTGTTGAAATTTTTTGATAAAAGTACTACCATATATTGAAATAGGACATTTAATTTGGTACAACCCAAAGTAGATATTACGATGTTTAATATGGGATGGAGGGAGTATAAGTGGAGCAGTACTGTGAAAATCATTTACATTATTGACGAGTTATTTCTCAGTCTATCAAGGATGATGCATGAGTATAGCATGAATAATTACTATAATTATTATCTCTTCATCGATCTTTCATGGAAACAAACTATGACATCAGGATTGCATTACTATAAAGGGGACCTATCTTCTATGGTGCATTGGACATTCTGTTTGTGACCATGCTTTGTAATCGGAATTGAGAACCAAAAACTATGTTTCTGTGGGATTAAAATCTTGTTTTAATTCCAATTCCAAGTCTTGGAACTATAGTGTCAACAAAATAAAGGAATTTCTTTAGTCCAGTACTTGATCATAAAGGGAGGTGTTCAAAGTTCAACCCTTTTCTCAAGTAGCTATAACTTGCAAGGCACTGAATTCTTTTATTTGGTGGCATGGTGGCCCTTATTTTCATTCGATAATGTGCTCTTTGTGGAGCAGGTACTTACTTTGTCTGTGCCTTGCTTTCTTTGGTCTCTATTTGCAGCTAGCTTGGACCTGCTATAATTTTTACCAGTCTACACCAACAAAATTAGCTGGGGAGAACTATTTTTTCCATGCAGGGCAGGTTAGTTATCTGTCTTTGTTCTTGTGATAGATATTCACAAATCACAAGCACACACAGACATAGAAATAGATGGTTCTTATAAGTTTTTCATGCACAAAAATTTCAGGACATGAGTGTTGGCACATCATGGAACATATTGAGACCAGAGACAGTTGAATCCCTCTTTTATCTCTGGCGTTTGACTGGCAATAAGACTTACCAGGAGTGGGGTTGGAACATTTTTGAAGCATTTGAAAAGAACTCACGCATAGAGTCGGGATATGTTGGATTAAAGGATGTAAGCAATTCAACCCATTATACTCAGATTGTCCATACTTTAAATTAATTTTTTTATGTTAAATTTAGGTCAGACCACATATCTAGAGTAGATGTAAGCATTGTTGGCGTTGCTCTTGCATGCTTACTGTTTGAGGTCATAACTAGGAGGTTTTTTCTCTCTCTATGAAAGCTTGTGGCGCTACAACTGATGGAGTTGTGTGATTAACCTGGTTGGTGGAATTAGAAACTGTTGTATACTATAAATCTTGTTTCTTCAATTTGTTGACTTGGATGTCAATTCTAGGAGTCTTCCATTCATGAATAATTGCAAAAAGTAAATGAGGATAGTTGTGTTGTATGGATTAAATCTCCTGTTAGTATATAGGTTCATCCGTAAGCTGTTGGATATTCTTATGCATGTGGGGGTTGTCTCTTGACTTCTTTAAGATACACTTTTTTGCCCTCCAAATCTAAATGTTTTTAAACTCGCCTTCATCTGGATGACCAGATCTCAATATCTGGAATCATCTAATTTTTAACCTTGGGAAAATTCGTATCTTCAGTTGCATGGTATTTTTTACCATGTTATATTTGCTTTTGTCTTCTTTTATTGGTATTTTTACCATGACTGCTTTGTATTAGAGCTTAACTAACTGTTTATTACTTCTGATTACCAGGTTAATAGCGGCGTAAAGGACAATATGATGCAAAGCTTCTTTCTTGCTGAGACACTTAAATATTTGTATCTTCTTTTTTCACCAACCTCAGTTATTTCGTTGGATGAGTGGGTTTTCAACACAGAAGCCCATCCTCTAAAAATTGTTGCACGAAATGGACATGGAGGAAATGTTGAAGCATCTGATGGGGAACACAAACCGAAGTTGCATGCTAGGAAAGAAGGGCGATTTGGTAATTTGTGAATCATTGTTGAAGTATTAAAATTCTTAAGTTTGTCCCCTTCTCTATTTTTGGGGGTCGAATCACATGAGCTAAGAGTGTGATGGCACTTGAGACTTGAGAACATTTTGAGCTTCGTTCTGCCTGTTGTTTCAGTTGTAGAGGTGCTGCTGCTGAATCTGTTATGAGTTGGTGAATTGAATATTTCACTTGCATATCGTGGCTTCGGCTGTGTAACATAGAATATGTGGTGCAGCTCTTTCAAGTTTCTCTTCATAAGAGATGTTCTCTCTTATGAATGAACACTGTAATTTTCCTAATGATGAGAACTCCATGGTTTTGTGTATGATTTTCATGTAATCCCGCCTTCGAGTTTTAAGTCTTAAAAAATCCTAAAACCAAATTAGTACTCCTGAATTTTGAACGTTAATTAAAGCTTGTGTACTGAATCACCAGTAGGGTTCTAGATTAAGTGCGGTTTATTTTGTCATCGTAGCTGCATCTGGATTTGGATTGCTTAAATGTAATACGAGCGATAATAAACTTGATAAAAACAATGGTGAAAGGAGATGTGAAAAAAGTATTGAGAAATATCGTGGAAGATGGTAGAACGAAGTTTTCTACCGACATCATTTCATTTGAAAATGGAAGGCAATGATTCATTTCTATCTTCTTATTTTCTTCCTGGCTTTTCTTTTACCATTACTTTTCCTTGAAATAAAATTTCTTCGAATATTTACTTTATTCTCCCTATTATTTCATTTGAACTATTCGAATGCATCCCTAGAGTTGAAAATATTCATTTATAGAGATGAAAATGTTGGTCGAAAAGTTGGAGTAATTCTAGTGAAAAAAAGACGAGAGAACATAGCTTGAGATGGTTTGGAACATAATTTCGAAGACCCGCATGGCAGGTATTAGAAAGAAATGGATGAAAACTGTTAGCCAAGTAAAAAATGAGGGTTGTTATTGTAAGTGTTTATTTCTCTGTTATTTCTTCTCTATCTGTCTTTCGTCGTACCTCCTTTTTATCTTTGTATTTATTATTCTGATTTCTCTTAGATCAGTTTATTTATTATTGTTCGTAGTTTTATTTTCTTCACTCTATTAGTTATTATTTTTTTCTTTTGCTTTTATTTTGTGTTTCTTATTATTTTCCCTCATTTATTATTTCTCTGTCACATACATATACTGTGAAAACTCCAAAAATCTCATACTGGAATAATAATTGACAAAAAAATAATAATAATAACATCATCCAATCGTACATACCATTAAATAAAAGAAATAATAGTAATTTTTATTATATTATTCAAAAATAATTGTCTAACAGCGAAACTCCATGTGAGACACACAGGTCTTACAATCTAAATATTTCAATAATAACACTTCACGCTTCACTCTTGTGGGCCTTACAATCTAAACATTTTAATAATAGTCTCACGCTTCACTCTTACTCTAAATGTCATCCAAGGGCGATCAGAAAACGTTCATCATGTCATGTTCGTCTTACTCTTATCAGACGGCTCGACCTTCTCATCATATTCTATAAAATATTTAATAGTAGCAAAATGAGCGATTTACGCTCGCAAGTATATAGTCATACATTGGGTGAGTTTTGAAAGATAGATAATTTATAGGACTTAAGTGTTTGTGAGGTTGGGTGAAAATATTGCCAACATCTCTTGATAATTTTGAGAAATATAGCTTCTAGGGTCACCGAGTGATAGCAAAGGATTTGACACTTTACTTGAAAAAATATAGAATAATTTCATATACGCCTTGTAATCATGTACGTTTGACGCATATGCCCTTAGAAACTCTATATCAAACAGTATATCAGTTGACCACTGTCTAACTTCATCATGATGACATACGTGGTTAATACAGAAATCTTTTATCTGTGAGGGTTCGGTTATCGATGTTTTGGTTTCCGTCCTCTATGAATCCTAGGCCTACTGTGCCACACACATATATCTCAAATAGGGTTTCTACATCCGTATATGATTTACTTTAACGTGTTAGTGAATTTGAATAACTAATAGTTGTCCCCCAAAAGATATTTGAATCTAGTACAATATTTTTCACGTACATCAAATTAAGGGATCGTACGTTACTTAACTTTGCAGAAATTAATGCATGAATATTGATATAATAATATCTTTGATACATTACGTATATCGAAAGAATGGTTATACGTATTAATTAAAAGAAGGTACAGTGAGTATATACTTGGATACATTACGTATATCGAAAAAACGATTATACGTATTAATTGAAAGAGGGTACAATGAGTATATATTTGCCTTGAGTCCTTAGTGAATTTTAGATTTAACAATTTGCGTAGAGAACAACTCTGTAAAACATTTACATTCAATAACATGAATAATCTCAACTTAATTACACATGAAGATGCACATGCGAAATGTTTGTATAATTCTCACGTTTGTAATTGACTAATTAAGTCATTATTCGTTGAATTGGAATTCGGTTGACATCGAATTGAAATCCAAAAGATTTTTTTGGACTGATAAGATATCGTTCGTAGGCTCCTGATAAATTGATTTATTTGTTGAACGCGTTAGATTAATTAATTAATACATTTTAATTAATTTTAGCTTAAATATTTTATTAATCATTTATTATTTGTCAAAATTTCATTCCTTAATTATTATTTAATTGTTTTAATTAAACAATAACCATTTCTTAATTAAATCATAACGTAAAAGATTTATAGATTTTTTATCATTTATTCTTAAGTTATTATTTAATTAAAATAATAATTATTTATCAATCAAGCAATTTATTTCTTAATTATTTTTGACTTAAATGAAATCTTTTCCTTGTTTTGTCATTTAGGAAAAATGTTGAAATTTTGAATTAATTAGTGTTTAACTTGATTTGTTTAGCCAACTTTACCCGCACCGGTGAGACATAAATGTGATTATGAAATTTGTATCATGATTAACGTCTTGTGACTTTTATAATGTCACATTCGTTACGATTTATTGTTAGTGGACGTGTGTGTGTTGATTTGCATGATTTGCACGTATATTTTATTTTAAAATCTATCGATCATTGAAACGAAATAAAAATTTCATAATTGATACGAATTTAATGTTCATACGTTTTATTTTAATTTTTGGGTTCTCAACATGTAGTGTATATGTATTGCATTGTTAGTATTTTTCTTAGTTATCTATTTGTTTTTATATAAATTTGTTAATTGCTAACTTCAATTAATTTGTTTTTATATTTATTAATTTGTATAAAATAAATTTTAAAATGAAAATGTATTGATACTGATTTATTAAATTGTGTAAGTATTCGTTATTATTTTTTGTTAATAAATTTAAATATTAATTTAGATTAGTGTTGTCGTCTATTAATAATTATTTTACTAATATATTAAATTATTAATATAAACATAATTTTATGAGTTTAATATTGTCGGAATTTATTGTAATAACGACTTTATTACTCTTTTTTTGGAAGCATAATAAAACTGTAAGATTTACAAATAATAATAGACAAAAGTGTGTGAATAATTTTGGAACGGGCAGTATTTCAAAGAAGCATATTCCTATCATGTTTCTCTTCGTCAATGACTGGAACCAAAAATACTCCACTGCAGTACTGCACCGCGGTCGGAGTTTGAAGCAGGCGGCATCACCATTGTCCATAGGTTAGAAATTAGAATTTTAGAATAGAAGAAGACGTCCCTTCATCCGGATAGATGCCCAAACGTTGTTCTCCCGTACCATCATGAAATTTTCTCAGCTGAAACCCTAATATGAATGTATGACGACTACTACTGCTAATAAATAAGCTCTCTCTCTCTCTCTCTCTCTCTCTCTCTGAGATTTGTCCGTGGAAATGCTGCTGCAGTTGCTTTAGTATAAGTGCAGACGAAGAAGATCAATCTCTCGTATGTAGTAGTAATGCGAACCTCTCGTTTTATCCCTCGCCTTTGTCGAGATAATCACTCTTCCAGTTCCTCTTCACTTTCATCCCTCTCCAAATTAATCTTGTACTCACCCTCCGATTCGGAGCAGCAGCTGCAGCAGCAGCAGAAGAAGAAGAACAACAAAGTCACTGATGATTCTTTGCTTTTCAACTCACCGCTTCGTCTGGGAGGCCCAAGGTTCTGTTCCTCTCCTTGTCAGACGGGTTTCTTCAACTCCATCTGTTCATCACGACATGTCATCTCATCACCTTCTTCGATTCCACACTACTCCCTTATCCGCGGTAAACTTTGCTTCCATTACCTTTCTAATTCACAGCCGTTCAAGTATATATATATATTCGTTGATAATTTTTCTTTTTCTGTTTTCAGGTTTCTTGACAAGGGCCAAAAAATTAGAAAAGATAGAAGTTGAAGATCATGGGTAAAAGTCTATTTCTCTATCATACGTGCGTTTGTGTCTGTAATTATGAGCAAATTGATGCCTTTTTCCTTTGGGATGAATCTTGGTTTGATAATTTTTCTTTGGTTCCCATTCCTTAGCTCGTGTGGGATGGAGCGGACTATTTATGCTATTTTTCTGATCATTTTCCCTTCTTAATTTGTACGTTCTTGTGCTTGCAGTGTATCTGATAGAGAAGTAGATGGCTCTATCACTTAGAAATATTTTTAGCATTAGTTTGCCATCGGATAGAATGCCTACCACTTTTAGGCAAAAGAAAACCCATCTTAATTATCCAATAAAGGAAGGAGTTAGCATATGAATGTCTATCTAACAAAGCTGAACGGACGCTTATTTGGTATTTTGGTCAATGTCACTTTTCTACATTCCTCAGTTATACCTTAAATATGTAGAGCAGACCAGCTTGCCTTGATGCTTTATTAATTTTTTCATACGCATGCACACACACAAGCATCCGATGATTCTGTTGTAAGATTATCTGTATTTAACCACATTTAGTTCCTCCCTATTTATTCATGTCATCATGTGAAAAAGCTCAAAATTTCTGGAGCTGAATTTTTCAAGTTTTTTTCATCTTTATTCTTGGTTTTATGCCTCCTATACTTTTATCTAGGCAGCGAGCAGTCACTACAGCATTATGGTGCAACTTTCTTGTATTTTCTCTCAAATTTGGGGTTTGGTTAGTCAGTTCAAGTCATGTCATGCTTGCAGAGGTTGTGCACTCTGTTGCAGATTTTGCAAACCAGGTAAACAAAAACACACCCTCAATCACTCACAAACACAAAAATGAACATTTCCTTGTTGTCTTAACATGATTCTCTCAACTGCTATGATGCGTAAACTTTCCTATCAATAATGATCTCTCTGTCTCTCTCTCTCACACACACAGACACACAGACACACACTCACTCACTCACACATAAACAAACATTTGCTTGTTGTCTTAACATTATTCTCTTAACTGCTGAGATGCATAAACTTTCCTATCATTAATGAATTCTGATATCTCAATATCTTATTCATGCCTTTTTTGCAGGCACTACTTGCATATGGTTTGAGTAGTTCGAAGCGTGCACCTGATGCCATGCACCCGTGAGTTTTTCATACCATACTTCACGATTGATGTGCAACTGAAGCATCTGCATTTAATAGCTCTTACCATCTGCAGCAGTTCATCTTTTGTTATATTGAAACATCACCCCTTGTACTATATTCTTCAAAAGGTTCCTTGAAAGTCAAATGATTCTAGTTCTCGTCTGTATATTTACCAGTCAGGATGTTACCTATCAATACATCTATATGCCTTTTTAATAATTTAAGCTTTGCAATGTTTTATTCTTCCTTATACTAACTGTTGAGTTATTGGAATAGTCGAGGCTTAGAGGTGTTTCTAAATAGATGGCTTATTATCAGATGCCTAATGCTCCATTCTATTTTTGCATTAATCATGTACAGATACATATTCTACTGGTGCAATCGAGTCTTCATTCATATCTACACACTTGTGGTTTAAAATATTCTCAATCTATTTGTAATGTTCCCAGATATGGTTATTCCAAGGAAAGATTTGTTTGGTCTTTAATATCCGCCGTTGGTATCTTTTGTCTTGGTTCTGGCGCTACCATTGTTCATGGTGTTCAAAACTTGTGGACTTCCCAGGTAATCGACAGAAAAGTAATGTTCGACAAATTTCCATGTCTTGTTCGTGATCATTATTATTATTATCAGATAGCTCTATTATTAAATGTTTTTATGTTTTTGTTTTGAGGGGATATGAAATGGGTTTAATTCTTTTCTACTTACTCTCTATTTTTCTTTTGGTTCTTCTTCTGTCTTTTTCACCCCCAAAAAAATTTCTTTTGAAGTCAGCCCCCAGAAAATATCAAATATGCAGCTTTGGTGATTGGTGGTTCATTCATTATTGAAGGTAAAACTTTAATAATGCAATAGCCTTTTGATTAATCCAATATTCTGGAATTTACTTGTTTTTTGTTGTTTCTTTTTCCCATTTTTTCAATCTCATCCTTTCTTCTCAAGCCTCATGACTAATGTTGATAATTAGGTGCTTCACTACTTGTGGCCATACATGCCGTCAGAAAAGGGGCAGCAACAGAAGGGATGAAAGTGCGAGACTATGTTTGGCGCGGTCATGATCCTACAGCTGTTGCAGTCATGACAGAGGTCATAGTTCACATGCGTGTCTAAAGTTAGCAAATTGCTTTTTCTCCTCTGTCTCAATCTTCGCAACCATTTGATGTCAAATATTAAAAAGATGTTGACTTTGTAGTGATCATCTGATTTACCCCTTGTGCTATGTAAAAGAATTTGGGAGCGAATGTTTGGAACGAGAAAAGGAAGAGAAAACAAAAGGTTGCACTAATAATATGTTGGACCACAATGAGAATAGGGGAGAGAAAGACCGATTTGGTCATTTGGCATCACAAGTATTCTAAAGAGAGGAAATGTTGCAAAGAGTGTCGAATATCAAATGTCCCAAAGATGAAAGTGTTACAAAAAGTATGGGAAGGGGGGAGACTCTTTGGGAGGAGGAAGTATTTAATAACTTAATAAAATAAAAAGAATTAGGCAGATCTATGCACCCAGTGCCTGGGACTATTCTTAGCAGTCTGATTTATGTCTTATATTTATTTGTACTATTTAAAATAATACAGTTGAGGACAAACTTCATGGCGGGATGCTTGGCTCCTAGCCGAAATGGGATGGCCGAGGGCCGTGTGGGGCCTTGGTGTGCATATTTAAAGCACTGTTTGATGCAAAAGTTTGTATTTAACAGTTCATTTCAATAGCACGGCCATACTCTCATCAACCATAATTAAATGGATTGAACACGACTAGTTTGTTGTTACTTTATCTAATTCCCAAATTGCATCCTGTATTTCCATGTGAAGCAATAAGCTTTTTCAGATAGGTAATCCTGCACTGGAATGATATGTCTTCTCAAGCTGAGACTCAGCTTTTGTCAACAGTTTACTATTTCATGTCTTCTAAATCCCCTTTGATCTACATGGGCAGGATGGTGCTGCAGTTACAGGACTCGCCATTGCTGCTGCATCATTAGTTGCCGTGAATATAACGGGGAATGCAATATATGATCCAATTGGCTCAATTGTAGTTGGTAACCTACTAGGGATGGTATGAGATATCTACAATTTTTCTTCCTTAGATCATCATGTTGATACCTTATTACTAAATGTTCTTGTACAGCAGCGTCATGCTCATTACCTATACTATTCAAAATTGTATTTTCAAATTCAACTGAAAGATTGTGTGGCAGTTGATGCTAGCTTTTATTCTGAAAAGCATGGTATGGCCTTCCCTTATTGGTTCTAGAAAGACTTGTGGTATATTTGTAATAGATGTGCTGATTCATATTAACCTTGGTAATCTCATCAACATCAAAGCCTAAACTAATTGGGGTCTTCAGTTGCGAATCCATAAAAAAATAAAAATAAACAAAAGCATAAGCAAAAATGCATTAAAGAATAAAAGTAAATAATAGGTGGAAGATAATAAAAAGCATAAACAGAAGAAAATATTTAAAAAATAATAAACTAAGAGAATTTGAAAGAATAAAGGATATGATTAAATAAAAATGTTAAGTGGTATAACTAAGAAGAGAGGAGGGGGAGGAGGAAGAAGAAGACGAGAAGGAGGAGGGGGAGGAGGAATAAGAAGCTTTCCTTCACTCCTTTTCAACACCCACCATGCGCCAATCTATCTTATGCTCCTCCAAATTTTGTTTAACTATCTCATCCCAATTAAACTTCAGCTGACCTCTGCCACTTACTACATAATGCTCTTGATAGTAAACTCCTTTTCTCAGAGAAGCATCCAAAGGTCTTGGAAGAATATGTTCAAACTATCTCAATCTATTTAATTTCATCTTTTCATTCATTGGTACAACTCCAACCCCTAATTTCTACTTCTCACAAATTTGTACTACCTCCGACCCATGGTAACTGAGAATTTTCCCCTTTTTGGATGGCCTAGTTGATATATAACATTTTTTATCTTTGGTGAAGCATACATGGTTTAATGTCATGACTGTCGATGTTTATCAGTTCTGAACGTTCTTTGCTTCTTCCAAAGTAGTACTTTAAGTTTGGTTGTAACTTGTAAGTTAAGTTGATATTGTCGCTTTGCTTTCATTTGCTGGATTTGAGGGTAGAAAAGGAGCAGTTGACTATTTGCACAATTCTCAAATTGTTGATCACAAAAAATGACAGTTGATAGATATTGATCAAATTTCTGTCACACTCTAATGATATTGTGATAGGGAACAGGTGCATAGAACCATTGACATGATTCTAATTTTCTACAGGTCACTTTAATTGAATTCTTCAGACTTGTCATTATTATTAGCCATTAACATGATTCCAACTTTCTACAGGTCTCTTTAATTGAATTCTTCAGACTTGTCATTATTATTAACCATTAGCTTTATATGGATATCTTATTTTCTGTAGCAGTATAAATTAATTCGAAGCCTTTGGTATCTTGTCTATTTCTCATTGGCAAGTTTATTCTTTTGAGAATGACAAAAGGGGTGGATGGAAGAGAGCAGAGGAGTGAACTAGTCATATGAATAACATTTGCTTCTCTTTAGAAGCTTATGATTTTGAGCTCATTGAATGTACTATTTTACGCAGGTGGCTATATTTCTCATCCAGAGAAATCGCCATGCTCTAATTGGCAGAGCAATTGATGATCATGATATGGAAAGGGTTCTTCATTTTTTGAGGAATGACCCGGTAAGATTTGCATTAGATGTTTCTTCGTCACTTTATAATAGTTAAGTTTTACATTTATAAAAATTATTGTTGCAGGTTGTGGATGCTGTGTATGACTGCAAAAGTGAGGTTATAGGACCTGGTTTTTTTCGATTTAAAGCTGAAATAGGTAACTTTCTCTGTGTCAATTGTTTTTTGGGAAATACTTATAAAATACCTATCAAAATAATAAAACGTTTGAAATGTCGATCTGAAACCACTTCTCGGAATAATAGTGTTGCTGACATTTTGCTGTAAATGTTGCATTTTCTGCTTTCTGTTCCTAAGACAATTGAATTAATTTTTTAATACTGTTTTTATAATGGACAACTTGAAATGTTAGTCTGAAACCACTTCTCAGAATAGTAGAGTTACTGGCATTTTGCTGTAAAAGTTGTCTTCTGTTTTTTGTTCCTAAACAATTGAATTAATTTTTTATACTATTACTTCATTTTATTTTTTATTTTTACTGATATTCATTGGATTATTCTGTATGTCTCTGCTTTCAGTAATTCTCTTAAACCTTTGAGGATGGATAATCCTTATAATGGCATCTTGCTAACCCCGATTTAAAATTAACAAGTGGATTTTGGAGTACCATAAGACTTGCACCTTTTGTCTATTGATGGTGTATGAAAGCGGAAATATTCCAACAGCTAATGTACGGAAATGAATATATAGCCACTGGATTTTAAGTTTGTACACCAATTAATTTTTCCGTTCGGGGGTAAGCTTAAGATTGTGAATATCTAAACTGCAGATTTCAATGGGGTGGTGCTGGTACAGAATTATCTAAACAGGACTGGAAGGGAAGAGTGGGCTAGACAGGTCAGCTACTTTAAAATTCTTTGCTGTTCTGATTAGGAGGTTGCTACATTACTATTTTATATTCCCCTCATTTATTATTATTACTATTTTATTCATTTTTGTATTGATGGGAATATGCTGATTAGGAGCTTTTATTCATTTCATTTGGATTTTTCCAAGGTAGTTGAAACTACAAACTATTTAAGTTATTTAAATTGAATCTGTATTGCCTTGTCAAGCTGCTGCTTGCATTTTTTTTTTCCATATGTATATGTTTAGTTGACTCTCTTCGAGTCAGGTATATATCACATTTTTATCCTTTACAACGATCTGCTCCCAGACATCAATAGTCTTCTTATGTAAAACATGCTTCAGATCCCATTTATATGTGTAGATATCATGGCGTTCCCTTGTAGTTTCTTGTGTTAAACTATCTCCCAGAATGCATAGTTATTTTGTTTCCCGAGTTCATTATTATTATAACTTACACAGTTTCGGCAAGCTGGGAAAGAAAAGGATGATAATGAATTGCTAAGGATCATGTCGAACTATGGTATGAATATTTCTTAATTATGAACACAGGTTAAATTTCCAGTACTTGTTTAAAAGCAACAAATTAGCTGAACTTTTTTATTTGCGTTATAAATATCTTTAACATCCAAGATTTGTTTGTGCCAGGTGAAGAAGTGGTTACAGCTCTAGGGAGTGAAGTTGATAGGCTAGAAAAGGAAATACAGGAGATTGTACCTGGTATAAGGCACGTTGATATCGAGGCCCACAATCCAATTGCCCCATCACCCTGATCCAGTATTTTGCAGGAGTTCCACTGCTTAAATGAATTATTGACCGGCAAGATTTGTTACATGTACTTCTAGAAGCTAATTGAAGCTTCCAAATATCATATAAAGCTTTGTTATATACTTTTATGTACTGTTAGAGTGCTATTGGAAGCTTCGGAGTATCACATAAAGCAAAATTGTTAATTGTAAATGTTGTTTGAAGGTTTGGCATTTTGTTGGGGTTAAAGGAGAAAAAATAATGATGCGTTGAAATGTTGAATTGAAGAAGAAAACTTAGAGGTTTCATCATGCGCTACAGATTTCCTCTGTACGTTATCAATTTGTAATTTGCTGACTGCCTTTTTGTCCGTGAGATGTGATGCTAGAGCCGTAATGCACTTACTTAATCATCAGAGGCGACTATGTACCCATGATTGGTAACTCTTTGTCTAATGCAGTAGAAGATGCTACCATGAAATCTGGTGAAATTGTTAGAATCAAGGGAATGGAGGAATCCAGCAATAGAAGGTTTAGCAATCTAATCCACGTTGGGTTAGCGGTAGGGGAAAGGCGACTGAGTTACTTTACCCAAACCCGCTGGATTGTATTGATTCTTTGAGGCAACCTGTTGAACTTGTTGATTCCATGGATTCAGACTCGGAGGGTCCTAAAACCTTCGGGAGGAACCTTTGAGAATGCTGAGCGCAATGGTAAGGATAAAATGGATAGTCTTCCGGCTCCCATGTTGGGGGAGGCTAGTGTTCTTTGTAAGGGACTACTCCCTTTTATTTCTCTTTGATTTATGAAGAAAATTATATGGAAATGTAGAGGGGCTGTTAGTAAACAGTTCTTCAGAGTGTTGAAGGATTTGATGAAGATGCATTTGCCAGATATTATTGTTTTTGTTGAGACTAGATGTGGAGGTGACAAAGGTAATCCTTGCCAATTTTTTTGGGTTTGATAGTGTGTGGATGCCGTTGGTTTCTCCAGAGGCATATGGATTCTTTGTAAAACTGGGTTAGCAGCCAATGTTATGCAAATGACCGAGCAATTTATTCGTTCACAAATTAGATCTGAGCTTCAGTAATAGTGGGTTTTAACAGCTGTTTACATAAATCCTCACGATAGCAAGAAGTGGAAGCTCATCGCTAGCTTTGAATTATGGAAGGAAATACAAGCGATCTTTGGATTGTTGGAGATTTCAATGATATTCTTGATTCCATTGAAAAACGAGGAGGGGCAGAGTAAAATTTTTTCAAGAGTAACAGGTTCAAAGGCTGGATAGAGCTTTATGTACTTCGAACTCTTTCTTGAGGTTATTGTCAGTGTCTTGCCTCGAGTTAAATATGATAATCACCATATTCTCATTGATTTTCGAGAAGTAAATATCAACCAACTATTATTTCAAGTAAATTTACTTTAAATAAGCACATTTTAATTCAAACTTTAAGTATATTAATTAATTATTACTTTAAATTTAATTTAAATTTTTTAAGTAAATTTTTTATATTTTTATTTATCTTTAAATATTAATTAATTAGTTAATTTCTTTTTTGATAATGAGTTTAATATGTTTGCTTAGCATTCTCAATATTATTGTAATTGATTTAAATACTTTAATTACTGATCCATAATTTACTGTAGATAGTGTTCTTTACATATATATAATCAAAGATCAAATTCAAAAAGTTATCTAAATTTATATCATAATATTTAAATTTTTAAAAATTTGTTCATGGTTTGATTAATTTCTACTCAATTTAGTGTCAATACTCTTCTTTATTTAAATGTCTAATTTTAGTAATTTATTTAACTTATAAGTTATTATTAATTGAACATTTTCATCACCTACTTGGATATTTTTTTCTAACCTTAAATTAAAATCGATGTTGAATATTTTTTATTTAAAAGTAATTTTAAGTTAAATTAAAAACTCTGTGATATAATAAAAAAGTTAATCTCAAACGGGTCCTAAAATGAATGGATGGAGAGTGATCCATCGGGCTGGAGGAATATATCCAAATTAAAAGCTAAAGGAAGTGATGAATAAGTTGTTAATTTTTATGATGGATCTTTAATCCTTGTATACATCCATTCACCGATTCAAATTCAATTAGGCGATATCCGTATGTATGGTACTGTATTAGCTCCAATTGTCCGTCCTGTATGTGTAATGTACGACGGGGTAGATCGACACTTTTGATTATAACAAATCCTATAAATATACATGGATATGGCCGGAGTGCCCACTCCACGATATTACATTAATAAATTAATTGATTGCTTTAATTAATCCGCGATTACCGTTATCCTTCCCGTTCTGGAAATTCTCCTCCTCCTCTTCCTCTCCTTCCAGCGATCTTCCGCTCCTCCTCCTCCACCACCACCTTAACTAATTAATTGTCTCCGCTAATCAATTATATTCCTTTTTTTGTTTTGAAAACACCATCGCCCTATATATTCTTCCAATCAAATAGTTAATACTAAGACCTGGAGTATTACATATTATTATTTATATATATTGTTATAATAATTAAGCTGTAATATATTGTTATTACATTTCTTTACAAAATCCAATCGGGTGGCTCCGTTGAACCGGCGGTGCCATCTCTCGATTTAACATTCTTCCTCTATAATAATATTCCCACGGCCACCGGCCAGCATATTATAACGTCAGAGAGCGTAGTGTACGTTGTCGACGTCCTGGCTCGCTTTCGATGACAAGCGGGATTCACGAAAATCCTTCAACCCCCGCAGCCGCCGCTAATGCTAATAATGCTAATGTCGGTGATGCCCCCCGCCGACGACAACAACAACAGCGCGATGTTGAGACCGGGGTTAACGTTCCTCATTCTCCTCTTGCAGCTAATAACGGAGGACCAGCTGCAGCAGCAGCTGAATCTTTGGACGAATTTACAGATCCTTTCGACATTGCCAACACAAAAAATGCGTCAGTTGAATCCCTTAAAAGGTGGAGGGTAAGCTAGCTAGCTACACTTCATGCCTATATATATATTCATAACATGGTCAGATACGTACACACAGACCGATCGACGGTACATTGTGATTGATATATACATATATAGGGGAAGGGAATCTAATACATGTGTTAGGTAAGCTTGCGAATACATGTAAATTTTATATATTTTTTCCCCCACATATATATATATATATATATATATATATATATATATATATATATATATGTAGTACGTAGCGAGTCCAAAACTTGCATGCAAAATTATTCCCTACTTCTTTCTGTCTCTGTTTGGATTCCCATTCTCTCTCTAGAACAAAATGAATACTTTTGGCATTAATCAACCCCTAAAAATCTTACGCTACTTCCTACAATCTACAGACGCGGATGCTTTCTTTGTTTATTATTATTATTTTACTTTTTACTTTTTATTTTTTTGAATTTAATTTTTCAATACTGATGGGTTGTTAATGGGATACAGTAGTTTTTTTTAAAATATTTGGTGTCTGTTTTGTATTTACGACGTGGATAGAAATGCTATTAGTTACGATGTGATTTGTTTTTTCTTCTACTTATGCGCATAAGTCAACTTCACTTGTGTTCACTCGATCTTCTAGACTTACCAGTCACTGCTTAACAGTTGTAGATCTTAAGCTAATGATCTTAATAATGCCATGTTATAATTAAAATTTTGGTCTTTACAGCAAGCAGCACTTGTTCTTAATGCTTCACGCCGATTTCGGTACACTTTGGACGTAAGAAGGGAAGAAGAGAAAGAAAAGAGAAGAAGGATCAGAGCACATGCGCAAGTCATCAGAGTAATTTTGAAGGAAATTTCAATCGATCTTCATTTTGGCATTACCACTTTATATTATTGATGATATGATTTGTTGTAGGCCGCTTTGCTTTTCAAATTGGCAGGGCAACGCGCCATTGGTATGTATTCCATATGAATCCTGACTACTGGGGTCTTTATTTCTTATGCACTACAAGGTTGGGACCTTATAACAAGAATTTTTTCTGAGGATAGAAAGTGAAACACGTACAAGTTTTTCTTCTACTGCCTGAAGCTTATGTCTTGGCTGGGGTGTTGGTGCTTCCCTGCATTCAGCAACAGGATTCCAAAGTTTTAGTTAATTGTCCATTAAGTATTTGTTACTGGGACATCAATTTTTAGCAAGTTTGATGTAATAGATTATCTGTTTATAATATTTCTTTTAATATTTTGAGGAACCGGTAATCATATATGCCTGTGTTGTGTAGATCTTGCATTAGATATTCTATTAACTTGTTTGATTCCTTCAGTCCTAGGCACTCCTCCAACTCCAAGTGGTGATTTCAGAATCGGAGTGGAACAACTGGCGTCATTAACAAGGGATCATAATAGTTCTGCACTACAACAATATGGGGGAGTAAGTTTATTACTTAGTTGCACTATTTCTTATATACTATATAAGTGTATTAATCAAATCACCTTATGATTGCGTCTACATGGATATGATCCACCTTGCTCAATTCTATTATGTCTTAAGATTTCTCACATATATTCAGATTAAGTATACACCCATTGATCCTTATCATCAGGTTAGGGGTTTATCCAAAATGTTGAAAACAGATCTGGATACGGGAATTGTTGCAGATGATGATGAATTATTAAATCGAAGAAATACTTTTGGATCGAATACATATCCGATAAAAAAAGGAAGGAGCTTCTTGGTATGTTATTAGATCTGTTCCCACATCAGTTATCATTGTTGGTTTGGATCTTTTGCTGCCACTGTTATTCAATTTGTCCTTGTTATTGTAGAGGTTTCTCTGGGAAGCTTGGCAAGATTTAACACTAATTATCTTAGTGATAGCTGCAATAGCATCATTAGTGCTTGGAATAAAGACAGAGGTTAGCTTTGAAAATTGAGAGTAGCATCTATTAGATAGTGCACTTATATTATGCAAGTATTAAAATGTTTAGGACTGACTCACCTTATCACACTTTATTGGTATGCAATACGTCATTTCATAGTCATAGTAGCAAGTTTCTTTAGTATTATGTTACTTGGGGATTTTAAAAAACTAATTATACTTGTTATACTGCTACTTATCCACGTCTTTGTAATTATCTGGCCCTGTCTGAGTGTTTTTATTTATTTCTTTCAATTATAGAACATTTTTGTTTGTTCATTTTTTAGGGGCTGAAAGAAGGATGGTATGATGGAGGAAGCATTTCTTTTGCTGTTCTTCTTGTTATATTTGTTACAGGTACTTTTGTATGCACGTACATTTTGCATTTAAAATTGAATGAATGCTGAAGGGCCCAGTTGATATAACAAATTTTTGCATAAAGCCCTTTATGATATTGTTTACATGTTAGCTTCTTCCATTCCGTCTTTACTGGACGATTGTAGATTTTCTGCATCTGTTTTTTTCTAATAAAAGTACGCTAGATGATAGGGTATTTATAGGAACAACGAACATGAGAACTTCAAGTCCGAGAAGAAGTAGCACCAAGTGATGAAGTGAACTATACAGTAGAGATTATTCTATGCAGTTGTTTGTGCACTGTTATGAGAGGATTGTTTCCTAGTTTAGTTACATATAGTGTTTATTATCTAATTGTAAGTAGGAGTACCTAAGTTGGTGTGAGAGACCTAATAATTGACATCTTTACACCTCGATATCTTCTGTTTCATTATGTGTTTTATTTTGTGGATAATAATTACAAGTTTCCCTATGAATATGAAGTTCGTGAACAATGTAAACATTTGTTTGTGCAAATTGTATTTGTATTTATGTTAGCCATTTTTGCTTCTCCTCATGAAATATTATATACGTGTCTATGTGGTTGAACCTCTGGCTCATCAGACAAGTATGCCGTGGCATGAATTAAATGTGAGTTAAATTTTTTTTGATAAATTTCAACATTTATCAAGAACTTTGCTACTATCTCTTCTTAAAACTTCAATTCATTGCTCCACTGCTACTTCTTAGCCACCTGATAACGCGAAACTCTGTTGAGGCAATACTCCTGATTTTGTTCTCAAACAAATTGTACCTTGTTAGGACACCAATGTTTAAGAGTGGGGGACAATTTAAAGATGTGACGGCATGTATGTATGTCATAGATATATTTGTGTATGTAATGTGTGTGTGTGTCTGGTGGGAATTGAAGGGGATAAACGGTACCTGCATAAAAGTGGGACGGGTAAATTGAGTGACTAGGCTATGAAATTTGAAGGACCAAGAAGACATGTTAAATTATTTCAGTTGGCGAGTTCTTGAATCTTCCACTAACTTCATATTACCAAGACGCATAAAGCTCTTTTTCCTTTTGAATTGCATACATGGCTTGATTCTGTAAGTAACTTTACTGTAACAGCCACATGCTGGCTATATGAGGCATGCACATGTTCACATATGAAGTAATAAGTCATAACGATGCACATGTACACACACGTATGCATGTGATGTATTACTAATGCCTTTTTTTCCCTTCCACTCCCCCCACCCTCCTCTCTCTTGCTCTTTCTCCTCCCCCCCCCTCCTTTTTTTTGGGGTGATATCTTTTCAATAGCAACCAGTGATTATCGACAATCCCTCCAATTTCAGAATTTAAATGAGGAGAAGCGAAATATACACGTGGAGGTAGGTAAAGCCATCCCCTGCGGAGTGCGTGTGTGTATTATATATATATTGTTTATTTTTTTTTATTTTTCTTACATATCTTGAAATTTATTTGTGTTACTGTGTGGAACTAAGTAATTTCCTGTAATTTGTGCAGGTAATTAGAGGTGGCAGAAGAGAAAAGATTTCGATATACGAAATTGTAGTTGGCGACGTCATTCCTCTTAATATAGGTGATCAGGTGAGTTGTAACTGTATAAAGTAATTTTTCTTTTGCTACACAAGTAATTTTTCTTTTGCTACACTTTAAATTAACAGTTTGTTTTGATACTTCCCCAGGTTCCAGCAGATGGAATCCTTATTAATAGTCATTCATTAGCTGTTGATGAATCTAGCATGACGGGAGAAAGCAAGATTGTAAGCTGCTGAGAACTTTCTTGGCAGAATAGTCTAAAATTTTGAGCATACTTTCTCAAGTATAATGTCACTCTGTAGATGCACAAGGATCCAAAGAAACCATTTATGATGTCTGGTTGCAAGGTAGCTGATGGTACCGGAACAATGCTGGTAAATAATAATTGTACTTCATTCAAAAATTTGTTGAAGATTCAAAAGCAAAATATATTGTGAATATTTGCTGTCTTTTGTGTACTATAGCAAATCATGCTTATTGCGTAAACACTATTATTCTTTGAGAAATTTTTGCTATTATTTTGTAATATTTATTTTAACATACAGATGGTTTGTCTGTGTTGTTTTTTTTCTCTGGAATTTTATGTACATATTGAAGAGCTTCTTGAACTTTTCTTGACGATCATGTATATAGTCTTTCATTTTCATTTAAGTCTTGCCTATCTGTCAACATAATCAAAAGATGTTGTTCTATTTTAGGCTTTTAGCCATAACACCACCTCTGTCAGCAAATAACTCAAACCCATCATCAGGACCAAAAGATGAGTTTCAGAATTTTTCCACCTAGTATGTTGAAGATTAATAAGGTCTATAAGAGGAGATATATGCAGTCCATATTATTTGAGCTGTAATTAGCTTAACTTATTTTTTAGTGCAAAATTTTGATTAATATCTAATAGGACAGCCAAGAGGTTTGGTTTCTTGTTGCCAAAGGTACAATATGGCATCACAACCAACCTAACTCCAACATGTTGCTGTCTCTCCCACTTTCTCCATCTTTATCTATATGTGAAATTTTCCTACAGAAAATGACAGTAGAAGAAAACAATGAAATCCAAATTTGATTAAATTTGGGCTTAGAAGATTCGACTTGATTCAAACAAAGCTGGAAGAAACAAACCAGAAATATTGGAGGTGGAAATAACCATCACTCCTCTCGCTGCCCACCAGCTCTCTTGCTAAGTTTCATCCTTGGTCATCTCGGAAGTATTAGGTTTTTTTGTTTTTGTTTTATTAATCAGATTCTTTGGAAAAAAAACCTTAGAGTTGAATGATGAAAATGTAACTTGTAATCCAGTTTAATGACTAAAAAACCACTTAAGCCATATAATGTTTGAAAGCTCTATAAAATTAACTATAAATAATATTCAATTTAAAATGTCCCATGCTCAATTTACCCAAAAGATGTGGAAATGACATTCTTTCTTAGAGAAACATCATATATGCTCTTATCATGATATGGTCACACAGTGGCCAGGTAGTTGATATGTATATGATGCGCTTGTCTCGCTATCATGAAAATATCATATACCCAAAATGCTAAGCCTGTTAGGTGCTTGTTTTTCTCTGGATCTACTATTTGCTAGATAGTTTAATGCATGATGACTTTATGTGTACCATAGAGTTGGTTATCTTTTATGCACATATTCGAGTTTTAATTGCTGATGCATTTTTGCAGATATTGATCATAAAGTTGTTAACTCCTATTAAATTCTATCCGTTATCATATTGGGAATTTTTGTCTTGGTGATTTTAACCTGGTCGTAGTGATTTTGAACTTGTCCACAGGAAAATATTGATGGTGTTGTCACAAAAAGTAACAACTCAGTGAACAAGCTTTCTATTGTATTGCGATAACAATTTGGCGTGCAATTTCTTTATAAAGAATTTCAATGCTTTGATAGGTAACTGGTGTGGGAATTAACACTGAATGGGGATTGTTGATGGCGAGCATTTCAGAGGAAACTGATGAAGAAACCCCCTTGCAGGTTTCTTCTTGGATATTACTGCTTAAGATTTGTAATCTCACTTGTTGATCACATTTAAGTCTATATATGCTCTTTGGCAGGTACGTTTGAATGGTGTTGCTACTTTTATAGGCATTGTTGGGCTAGCAGTAGCTGTATTGGTGCTTGTTATCCTCTTGGCTAGGTAACTTCGGTAATGGTTGAATGAAACAAAAAATAATAATTCAACTTCTTATTAGTCAGTTAAATTGCTTGTACTCAATGTTCTTTTAGGTACTTTACTGGACATATAAAAAATCCTGATGGATCTGTCCAGTTTGAGCGTGGAAAGACAAGTGTCGGGAAAACAGTGGATGGAGTTATAAAAATTGTTACCGCTGCAGTAAGTGCAGTTCTCCGTAATTTAGCAGTACAACACTCTGTACATGAATGCTTTTAACAACCTCCCAAATTATTTAGGTCACTATTGTGGTTGTTGCTGTTCCTGAAGGGCTTCCTTTGGCTGTTACCTTAACGTGAGTATGATTAAGATGGTTGTTGCTTTTATATATTTAGGTCATTATTGTGGTTGTTTTCTCATATTTTTTTAATATAACTTGGATTATCTTGCAGTCTGGCTTATTCGATGAAGAAGATGATGGCAGACAAGGCCCTGGTACCTAACTGTTTCTTTGTTCATCAGTTGTAGTTTTGGGTTCTCTTTATCAGATTAACCATGTGAATCATGGCACACAGTCATATATAACAGAAACCAATGAGCAGGTCCGCAGGCTTTCAGCTTGTGAAACTATGGGTTCTGCAACAACAATATGTAGCGATAAAACTGGAACTTTAACTCTGAACCAGGTCAGCTCTTTTGCATCTTTAGGTTTATTTTCTTTTGTTAGTAATGTCGTCTAATTTTCACACGATATTTTTCACACGTCGAGGAAACATTTTTCATTTTAGATATTCACATCCTTAGAATTTCTTAATGATCTTTAACTGAAGAAAATTCGTATGATTTGTAATCTGATATCTCACACTACAGATGACCGTGGTTGAAGCTTATGTTGGGGGAAAGAAGATGAGTCCACCTGAAGATTACTCACAGATGCATGCAGAGGTTTCCTTACTGCTTAATGAGGGTATTGCACATAATACTTCAGGCAGTGTGTTTTCCTCTAAGGTAATCTCCGAGTATTTGCTAAGCACCTATATTCTTTCTTTCAAAATTTATATTGTCCTCTTTTATTATTATAATAAATAGTGAAATTACTCCAGAATTCTATCAAGTTGTCACATGAAGCAATTAGAATCTGTCTTTAGTAATATCTCTATTGTTAGGATGGTGGAGATATAGAGGTTTCTGGATCTCCTACAGAAAAGGCTATACTGTATTGGGGTGTCAAGGTAACTCTTACGTTGTTCAAGATCAATTTCTCGTTCAAAAACCATTTAACCGAAAGTGAAGTATAAGAAAAAGATCTTTATCTTGTCAATCAAATATTTTGAAGATGCTGATGAATTATCCCCACTTTATGTATCCAGTCTGGAATGAAGTTTGACCTTGTCAGATCAAAATCAACAGTCTTGCATGTCTCTCCTTTCAATTCCTTGAAAAAGCGAGGTGGTGTTGCATTACGAAAGGTAATTTTAGATTTTTGAATGCAATGTATTCGAGTACTAGGACCTATTTACTAACTGCAGATGTAATGACCAGTGAAACTAATGATGTTCCTTGCTTCCTTTCTGTACAGTTCATTGTTATTTGAATCTGCTCGGATATATGATCTCTATATAATGATTTCACTTCATTTTGTTCCTACAGAAGACTGATTCTCAAGTCCATATACATTGGAAAGGAGCAGCAGAAATAGTCCTAGCCTCATGCACGAGATATCTTGACGCAAATGGTTGCTTGCAGTCAATTGATAATGAAGTGGTCAGCAATAAGCAATCATTTATTCACTAAATGAAACAAATATGTTGATAAAGTTAAACTGAGACGGAAAATTGTCAAATTTAGCTGTAATTATAGTTTACATGTTTTGTAGGGGATCTTTAAGCAGGCTATTGAAGATATGGCGGCAAAAAGCTTGCGGTGTGTTGCCATTGCATATAAAACATATGAAATGAACAAAGTTCCAGATGATGAAGAGCAGCTGGCTCAATGGGTGTTACCTGAAAATGACCTTGTGTTGCTTTCTATTGTTGGTATAGTGGTAAAATCTCTGAGCTGATACTTTAGGATTGTTTTGCTTTCCTATTTCTCCAGTCCGGTGACTGTGACTGTAAGTTATGCATACGTGTTTGTCATTTCTTACTATTTTCTCCTATTGGATGAGTTGTTGCTCAACCTTGTTAATGCTCATAAACAATTGCCAGTTGCCATCCTCAATTTTTTGGAGTACTACCAGTTTGTTTTCTCCCATCAAATATTTATCTGTTTATTGTTTTTAAAATTTGAAATCACTTATCCATGGACAGGATCCTTGTCGCCCAGGTGTCAAAGATGCAGTAAAGTTATGTACTGATGCTGGTGTTAAGGTAATATTTATAAACTGGTTGATATTGTTACTTATGCATTTTACCCTATTTACTTAGGTGAAGCTATGCATCTTATGTTCATTTTCACATTTCTTCTGCTCATTCAACGTATTTGGTTTGACAGTCTGACAGAAACGTTTCTTCCCTTTTTGGTGGTGGTTCAACTTTATGTCTTAGGGGTTTAATTTTATATTAGACATGTTGATTACAAACAAAAAACTGCAACTCCTTCAAGTAACTGATTATGTACTTGAGGGTTTCAGATAAGGCTGATTTATTGAGTAATGGTGAATAAATTGCTTTGTCCTTTTTATTATCATTAATACAGGTACGGATGGTTACTGGAGATAATCTTCAAACAGCAAAAGCAATTGCCTTGGAGTGCGGAATACTTACTTCTGATGCAGATACTTCTGAGCCTAATATTATCGAGGGGAGGACATTCAGGGAGTTTTCTGACAAAGAAAGAGAAAAAGTTGCAAAACAAATATTGGTATGACTTGAAAATTGGAAGTTTGCTGATGATATACATAGCTAGCCCTTCCAGATTTAGTGATTCTTATAAGTTGAATTGCATGCCGAAGTAAAACATTATCAAATGACTGTATGATAATTTGCAGGTGATGGCAAGATCCTCCCCAACTGACAAGCTTTTACTTGTTCAAACACTACTTAAACTCGGGGAAGTCGTTGCTGTAACTGGCGATGGAACTAATGATGCTCCTGCACTTCATGAGGTTTGGCTACAATCCTCCTGCTGTCCCACACCCTGCTTCACCCTATGCTAACTTATTATATTATGTTTGTGTCATTATTTGATAAAAGAAATACTACCTTTCACAAGATTATTGCAACAATCTAGTTTTATATTTCATCAAAGTTTAGGTCTGCATCTTATATTTGTCTTGTTAACAGTTACTAGATATTAGCCTGCACATGTGATAGTTTAGAAAAAATGCACTTGGACTTTAAGTGGGCATGGATGGTGCAAAACCATTCTGTTACTCTTTGTGCAGTCTGGTTGATATGTTGTGCTGTAACTATCTGAATTTTGTAGGTGACTTTTAAGTTCTGTTTGCAAAACTTTGCATCTGACTATGATGTTGTGGTAGTTTGAACTCCACTCTAGTTTATTGCTTTTAACTATTTGTCTCTTAGGCTGACATAGGCCTTGCCATGGGCATCCAAGGTACCGAAGTTGCAAAAGAAAGCTCCGATATTATCATCTTGGACGATAATTTTGCTTCAGTTGTAAAGGTTAGTGTATAGCACTTCAGTTAAGACTTATGCTTTTGTACTTTGAAATTGTCCAATATTTAATATTTTAAGGTTCCTGCAATTATTTGCTCACATCTTCCGCTGTACCATGAATACAACTAGACATTGTACTCTTCTAACATAACAGATTGCCAGTAGCGCTCCATTGCATATGTTAAGTGAAAGTTGGGAGAATACTTAACTTATATGTTTATGTTTGCGTAATGTAATACTTCTATGGAGCTGCGCTTCTTCTGCAAAAGTGGGACGTGATTCAATTGGATAAAATATATAATATATGTACTAGTTAACATGTGTTTAGCATTTCATTGTTGATTCGTCTTATACATATGCAAATAATGTGGAAATCCATCCCTCTTTTGGGCCAATAAATATCACCTTGCAGCAAGAAGTTCCAGTAGGGAACCTGGGAGTCTCCTGTAGATAGATAAAATATTTTTTAGGTTAAATATGGAATATTTTTTTATATAAAATGACAGATGAATACACCACTTCTGAAAAGGAAGGGAAGAAGAACCTAGATGATTACAGGAATATGAATAAAATTCAAACATATGAACCTAAAAATTAAGCCAATCATCATGGAGAGACCTCAAACCAACCTACATTTTTGGTATAAATTCTTTCAAAGCTGTCACGTGCTGATATGCATTCATTTTCTTTTCTTGATATGGGAAAGATTCCTATTTGAATTGAATGCGCTTTCATCATATAATGACTCTGTGTCTCATGTAGGTGGTTCGTTGGGGTCGATCTGTTTACGCAAATATTCAGAAGTTTATCCAGTTCCAGCTTACTGTAAATGTCGCAGCTCTTGTAATTAATGTTGTTGCAGCAATTTCGTCTGGGGATGTACCTTTGAATACAGTGCAGGTCTACTTATCTCTGCCTCTTGACTGTTGGTCTTTATTAACTAGTTTTTAGATCTGGTGATATATTTGCCTAGAAATTTTTTATCAGGTAGCTTTTTTTTTTTCCATTTTTTTAATTGCATCCCTTTCCCTTATGACCATAACCTTCCGTCTGTGACCAAATAAAGAAATTTAATTCTTGACATTCAGAATTGTAGTTTATGCATTATGCTTAGAGTATTCTGTACACGAGTTTCAGTATTCAAACACATGATATTGAACTTGCTACTTGTAAGGTGAATAAACGATACAATCAATGCAGGATGACCAATAACCATTAACTAAATACAATCTTCAAATTATGTTTGTAAATAATTTCAGTAAAAAATTTGTTCTCCAATCACCTACCAAATTTATTGCAAAAGAAATATAGGCTAATGAAATAATATTTAAGAAGAAAAGAAAAAGTATAAAATGCATAAGCCTAGATTTTAAGCTAATTGAAAAGGTCTAATTTTGTAATGGAGTAGTGATGAACTGTCAAATGTGCAGTGACCATTTTATGTGTGGGACTTTGTTACCTATACCACTATGATAGGGAAGTTCTTGGAAGTATATGCTATGCTTGCCCAAAGTATATGTCCGGCTTAAATAAAAAAATATAAAAAACTAGAGTTTGGTGAATTTATTTGGTTACTTTCTTTGAACTATATCTTTTTGGTGCCAGCTTCTTTGGGTTAATCTCATCATGGATACTCTTGGAGCACTGGCATTGGCTACTGAACCACCGACAGACCATCTTATGCACAGATCTCCTGTTGGCCGGAGGTTTGTAACAGCTAGTTTATATCTGTATATTGCCGTTCATATCTGTTTGTGCAACATAACAGTTGTTTTGTCCTGTCTTAATATTTCATACACCCCGTCTATTGAACTTGCTGGATGCTGTAGATTGTGAAAGAACTTCAGGAGGATACTTATAAATTGTTCTCAACTTAATTTATTTCCAAGTCATGGAAATGGTTTACTATAGATCACAAACTTCTTTTTTTCATTCAATGGTTATTTGAAGTGACGTGGTGAGCTTTTGATAATCTAGTTAAGTCCTTCTGGCTGATGTGTGTGTGTATGTGTGTGTGCATTCTTAAATTTTAACGATGGTTAACTTGACTGGTTCTCTTAATTTTGATGAAGAGCAGACTGATTTAGAGAACGTCACCCATTCATCCTAATTTCATAACGTTTCTTAATAGCACATGACAATTTGTTATATTATTAACATCTGCTTGTACGCATTATATGTTTATGGGTATGGATCGTAGGTTCAGATGTCCAAGTTAAACCATTGGATGCAACAGATATTTGTATATCATAATATTGGTGGCTTTGGCTTTATGGATATTTTCATTTTAAGAATAAGTTATAATAAGAACAATCTTGTCAATCTCAAAATTTTCATTCCTTCAAAGAGGATAATCAGATCTCACACTATTTAGATACGCGTAACTTTCAATGCAGTGCATTAGTGGTACAGTAATTGAATTATGAATGCATGATTACTCCTTATTCCTAGTTAAACGTGAAGGCCACACACATATTTTTATGTTGTATTGCTAAATTGATTCATTTTTCCATCGCCACAAAAGTATTTAGTTGCTATTACTTCAGAAATCGTGCTTACCAAGTGTTCCATTTGATACTCATTTACATGCGTGCAACACGTTTCACCTAATTCATTAGGATACTAAGGTAGTACTGCATTGTTTGGATTATTATGTTACTGAGAATCTCTGTTTGCGTCTCTGGAAATTTCAGGGAACCTCTTGTAACAAATATCATGTGGAGGAACGTGATCATACAGGTCTGTATCTTCTCAAACCTTGTCTTTCATGAACCTTTTCTCATGCTCTGATTAAGGGTTACTGCACATCTTTGTAGAACTTAATTAAATTTTTACTTGCAGGCTGTGTATCAAGTTACCATTCTCCTTGTTTTGAACTTCTATGGTGAGAGTATTCTCAACTTAAAGCAAGATGGGATGGAGCATGCCAACATGGTGAAAAATTCTTTAATATTCAATGGGTTTGTCTTCTGTCAAGTAAGTAGTACAGCCTATTAAAACGGAAATTAAGTTCAGAAAATGTTTTAAGTGCAATATTTAAACAACAGCTACTCAATCATACAGATATTCAATGAGTTTAATGCTCGAAAACCAGAGGAATTGAATGTTTTTGCTGGAGTGATGAAAAACCACCTCTTCGTTGGCGTAGTGGGAACAACTTTTATACTTCAGGTTAGAGGTCATATTACTCGTGTTCTTACAATTATGATCATCCACCAAGCACAGACACTTCTCCAAGGACTACATATCCATAATGTACACGTGCCCGACTTTCAGACGGTATCGAGCGCATACCCATACTCTTATTTAATTATGTACATATCGAAGAATTCAGGACAATCGAATCTTTCGTTTGGACACTCTGACCTCCACAATTCCATAAATAAATAAAAAAGATAGAGAATTAGAAATACAACTAACAGGGTATGCCACTAGAGATTCCTCTCTTCATCTCTGTTGTTTATAGCCTTCAATCATAAGCAGAGAACATAATTGTCCATTTTACAAAGAGCTACCTCAACTTTAAGTATTCTACACTTCATTTGTCCTCTATAATTTCACTAACAATCTACTGAATACAACATAATAATTTGTTATATTGATACAATCAATATATATAAATAATATAATGGAAAGTGTGTCCCACGTCACAACATGGTGTGTTCTCCGTTTTGAGGAAATCCGCATCCCATATAACGTCGCATCTGTGTTCCCTGTCCATCTCCATGCTGCTTCTGTCCATGCTTCTTAGATGATAGTCATCATTTTCATTTCGTTAAAAGGAGGTTTGTTCATGTTGCTGTTATCTATCAATCAAATGTCTATAACAATTGTCTTCTCTGCACAATAGATAATCATCATGGAGTTCCTTGGGAAGTTTACATCAACTGTGAAACTTGACTGGAAGCTTTGGCTACTTTCCCTTGCCATTGGCCTCTTCAGGTTGGTTTATGGTATATTTATAAAGTGAAGCTTCTTGTTTTATATTATAATTTTGTGCTTCCATTTATCATGGTATATCATAAATTAAAGCTTCTTGTTTTCCATTCGTTCCGTGTCTTCAAGCAAAAATGCCTTGGTGTTAACGACTACGACTCCCCATAATTTAGTATCCTTGCATTTCTTCGTTTGGAAGTTCATCAACTCACGTATTTCAGATATCCAATTCTTGATAAATGACATCCCTTTGTCTCAGCTGGCCCCTGGCCATCCTTGGGAAATTGATTCCAGTTCCAAAGACACCCTTAGCCAAGGTCTTCATGAAGCCATATCGGCGATTCATAGCTTCTCGTAATGCATAGTGTAACTTCCAAGCCCCGTACGTGGTTTATGCTATTCGTAAGGAGGCAAGACCCTTTGGTTGAAGATGAACAAATGAACGGTCTCCTCATTCAATTTGAGAAGTATATACTGTACTACAATAGATTCAAGCATCTGGCATAATGCTGTGTAATCACAACATGTGCATCGTATTTTACATGTAATTGAAATTGGATATTTCCACCAACCTCGCTCGCTAATCAATTTCCTTTAGAGGAACTGAGAAGAAAATAATAATTAAGAAAGACGTCAAATTCTTTGCATTACGCCATCAGCAAAAAGAATCACAAATATATGCCGCATGATTTTCTATTGTGACCGATATTTATTCCAAATAAACAAGGTCTGCAACTAGAAGTCACTGCACTCGGAAATTGTTTGCTCTAGATGATATCCAAACTAAAACAATTTCGCCAGAATAAAGATATGCGTAGTTTTACAACATATTACACTATTGTATCTTAGAAGAAATTGACACTCTATAAAGATCCGTTGCCATAGAGGGTAAAACACAAACAAAAACACAAAGGAAAAATTACATGTTTGAGGGGTTGAGGTTTGGTTTTTTCTTTTTCTTTTTTTTTTTTTTATGGAGGGGATCCAAGGGGTGTGAGCCCTACTCAGCAATGTGATATCTGTCTTCTCACAAAGAATAAATCTATAGAAGTGGAACTTAATGACCCGTTTACAACACATCCAACCCACTGCAATCCCCTCAACAAAATTTAGCAGAAACATGAATAAGCCAAGTGATTCTTTTTGGAGACATAATGGGAGATGAAATCCTCTGCTGCCACAGAAGTGGAAGAAGTAGGAATATTTGCGGGAACAAGTATCTGTGTCCTTCCTGAAGCAATTCTCTTACCAGCAACATTGGCATAGAACAAACCTGAAATGGCTGGCACAAAAACATCACTCCGAGAACTAATGTAGAAGTCGATAACCTTTTCAAATTGAGAAGCATCAGAGTTGAGGAATTTTGGCTTCTTATCGGCTGGCATTATGCCGTCCTGCAAATCATTTACAAATTCAATTTAATACAAGGTAAAGATGAATAGTCATTATATGGAACTAATATGTTCAAAGGTCTTCTTAGAATTAAATTCAAGAATAAATGAACTATTGAGTTCTATTCAGAAATAACAACAGTTCTCTGTTTCAGGTTTTCTGAATTTATCGTGAAGAAATAGGGATTTAAGACCGGACCATTCTTACCTTTGTATATGTTTTAGGGAAAAATTCCTTCAGCACATCAAGACTGTTGTCCCACCTGGACTGGGTCAAATATAGAGCCGTGTCTTTACTGAAACCAATCTTACTTAAGAATATTGCAATTTCCTGGGGACTGTAACACCTTTTTGACCCGGCATCATTTCCTTGGCAACCTTTTTTCTCCAAAATAGCAACCCTCAAGTCTACCGCTATAAACTGGCCATCTGACTTTCGGCTGAGGGTCCTGAGACGTTCAACCATCGAGTCAACAACTTCTTGAACTTCTGGTTGTAGCTCTAGATTTCCAAACATTGCCAAACAGGCAACTGGGTTGGTGTTATTGTCCATCCGCTTCATATTCACGGATGGGAAGTACGTTGCCAGCCTTATGTTGCCTTTTGCTCTAAATATTGGTTCGATCTGCTCGGCAATGTGATCGTCGGTTACACGATTGGGGACCCTCACAACCTCAAGATTCTTTGCTGATATTGTATCAGGCTGATACTTCAATACTTTGACGACACCCTCCAGACTTTTCATAAATTTCTCAACATCATAGATTTCTTCAAATTTCCTGAAAGAATAGTATGATAGTTAGAAGATTTATGACTTGATTACTATATATTAAGTACAACAAAATGATCCGGTCACTGATAACTGGAAATACTCGAGAATGATATTCCAGATATTATAGAAAATATCATGATAGTCCATTGAAGGATTGGGTCAATGATTATTTTCTTTCCCTTGAGATAAAAGGTGAGACTCATCGCAATTTAGCAAAGAGCGAAAAAGGATAAATATAAATATGTACTTGGCTTTTTATATTATCATGGTGAACTTTTTAGGAGACCATCCAAAATATAAACGTTCTCCATCTTGACATTAAAATGTTTTAACTTATCAATAAAACGGATGTGTTCAGCAATTAACAGAAAAACTTAGAATCTGGCAACAAATGAAATTTTTATTACAAAAAAAAATGTAATTCATTTTTTGGAATAAAATCATCAAACATAAAATCAGAAAATCGTAGATAAGTTTCAGGCCAGTACAATGAATTTCATAAGTGCAATATTTTTTGGCAGAATATCTGCGCACAGTCTGTTTCATTTAAATCGTCAATGGTGAATGTACTACAAATTACACCATGTATATTTGGAATTTAACCGAGTTGTCATTGATTTTACAATAATGGGATTTTGCAAATTGACTTCAAAAGTTTAAAATGGGGCTCTTTTTTTAAAAAAGAGTCCAATCTCAATAAAGTCGTAATGAGTCAACAGCAAAAGCATGCTTCATTCTTCTCCAAAATCCATGCTTTTGTACTATTATTACCAAATCGTTGCTTCCAGTTACCAGAAAGGGATGATAGCAGAATGAAGTTAAGTGGGGAAATAAGAAGGCACAAATGCTATCTTGAGCTTTTACCTCTTATCACCAGGTTTGCTCCCCCTTATATCTGGGACAACAAGAGTGGCTCGCAGGTATCTGGCCACTACTACTGCATCAGCAATCTGAAATTGGCAATTTCCAGTAAACGACCAACGGGGGAAGAACTTAATTCAAATTCACAACAAAATATTCTCCCCAATGAGGGAGCTGGGGTGATACCCTTTAACTTATATAATCCAAATGAGGTAAATAGCATCAAGGACATTTCAAAAGGTAAACATACTTGAATGACTGAAAGATATTTCAAAAGGCAAGAGATGGTTTTTTAGTACCTGTGAGACGTGATATTCAGGACCATTAGTTAAAGAGAAAGTCACGAATCCTTTTGATTGTTCTTCCTCTTCTGATGATAATTATATGAAGATTAACAGACACAAAACAAAAAAAAGGTTAAAAGATAGATTAGTGGATAAATTGTATCAATATTCCACCCATCCAAAAAAGAAACAGTAGAGGAGTTGAGAAAACTAGTGAAGAGGGCAGACCCAGAAGTAGTGGCTTCGCCCAACAAGGTTTTAAGTGGAGAACGGCATCATCCTGCTTCCATGGACCATCAGACTCCTTGGGGAGTGTAGAAAGGCTCTGATCTGAAGCCCTGGTGGCATCAGATAGGTATTCCGAATGCTTAACCTTGAATGTATTTGGATGGATAGAGAGGAGAGGAGAGAAGAAATAAGTATGAGCAATGATAATAATTGGTGATTAATGAAACTGATAGGACACCCAAAGACACAGGATATGTCTGTGTGTGTATAATTCTTTCTCACGAACAAATATACAGGCATATTATGCAGCAGTAGCAGCAATTTCAATTGGGATCTATGGATGAGATGGGGAATTGGATTGGGATAGTACAAAAATATGCTGTATTTATTTATTAAAGATGCAAGATATGTGTATATGTAAAAGGGATCGATATATATAGTTGAATCTGGAAGTAGTAACGAGTAGTTATATTAGAGAGAGAATAGTTACTTGAAGTAGAGCAAGAGGAGGAGAATCATTGTTGAAGTGCTCTCTCTTGATCATATTCCCAAGCATCACAAACATTGTCACTGTTAATACTCCTGCTACCACCTGTCTTGGATCCATTCTTTTCTATTTCAATTTACTAATAAATATCCCTCCTCCAGTCCTCTCTCTCTCTCTCTCTATATATATATATATATATGCGCGTGTGTGTGTGTGTATCTCTCTTGATCTTTCTTCTTCTTCTTCTTCCTCCCTCTCTCTGGGAAAATGATTAAATCAGAAGAGATTTTAATCAATTCCAAAAGAAGAGAGAAATGAAATGAACTGGAGGAGTGACTGACGGAAGGAGTGTGTTCATTTATTATATACTAGTAGTATTAAGTCTTAACCATATTTCTTTCCTTCTTTATTTCCGAGATTATTAGTACATACATTTTTATTCGTATATATATGTAATATATTATATTGGGTTGTTGAATGAAAGGCTAAAAGTCATCTAAACATATATAGATGATATATTGGGTTAGAGGTCAGATTTATATTACTATATACTATATACGTATATCATCTCCCCCTACCCCCCCCCGCCCCCCCTCTCTCTCTCTCCATTTTCCTACCACCGACAGTCAGAGAAAACGATACAACGCCTAAATCTTATATCTCACACTATTACTTTATTTTCCCTTCCCTTTCTCTTTATTTATTCTTCAATTCACAGTATGAGTTAGGACTTTTCAAATTTACAATTTGTTACTCCCACCACTTGACTTTCTTTGAGATCTTAATTTTCAATTCCAATTTAATTTTAGTAAAATTTCAGAACAGTTGGAGCTTCTGATCTAAGCATGGTAAAACCTTTCTAAATGAAAAATCATGGGTGAAACACAACACTACTGAGCTACGGTTAATTTATTTTTGGATTTGAGTATATTCTCTACATATTAGCTAGTGTGGAAAATCTAAATCTTATCCTATTGTCACTATTTAAGGTCTTTACACCATATTCTCTTAATAATTTATCTATTTTAGAATTAAAAATACATTTTTTGTCATTTCAACGGTTAGTTTATTTATCAACATATCCATCAAATTCTCTATTATACATCTTAAACCAATAAAATATTATTTTCATGTACTTCAAACTATTTCTCATGTATACTCTTTTATTTAATCACTAAATGAATCTCCATTATTATAATATTACTTTTACTTCCAACCATGAACAGTTCACATTAGAAATGGGGGTTTACTGTTTACGTTCCTTTGGACATGTATAATTCACGGAATCTGCTGCAGCCCAAAATTCTCTCTTTTTGTCGATCCATTCCTTTCCTTATGTTAGGGACATATTTTAGGGACAGAAGCAAGTTTACGGCAACTGGTGCTAGTTGTCACGGCCTTAAAATTCTCCTTCTTCTAAGTTCCAACCGTACCGGCCTCTAGTGCTTGTCACCCCTTATGATCTACTAGAGCAGCTTAACAACAAAGCTCTTGAGTAAGAGTTTGAGAAGATGGAAATACACCAAAGACTTGAAAAGAGAGAACTTGTATTGATAGCTTCTTGATTGTACACAAATTTTATGATGATTACAAATGAGGGAGGCTCCCTCTATTTATAGGACTCTAGGAAGCTTCTAGATTTGGCTTCCTCCAAATTATTCTAGATCCTTCTATACAAGGAGCTTTCTTGGTTCACTCTCTAGGCTATTCTAGATTCTTCTAAGTATTATATACATGGATTGTTCTAGATCTTCCTATTTACATGTTTAGTCTAGAACCTTCTTGGGTCTACTACCTTCTATGTTCATCAAGTAAATTCTTTAAGGTTCTAGATCCTTCCAGCAGCTTCTTGCACGAAAATTGTGCCTCCTTCCTGCTTATTTCTTGGCGGGTTGTGACACTCTCCCCCACCTAATCCAGAGACGTCCTTGTCGACCTCTTATAGTCCTGGATAGCCTCGCGGAACTGCCACAAGTCCTGATCATTCTCCCATGAGGCTTCACTTGCCGGTAGTCCCTTCCATCTTACTAAGTATTGGACTGTTGGAGGCATCCCACGATGTCTAAGTACCCGCTCAGCTAACATCTCATCCAATTCCTTTTCAAAAGATTTTATCGTTAGTGGAGGTGCTCTCGATGATTCCCCCCTTGAAGGGTCTTCCACATCCCCGTGATATGGCTTAAGCATGCTCACATGGAAGACGAGGTGTATCTTCATGTTTGGTGGGAGTTTTAACTTGTACGAGACTTTCCCAACTTTTCCCACCACCTCAAATGGTCCCTCGTATTTGCGCACTAGACCCTTGTGCACCTTGCGAAAGACCTTGAATTGCTGTGGAAGAAGTTTAACCAAGACTGTATCCCCTACCTGATACTCCATTGGTCGCCTCTTTACATCAGCCCATTTCTTTATCTTCTTTGCAACTTTGGTTAAATACGCTCGGGCCATGTCCGTTTGTTCTTCCCATGACTTTGCCATATGGAGCGCACCAGGACTTCTTCCCCTAGGTTCGCTTAGAATGGAGTGAGGCATCAAAGGTTGACGCCCAGTCTTGAGTTCAAAGGGACTTTTATTCGTCGCCTCACTCCTCTGCAAGTTATATGAAAATTGAGCCACGTCAAGCAACTTAGCCCAATCCCTTTGGTTAGCTCCCACGAAGTGCCTTAAGTAGCACTCGAGTAAAACATTCACCCGTTCCGTCTGCCCATCAGTTTGGGGGTGAAAGCTTGTAGAAAAATGTAACTCGGACCCCAAGTATTTGAATAGTTCCGTCCATAGGCATCCTGTAAAGCGGGGGTCACGATCACTAATAATGGTTGTAGACAGCCCCCAATGTTTAACTACATTCTTGAAGAAGAGACGGGCTGCCTCCT
>CM025784.1:50547811-50573453 GCA_014636745.2 Centella asiatica | reverse complement strand
TACTTGGAAAATCTATCCACCACCACCAAGATGGATCCAAACCCCTCGGATTTAGGTAAGGCGGAGATAAAGTCGAGAGAGACGCTTTCCCATGGTGTGGACGGGATTGGAAGCGGCTCTAATAGCCCACTTTGCTGCTTGTTCTCCACCTTGTCTTGTTGGCAAACAAGACACGTCCTTACATAGGCCTTTACATCATCCCGCATTTGAGGCCAGAAGTACGTTGCTTCAAGGAGTGCATAGGTGCGTTTTTGCCCTGGGTGACCAGCCCACTTTGTATCATGGCACTCCTTGATTAGTGTTCTCCTGAGGTTGTCCCACTTAGGAACGAAGATCTTGCCTCCCTTGGCATAGAGAAGGTTGTGTTCAACCCAGAATCTCTTCGTCTTCCCTTCTCTTGCCATTTCCATTAGCTGTCTTGCCATCGGGTCATGCGCCATTCCCACTTTGATCCGCTCTTGTAAGTCGCATTTGACTTGACTAATGGCAGCAAACTCGATTTTACGGCTTAGGGCATCCGCCACGACATTAGCCTTGTCTGGCTTATACTCGAGGTTAAAGTCGAATTCTGCCAGGAAGTCTTGCCACCTAGCCTGCTTCGGGGTTAACTTCTTCTGCGTCTGAAAGTAGCTGGTGGCAACATTGTCCGTCTTGATCGTGAAGTGAGAGCCGAGCAAGTAATGCCTCAATGTGCGCAAGCAATGGACAACGACAATCATCTCCTTTTCCTGCACTGTGTAGCGCCGCTCCGTGTCATTGAGCTTGCGACTTTCATAAGCAATTGGATGCCCCTCTTGCATAAGAACCCCGCCAATGGCAAAATTGGAAGCATCAGTGTGAACCTCAAATCCCTTGGTGTGGTCCAGAAGAATGAGGACCGGTTCCTCGGTTACGACCTTCTTTAAGTCCTCAAAACTAGATTGGCACCTATCAGACCACTCCCATATTTTGCCTTTCTTGAGGAGGTCGGTCAACGGTGCCGCTCTAGCAAAATACCCTTTTATAAACTGCCTATAGTAATTTACAAGACCAAGAAAAGATCGTACCTCAGCAACTTTGGTAGGCGGCTCCCATTCCTTGATTGCTTCTATTTTCTTGGCGTCCATTCTTAGTGTGCCTGCCTTAATGATGTGGCCCAAGAATTCCACTTCACCCTTGGCAAAAGAGCACTTCTCCTTCTTGATGAAGAGCTCATTGTCTCTCAATGTCTTGAACACCACCCTTAGGTGCTCTGCGTGCTCTTCCAAGGTATTGCTATATATTACTATGTCATCAAGGTAGACAACCACGAACTTATCCAAGAATGGATAGAGAATCTCGTTCATAAGTGTGCAAAATATGGCTGGGGCGTTGGTTAAGCCAAAAGGCATCACCAACCATTCATATGCGTCGTAGCAAGTGACACGTCGTTTTTGGTTCATCCCCTTCGGCAATGCGGACTTGATAATATCCCGACCTCAAGTCCACCTTAGTGAAATATTTGGCTCGCCCCAACCTGTCAAAGAGATCCGCAATCAAAGGTATAGGATATTTATTCTTAATAGTTACCTTATTGAGCGCCCGATAGTCGATGCAGAGCCTCAGCGACCCATCTGCTTTCTTTTGAAACAACACCGGCGCTCCATAAGGTGCTTTTGAAGGCCGAATCTGCCCGGCATCGAGCAAACTCGTGAGCTGCTTCCTCAACTCTTCCAATTCGGGTGGCGCCATTCTATAAGGCGTCATTGCTGGCGGTTTTGCCCCCGGTTCCAGCTCAATCTTATGATCCACCTCCCTTCGAGGTGGCAATCTTTTAGGCAACTCGGGTGGCATAACGTCTCTGTTTTCCTCCAAGACGTGTTGAATGATGGGTGGAATGTCGGCATCAGTATCCCCCTTGGAGCCATCCTCTTCTTTGGCCACGGCTATATACGTCTTCTCGCCTCTCTTTAAGCCCTTGGCCAATTGCATAGCCGACAACGTCTTGGTAGACTTGGTGCCTTGTAATGCTGGCACCATGCATGTGGAACCCTTTTCCATAATACACATAGAGTTATAATAAGGCATAGGTATTGCATTAACGCACCTTAGAAACTCCATGCCTAGTACGATTTTGAAGTCATCCATGGGTGCCACTGAGAAGTCCACCTTTCCCGTCCATGTGCCAATGCGAAGCCCTACGCCTCGAGCCACACCGTCCAGTGGTCTTGCCTTGGCATTGACGGTCTTTATCGAACCACCCCCGCTTGAGATGGTTAAGCCAACTCTCTTGGCTTCATCATTGGTGATGAAGTTATAGGTGGCCCCCGTGTCCACCATGACATGAGCAGCCTTACCATTTACCAATGCCTCCACGTACATGAGCCCCTTGCTCCCTTGTGGTTGTGGCGTTAGTTTCATCTCAAGTGCGTTCAGTAATTGAAGTGGCCCAATGTGTGCATCGGTAGCTTCATCTGTTGCCTTCTCTTGCTGCTCCACTATGGCCGAGAGAAAACCGAGCTTGGGACAATCCTTCATTGAGTGAGGGCCTTTGCACACAAAACATTCACCTTTGGGCACAAAACCCTTCTTTCTTTCCTCATAGTCCCGTCGGTTTGGCGTCTTGTCATCTTGGCGCCAACCTCCGGTCCTACCCTTGTCTCCCCCACCTTTTGCATGATTAACATTCTTTGTTTGAGACTTGGGTTTTGAGGACTCACCTTTTTGGAACTTCGTCAAAGACTCTGTCACGGCGATGGCTTCGTCCACGTCTTTAACATTCCTCCTTTAGAGTTCCTGCTTTGCCCAGTTTTGCAGCCCATCAGTGAAATAAAAGAGTAGATCCTCACTAGTCATGTTAGGGATTTGTAGCATCAAACCCGTGAATTCCTTGACATAATCCCGGATAGTTGTCTTGTGGCGAAGCTCCCTTAGCTTCTTTCGTGCTTCATAAACGACATTCTCCGAGTAGAACTGCCTTTTGAATTCCTTTTTGAATTGCTCCCAAGTATTGATTTGGCATAGGCCTTTCTCCATATCAGCGTGCTTCCTTCTCCACCATAAGGTAGCCATATCATTAAGATAACGGGCAGCAGTGCGTACCTTAGTGGTTTCGTCGGTAATGGCCATGCCCTCAAAGTATTGCTTACAATCCCATAGGAAGTTTTCCACTCCCTTGGCATCTCGTTTCCCATCAAAAGATTTCGGCCTTGGAACATCAACTCTTGGCAGTTCCCTCGCCATCATGCCTCCACCAAGACCATTTGCCTTAATCTCAGCAAGTTGAGTTTGGAAAGCACCTAGCATCTCCATCATTTTTGCTTCAAGCTCGTTGATGCGTTCGTCCCGAGCAACGTATTTTTCCTCGAGGGCAGCGACCTTTTCCCCCATTTCTACAACTGAGCTTTGGAGGTCTTGAAGCTCCCCCTTGACATGTTCAACTTCGGCAAAAAGATGATTTTCCAATGCTGCAAAATCATTTTCAATTCGCTCCACTCGGGCCATGCCTTCTTTTAGACCTGTCCCGAGTGCAGCAACCATTTCCTCAAGTACAATCAAGTCTGAAATTTTAGCTTTGGAGTTGGATGCCTTACCTCGAAAGACACTTCTAACTCCAGCATCGGCCATACGGACATTAGTGTTGCTGGTGTCGCCCAGAACAACTTCCGTCCTTGCCTCATTGCCTCCCATGTTGAAGTTCACGTTCTCAACAGTTGACATGGTGTCTTTCCTCCGAGATTACGCCCCTCGTAACCTTTAGCTCTGATACCACGTTGTCACGGCCTTAGAATTCTCCTTCTTCTAAGTTCCAACCGTGCCGGCCTCTAGTGCTTGTCACCCCTTGTGATCTACTAAAGCAGCCTAACAACAAAGCTCTTGAGCAAGAGTTTGAGAAGATGGAAATACACCAAAGACTTGAAAAGAGAGAACTTGTATTGATAGCTTCTTGATTGTACACAAATTCTATGATGATTACAAATGAGGGAGGCTCCCTCTATTTATAGGACTCTAGGAAGCTTCTAGATTTGGCTTCCTCCAAACTATTCTAGATCCTTCTATACAAGGAGCTTTCTTGGCTCACTCTCTAGGCTATTCTAGATTCTTCTAAGTATTATATACATGGATTGTTCTAGATCTTCCTATTTACATGTTTAGTCTAGAACCTTCTTGGGTCTACTACCTTCTATGTTCATCAAGTAAATTCTTTAAGGTTCTAGATCCTTCCAGCAGCTTCTTGCACGAAAATTGTGCCTCCTTCTTGCTTATTTCTTGGCGGATTGTGACATAGTGCTCTAATGCACAGATGAGAGTTTTCCTCTCTCCAAGGGACCAGGCTCCCATTCATACTCACACTCTCTATATTTTTGTTCTCAAAATTTTAACCACAAATAAATTGAAATTAAATATATTTGATTAATGATTTATTTAAGTAATCTACTTCATCTATGCATTTTATTTTATTTTTAGGAACAACAAATTTGTAAAATGTCATCACTTGTATTTCACTATCAAATACTCATCATTGTTGTTGTCTGTCATTAAATATTACCAAAAAGTATATTAAATATGTTATAATAAGATTTTCTCGTTTTTGTGACGTTTTTAAGAAGTTTAACTTATTGATGGATAAAATATTTAAAAATATGAAGATTCATAAGTTTTCATAATTTTTTGTGATACATATAATAGTTTTTATGACTACAAAAAATTGAAATAAATTTATTCTTTGAAAATTATTCAACTTACATGATTATAGAAAGTATGTTGTGCATCATAAAAACTTGTAAAAATTTACATACTCTTTTTTTAATGTTGTCCGTTGTGGTTTGATTTATCAAAAATATTATAAAATATTAAGAAACAAAAATTACTACAGTTCTTAAAAAAACTACAATAATCTTTGGTTTAAAAAGAGAAGTGAGAGATTTTGATTTATGCGATATTAATATTATATTTAACCCTTTACTTCAAGTCATTTAAACCTACACCTTTATATAATATATATATAAATAAAAGGAGATTTTGTTTATTTATAAATTAAGTAGGAAAATTTTAAAGTACACGTAATTGGGGCTAGTAAAAAGTAAAAACCACTGCTCAGTAAATATGTATGCCACGTAGTTATTACTCCGTAACTTTTTCAAGGTGAACATAAATCGAAAAAGTCGAGAAAATATATCAAATCGACGAGCCAAAAAAAATTGAAACGGATGGAAACCGAAGTCTCATAGTTTGCAGTTTAAGAAAATCGATTTAAAATTGAACGACTTTGATTTTAAGCTTGAAAAAATTGAAACCGACCGTCGATGAACATATATTTATATACGTATTTAAGTTTCTAAATTAAATAATATACACTTTTTCATACTATTGCTGCATATTCTTTTTAAGTAAATAATAATGCTATATATTTTTTTACTATCACTACTTATAATAGTTATTATTTTAAATTTTAATTGTCTATTATATTTATGATAATTTATTATCTATTATATAAAGGGTGACAGTGAGAGTTTTCGTTCATAAAATCATATTACTTTCTCCGTTTGGATTTATTTGTCATCATATGATTTTACACAATTATTAAGATTAATAAAATATCTCCAAATTACTCATATTAAGTTTTATCCATTGTTTTGAAAAAAGTGCTATTAATTTAAGTTTTACATTCTTTAATTAATGCACTTAACAATAATTTTTAAATAATAAATGAAGATAGTATTGGAAAGATATGATAAAATTAGTATTGAAAGAGAAACATGACAAATAATTTTGGATAAATTAAAATAAAAATAATGACAAATAAAATCAGACGAAGAAAATATAATAAAGAAAAATACCAATTTTCATTATCTAAGTTATATGGGATACATTACTAATGGACTGACAATGTAATTAGCAAAATACTTTTTAGGAAGATACACTTATAGTTCCTGATGATAGGCATTACTCCATTATACCACAATTTCTTATGTTTTTGTTCTATTATTGCCTATGATTTTTATTTTTTTTGGATTTTAAGTTTTCTTCTTCAACGATTTAAAATATAAAATTTAATTTTTTTAGTGTTAGCTATTTAGGAGATTATTGTGCATATATTTGTATATGTTATATTTTAATTTGTAATACATGTGTTTCAAAATTAGAGATATATTTTGATATTTATGTTAAACGATAATATATTAAATTTTAAAATCAATTTTAATTTAATTCATTATTTATTTCAAAATCAATGTTATACTCTTATAGTTTATAAACAAAAAAGAAATAAGCGTTGAAGAGAGAAGAAATTAGATAGTGAGAGAGGAGCGATGGCGTCGTCAGCAGCAGCAGCAGCAGCAGCAGTGCCGTTGTGGAGAACAGCGGGAATGACATATATAACGTATTCAAACATATGCGTCAACCTGGTGAGGAACTGCCGATGGATCCACACAAATCCCAATCCATTGCCCGCACGGGAGCTAGAAGGTTCATTTCTCACTTTCGCCTCACAAACCCAGTATGCCCATTTTCCATCTCTATCGTTTTCTCCATCTTTTAACTATCTACAAATCTAACTTAAGGACTAGGGCTTCCTCCTTTTTTTTTTCTCCTTTACTTAAATATCTGTCTGTTCGCATGAGGCTGGTGGTGGTGGTGGCGGGCGGATTGCCATTGGGGTGGAGAGAGTGGGGTAAGTGGGGGTGGGGGTGAGTGTTGGGGCGGTAGGTGGGTTGTCGGACGGTGGAATTGGAAAATTTCACACATCATGTGGTTGATGGCAGAGGTTAGCTTGATTCATTATGGATTTCATCCCTGATCCAACTCTTAGGATGCACTCTCTCACATAGTGTTTAGGGTTCTACGTTTACTTTGAAAATAACTATAAGAATACTTGTCAATTGCTTTTTATTTGAGTTAGAGAATATGTTATTATTTGAAGCGAGTGTGCCCATCTCCGTAAATGTTACATACTAACTTATATCAACACATAACTTTACAGAATCCACAACTTAACAACTTTTACATGGCCGAATTGTTTGTTCTTAAAATTAATGTGGTTTAAATAGAGATGGATGGTTTATTTAGGTTCATGATTACTCATTAGGCAAAGGAAGTTTTTTCTCGTCTTCCAAAATGCAAGTTTCTTTGAGGCTTTTATCAAGGGAGTTGCATAAAATAATTTTTTTTGTCCCTTGGGAACTAGGAATGTAAAAGTTGGTCTTTGATTCTTTTGTTAGGGACGGATGCTTGTGTATATCTTATGGCCTCCCGCATGATTATGTTGCAAGTCACTTTCTGATCCATCATTTGTCTGTAGAATGAGATCTTTGGTTTATTCATAACTCTTACCCTGTGAACATGTTTCAAAATTATAGGGTACTTGCATCACTTACCTCTAAAGAACTTCGAATGATATTTTATTTGGAGAGTACTCATGTATGATCATAGAGCTTGAACACTTACTCCAATGGTAAAGCTCATATTTCCTTTTGAGTAGATCAAGGTTCAAATCCCCCCCCCCCCCCCCACCCTACCATTGTAATAGATGCTAGGATTCTTAGTATTACCAAAAAAAAAAAAAAATCATGTCTGATCATAGACAACTGAGAACCAAGTCTGTTAAATCTGCAAATTTCTTTGTGTATCCAAGTGCTCTGACTTTATACATAATTACTGACACCCTTCAACCCAAAATAGTTTGCGGTTCATGAACTCATAAAAGATGGTCAAAAAGAACAAATAATAATTAGGTAAAAGTAAAAGCAGGGTTTAGGAATGGAAAATCTTCATTTACGTTTAAAATTAAAATGATACGGAGTATAAATTATTCTAGAAAGTAAATAATAAATTAAAGAAAAAGTAGGAGCTAATTGCACCTAATTTTACGTTGTCATAATAGTTTTCTTCCACATTATCATCTTATGTTGATTACAATAATGGCATTATGCCTTATTTGTAACTCTTCAATAAGTGAGAAAGTTAACCCTTTTAAGTATTGATGAGAAAGTTAACCTACAACGGATTACGCGATTACCTTTTGGACAACCTTTAGTCAATATACTTGTGACTGTAAACTACAGTAAGATCTGTTAGCTTTTCTACAGTTTATCGTCAATATCATATTTGGCTACTAAAGTTTAGTAGTTGAGCTCCAGTTCTCACTACTTTTTTCTGGAATTACTATGGATGTTGACATGGGAAAGACGTATGTGTTTGTGTATTTATATATGTATATGAGTTTATGTATTAATCAATTTTCGAATCTTCATCATATTCATCGAGTAATTGATTAGTTTACTGATATTTTCTTTGCGTACTAGCCATCCGATCTGATGATCCTGAAGAATGAAGTGGGAAGTTGGTCGGTCACCAAGAGGCTTTATTGTTTAATTTTGTTGGTTCCCCCCCACCTCACAAACTTTTCTGGCTGTTCATGTCTTGTAATGCCCTTTGCCCCTGGACATTAATGCTTGTGAGCTGGGTGCACTGCATCAATAATGTAACTGCTTGCTTCCAGTTCTGCTACATTTTTGTTTGTTAAAAATCCAAACGGAATGTTCGTTGTTAACTAACGAATCATACGTATATTTAAATTAGTCCATATATTTTTAGATTGTTCATTTCTTTGCCCAAATCCTTCTATCACACTATGATGCTTTTATTAGTTTATATGCGTGTGATTTTCGTTTTTAACATTTCAACAGCCTTTTGGGTGATCAATAAGTTCTCCCCCGCTAGTTTACAAGACAAGTCACCATTACGAGATTCAAATATTTAAATCTGCATTTAAAAATTAAACGGCTACAACTTTCATGTTAGCATGTGAGGTTTGAATTTAAAATAATATCTACTCAGTTCGAAAACTATAAATACATCTTTTAAGTATTGTTATTTCAAAATTTTATAATTTCATTTATGAAATGAGTTTTTACAAGTATGAAAGTGCAAAAGTTCATAGTTACGAGTAGTACTTGTATATGTCATGATATTTACGGTGCAAAATTGCACTTCACAGATCTATTAAGCAAAGATGGCAAATTCGTCATCGAAGTTGGCAACTTTTCTAGATTGGATCACCCAACCTTTTTTAAAATTTAAAAATTCTCACCGAGTTATTGAACTTTATTTAAAATTAAATATACGCTATTCCGTCAAATTTGGCTAATAGACGTTGAACTATTGTTGTTGTGACATGAAACGGTGCAAATGTGTAAAACAAAAAAAGAAAAGGAAGTGAATAGAAAATAGTTATGAAGTTGATGTGGTACTGATCGAATAAAATAATAATAATAAATGATACCGTGATTTGATATATTTTTTAGTGGCTAAAACTTCTAAACTGGAATTTATGACAGCAATAGATATGTATCATGTTCGTGATTTTGAAATTGGAGATTATGGTAGAGGCGATGATTATGGTGATTGATTTTATCGCAGTTGATCGGTGATCGGAGTAGAGTAACTCGTTGAAGATATATTAGCATCTACGTATTATTTGCTTGTTTTTTTTTTGTCCACGTTATCGTCACATCACTCACAAATCAAACGAAATGACTTATATTTCATTCAAAATAAAATTTGACTAGGTTAAAAATATTTAAAGTTAGATGACTCAACTTGAAAAAGTTGACTACTTTACGTCAATTTTTTTTAGAACAAAGTGAATAATATTAATAAAATGGGATAATTAAAAAAAAATACCATTAATTATGTATTAGTTTCTACTTTAGCGATCTTTATTTTAATTTTTCCAATTAGGAAATTCAACTATTATTACTTTCTACTTTAGCAACTGTTTTTTTTAATTTTTACAATTAAGTGATTCAACTATAAGTTAGTTTTCACTTTAGGGATCATTCTTTTAATTTTTGCAATTAAATGATTTATCAATTATGTTTTTTAAATATGATGTAAAACTTGATGTATTAAAGGCATTTTTATTGAAACATAATTATTTATTATTTTCTTTTCATTGCTTAGTTTTTAATGGACATATCAACATATATTATTATTTGTTAATGTATACATGTCAATTAAAGTCATTATTTAATGAAAAATATCATTAAAATTAAGTAATTGAAAAAAATAATAAAAAATGACTTAATTTAAAGAAAATAATAAAAAGACTCAATTTTCTTTAAGTTGTGTCATTTTTTAATATTTTCTTATTACTCAATTTTAATGATATTTTTCATTAAAAAATAATTTTGATTGACATGTTATCAATGGATAATAAAATATCATGATATGTCCATTAAAATTGAGTAATTGAAAGAAAAAATATAAAAAATTGATAGTTTTTATTAAAAATCTTTGGATTCATCAAATTTTAGACCATATTAAAAAAAGACAATAGGTAAATCACTTAAATGCAAAAATTAAAAGAATGGTCCATAAAGTAAAAACTAACTTATAGTTAAATCATTTGATTGTAAAAATGAGAAAAATAGACACTAAAGTAGAAACTTACCATAGTTGAATAACTTAATTACAAAAATCAAAAGAACGGTCCTAAAGTGAAAAGTAATACGTAATTGATGGTATTTTTATATATTTATCCATAATGAAATCACAAATTTGTTTAATTATACATGATATCCTAACCATACATAATTTAAATAACCGAAAACTTTATGAGGAAATCAAAAACTTCTTAAAGAATTAATAAAAAAATTATCGGTAAAATTTGAATTCAAAGCCTTAACATATGAATCAAGTTTCATTAGAAAAATTTATTCATAGAAGTATTTTACACTGTAGTTATGGAAAGGGGACGTGGTGGCGGATACTGGATAGGGGTAGAGAAAGCGAAGCAAAGCAACCTATATCTCTTTAAGTCTTAACTAACAAACCACTTCTTCGGCTATAACACGACTGCATATATAGCCACGGTGCCAAACCGAAAAATCTAATCAAATTCTGGAAAATCCAAATTTTAAATTAAAAAGAATCGAATTGTAGTTTATAATCGCACTAATAGTAATAAGCATGCCAATATTATTCGGGAGTCTACATTACATACATACATACATACATACATACATATATATATATATGATAATCGAAATGTATGTGATGAACTGAGAGAATAACTCTGATTTCATAGGGAAGAAAAAGGTAGCTAGGGTTTTTGATATATACACATTAGAAAAATGGAAAAAGATAGAATGACCAAACTACCCATATTACTATTGATCGACTTACAAAACTACCCTTTTATCCTTCTTATATATATCAATATACACGCACACACTATTTAAGAGGTCAGTGTCCAATACTGTCTTTAATTCTTTTTTTTTTGTTTAAAGAATATTATTAGTTTAATTTGGTTTGTTTTGTCCATTTTATATGTTGTTATTCTTTATTTCCTTTAAATTTTATTTTAATGTTTATTTTAAAACGTGAAAATATTTTTTGTTGAGAAATCCATAATATTATAAATTGAATTTTAAAAATTAAATCGTTACAATTATACAAAATTTGTATTTTACTCAGAGAAATATTTCAAACTTTTAAAAAATAATATATATAATTCAACTAAACTTACGATTAATTACCACTTGACCTTATATAATATAAGTGTAATATCAATATTATAATCATATAAAAATAAAAGAAAATGAACGATTAGAGTTGTATATAATTTATATTGTTACGTTTTATGTTAGACATCATCAATGGATCTACAAAATAAGAAATTCTTAATACTTCAAAGAATAAAACTTCGTCCCCGTTTAGTAATATAAGCTGCAGCGTATTTTTGCTTTTAATGCTAGCCGTGTTACGATCCATAATAATGAGGCATATGTGTAAACAGCATATTTCCCCTTTTAATATGATGTATGTATGTATGATATGTGTAATCGATGGGATAGGCATACTGAATTAGGAAATCGCATCGCCAACCTGGGCTGCTGCTGATCCGAAAGAAAAACGGAAAAGAATACGACTGAAGTCTCTCTCTCTCTCTCTGGGATCGCGACCTTGTTTCTCTGAAATCTTAATTGGTATTATCCCTCCCCAAAAAAACAGCAGCTACATTCGCTTTCACGCAAAGGAAAGGGGCAATTGAATCGGGGGATCTGGTGGTGATGGCTTCGTCGTTGAAGTCTTCTCGTTCAACAAGGGGCAGCTCAGCCATGAATCCAGCGGAATCTGGCCCCAAGCTCGAAGAGAATCTTAACGTCTTCAAGTCTGACAATTTCGATGCCGATTCCTTCGTTCAGTCCAAATGTCATTCCTTGAACGAGAAGGTCCCCTTATATTTTCCTAAATTTCCTTTATTATCATTATTATTGTTATTATTATCACTATTACTATTACTATTGTATTTATTTTATTTAATTTAATTCTTTTGCCGGTTGTTATTAAACGAAGCATATCTATGTAAATTTGTTTCCTGATGCCGGATGGCTTTTTTCAAATCCAACGGTAGCCCTAGCCCTAATCTGCTTGCGTTGGACTTACTCTGATTTGCTTCTTGAATGCTAAAACTAAATCTTAAGTAAACATAATCTGTATTTCAATACATAAACTTACTCTCCCCTCCCCTATGCATTAAGCCGCCACACCATTTTGTTTGCACAAATACTCTGGAAATACCACTCTTCTCTAGTTGAGTCCGGTTCATTATATTGTGTAAACGGGTATTGCCAAAAGATGTTATTCACTTTCAAGCTACCCTCAGTTTCCTGAAAAGAGAAAAGACACATGATCGATATGTCCTCAACTTTACAATTATAACTTAGTGCCCTCAAATTTATCTTCACTATTATAGTCATGTTATTATAATTATCAATATAGCTACGTGATTGATCATGTAAAACAACTCTCCACTCAACGTTATAATTACAGTTTCCATTACCTGCGACTTATGTCATCCGGTAGTAAATCAGAAATAGCCTATAATAAATTTATTTTTAGCCTTAAATATACCCAAAAAATTTGTAAATTTTGCAAATCTATAATTAGAGTTGTAAAATCTAAACATGACCATGAAACAGTGTTGATATTTATAATCAATAATATGATTTGAGATTTTAAAAGATGACTATGGGGAAAGCACGAACAAATAATGTATATATTTGATTATATCTGAATGCTGATTTCTCATTTTTTTAAATGACCACTATGTAAAAATTATAAGCTCCACGTTGTCAGGTTTTTGAAAGTAGCATGTTTCCTTTGTCAAACGGTATGGGAAAAATTTTCCTTGCATTGTAAGATGTTTGCCTGGAAGACTCGTGTTGCTTAATTGGTTTTGCTGCTGTCCTTATTCCTATTGGCAATTATTAGCCCCTGATTTTGTTTATTGAGTTGTCAAGGATGACGTATGTGATCATTAATCATATTTATCCTTTTCCAGGAAATAAGACAATTATGCTCGTATCTGTTGGATCTGAAGAGAGCATCTGCTGAGGAAATGCGAAGAAGTGTCTATGCTAATTATCCAGCCTTCATACGGTGAGTTTCCTGCAACAATTCTCACTATACTTCGACAACAATTGCCAATCATCTTCTCTTTTGTTAGTTAAATTACACATCCTGTTATAGTTGCTCATGCTGAATCATGTTGTATGTTATCAAAGTAATCCCTCTGTACTTGCAATTTTGTTTATGACAGAAGATTTTATTGCTGTTCTTACGAAGTCTTGTTTTCTTGTACTATATTTGGATTTTCGTCTGCTCATTACTTAATTCGGATTGTTCATTCTATTTGTACGGGTTCTGTAATTTCATCTTTTTTTCCTTCAGTACATCGAAAGAGATATCAGATTTAGAAGGTGAACTTTCGTCAATCAGAAACCTTCTATCTACTCAAGCAACTTTAATTCATGGCTTGGCTGAGGGAGTTCACATTGATTCGTTAGCGGCAACTTCTCCTGATGGTTTTGTTGTGAATGGCTCATCTCATGATGAAGAAGTAGATTCTTCAGAACTGGAGAAATGGTTAATAGAATTCCCTGATCTCCTTGACGTGTTATTAGCTGAAAGGAGAGTTGAGGAAGCGTTGGCTACCCTTGATAAAGGAGAACAGATAGCCGTTGAGGCAAAAGAAAAGAAAACATTAAGTCCTTCTTTGCTCATGTCATTACAGGATACCATCGCTGGACACAGGCAGAAGTTAGCTGATCAGCTTGCTGAGGCTTCTTGTCAACCTTCTACTCGGGGCAGTGAGCTCCGTGCAGCTATTTCAGCTCTTAAACGGCTTGGGGATGGACCTCGTGCTCATAGTTTACTGCTCAGTGCACATTATCAAAGATATCAGTACAACATGCAAAGTGTTCGTCCATCAAACACCTCATACGGAGGAGCATATACAGCAGCTTTATCACAACTTGTATTCTCTGCCATTGGACAAGCTGCAAGCGACTCTATTGCTATTTTTGGTAACGAGCCAGCTTATACCTCTGAGCTTGTGATGTGGGCTACCAAACAAATTGAGGACTTTGCGCTTCTTGTCAAGAGACATGCATTAGCTTCTTCTGCTGCCGCAGGTGGTTTGAGGGCTGCTGTAGAATGTGTCCAAATTGCTTTAGGTCATTGTTTGTTACTGGAAGCTCGTGGCTTGGCACTCTGTCCTGTGCTTCTTAAACTTTTTAGGCCTAGCGTTGAGCAAGCACTGGATGCTAATTTAAAGCGAATTGAAGAGAGTACTGCTGCTCTGGCAGCCGCTGATGATTGGGAACTTACTAATCCTCCTATTGTTCCACGTCAATCTGGCAGGCCTTCCAGTACATCTCTTGGCACCACAATGACATATCACCATAAATTTTCTAGTAGTGCCCATCGATTCAATATGATGGTTCAGGTGAACATTAAATTAATACTATATTAAGTCCCTTGAATATTGAGATTGCTTATTTGCTTTCGATCATAGAATCTTGTATATATACCAAATACATTACGTCTAGTTGGTCATTAATATAAAATACCCCCCCCCCCCCCCCCATTCATTTGCAAGCATGTTTTGTGTCTTTGCTTAGGTGTGCGTCTTTAGCTAATACAATTGTAATTGCAGCTCCTGTCAATGGCGGACGCAGAATTCTAAGTACCTAGTAGGAAGTAATCACCTCATTCCAAAATATAAGATCAAAATAATAAAAATTTACAAAATTCATGTGAATTTTCAAAATAATATAACTTACACTAGAAGTACTTAGTGACATAATTTAGAATTTATGAAGCTAACTAATCTAAATTAAACTATACAAATTTTATATTTAAATAATTCAGATGTTAAATTTAATCTTATATCCCGGAACCGGTGGAAAAGTATATAGTTCAAAGTTATTAAATAGGGATTTCACCAGGGACCGTGCTCCATGCTTCATCTACCAGTGGCTGCTGTAGTTGGTTTCATACCAGGCACATATGGAGCATTAGACAGGTCTAATACATGCAATGATTGTATGCCAAAAGACATGAGTTAAATGCAACCCTGTTTTCCAGTGCAATCGTGGTTGCATACATATCTGAATGTAAAGATAGAATAATATTATAAACAAATAACCACTGTGTTTTTGATGAGTAGGTGAAAAAATAAGACACCATTCAGATTCGTACAAACATTTATTATCTTGACATTTGCTTAGATTATCAATGAATGATTTGAAATGATTGCAAACCTTGATTTAATTTGTGAAGACATTACAAGATACTAAGTTTCTGTGATTATGGCCCATTGTCTTCCAGTTATTTAAGATGCGCTTTTCTGTTCCAATTGGCATTTCCTTGTTTGATCTTCCAGATTCTTAAATTTATCATGCTCACTGCTCCCAAATGTTCTGTACCAATAAAACTAATCCTGTATTCCACTTTGGTTTGACTTCTACTCTTGCTTAATGTTTTACCATCCTTTCTTGATGTGTATCATGTTCTCAATAAGTTGGGGCTAAATCCTATCTCTTGGAACATCTTTAGTTTCTCCAAGTTAATATTAAATTACTATGCTGAACAAATTCTGCTTATAACATTTTGTCTATTTTGGTGAGCTATAACTCTAATTTGTTTAGCTCTATTTTTAATTCTCTCCAGGATTTTTTCGAGGATGTTGGACCACTATTAAGTATGCAGTTAGGGGGTAGAACGTTGGAGGGCTTATTCCAGGTTTTCAATTCATACATTAACATGCTCATAAAAGCATTACCAGGTTTCATGGAAGATGAAGCCAACCTTGAAGGCTCTGGAAATAAAATTGTCAGAATGGCTGAGACTGAAGCGCAGCAAATTGCTTTGCTTGCCAATGCATCCTTGTTGGCAGATGAGATGTTGCCACGTGCAGCTATGAAACTGGCATCAGTTAATCAGGACAATTTCAAAGATGATACTCGTAGAAAGCCTTTGGATAGGCAGGGCCGGCATCCTGAGCAAAGGGAATGGAAGAGGCGTCTTGCTAGCTCGGTGGACAGGTTAAAGGACAACTTTTGTAGACAACATGCTCTAGATCTTATTTTTACTGAGGAAGGTGATAGCCATCTTACTGCAGAGATGTACATAAACATGGATGGTAATGTGGATGAAATGGAATGGTTTCCTTCTCCCATGTTCCAGGTATTAGTTGTTGAGTTTCAGGTCTTCAATTTACTTTGTCCAAATCATGGTCCAGTTCTTCTTGAATTTTGTTAGTTATTGGTTTATTTTATTATATTTTGCTTCTTGTAAGTAGTAATTAGAAGTTCTTAGTTCTTACACATTCTTCTCATTTTCTCTTTCTATACAGGAACTTTTTTTAAAACTTAACAGGATGGCTACCATAGCAGCTGATATGTTTGTTGGAAGGGAAAGATTTGCTACATTGTTATTGATGAGGCTTACAGAAACTGTCATCTTATGGCTTTCAAAAGACCAAAGTTTTTGGGATGATATTGAAGAAGGACCAAGGCCTTTAGGTTCTCTTGGTCTTCATCAGGTCCATTAATTTGGTACTCATTTCTGTATTCTATGGTAATAGATTTGTATGAATTATCTATTTCTCATTTCTTGTTAATCTGTCTGCAGTTCTATTTAGATATGAAATTCGTCATCTGCTTTGCTTCTCAAGGACGATATCTATCACGGAATTTGAATCGGGTCATCAATGAGATCTTATCTAAAGCATTGACTGCATTTGCTGCAACCGGGATGGATCCATATAGGTACCTGTTGCTATCGTAGTTTTGATGTTTAGGCTTTATTCTTTTTTTTCACAAGTTAAAGTTCAATTACCATTGTTTCTTTTCATCCCCGTGCGCATGCACACACACCACCCACACACGCGCGTGTGCACAAATGAAAAGAAAAAGAAAATGTGTGTCGCCCTCTATCTTCCTCTTTCCTCTTCTTGTTCCTCTTGTAGAAGTCGACAAAGTGAAATATTTATGTACTCCATCCGGATTTATTTGTCGCAATTGACTTTTTATGGTCAAATTGACTAATTTTGGAATTCATAATACAATATATGTATTATAAAATACTCCCTCCACTTTTATTTAGTAACTTTTTACTTTAAATCACACAGGTCAAGATCAATGATTAATAAACATAATAACATTAAATTTATTGGTGTTATTTCCCTTATGTAATTTGCATGGAAAAGAGAGGCTCAAGTTTATATAAGAAATAATACTATATATTTACTAAACTTTGGAAATATTAAAATTAGTAGATGAAAGATAATTTTGACTTATCCTTGAAATATGAGAACTAGTAAAAAAAAGAGAGCCAAACTCTAAAACATCTATTATAAAAAAACAGAGGCAATACAAAAGTTGATTTTTATAGTATATTCAATATACATTCTTATGATGACAGTTATGTGTCTACATATAGAAACATAAAAGATTATTTTAATTTTAGAAATGGCCGTGGACGTAAAAGTCAAATGAGGACAGGTAAAAACGGACGGACGAAGGGAGTATTAAATATTATAGAAATATTAGATTGTAAGGGATTCAGCAGTGATGTGCTTGTGATTATTTATATCAGTAAATGTAACTTGACTTTTGCTCTGAGAGGAAGAGAGAATGAGAGAGGATATGGTAAAGTAGGAACACTTGTGTCATAGTTTTTTTTACCATTCTATTACTCGTTACGTATAGATTGTGTTTCTATGTTTTTTTGGTTTTGGGAGACAAAGGGGGATGAGGGTATAGATAATGTCTTTTCGATCATTTGAAACCTGCTACAGGAAGCCCAAAGGGAACTTGTTAAGCATTTTCCAAGATGATGTGAAAAGTCTCTCTGCTAGGATTGGGTGTATTACTATAAAATGAATTTTAACATTTAACAAACCTAAATACTTGGATGTACTTTTGAAGTTACTGTATAAATTTTCTCTCTTAATTTTGTATTTTTGAAAGATAATAAATGTTCTAATGTCCAAATGGAAGAAGACAAGACTGCTACCTAGTCTGCCAAGTCTATATTTGCTTTGATTGTACTTTGAATGACGTTAGTGTGGAAAGAGAGAATATCTAGCTAGAGTAGTTATATTGAGCTATTAGTTTCAGTGATATGGGAACATCTATGTCTTTAATAATTTGTGTTGTAAGTTGCATTATGATTTTGAGTTTTTGAGAAATATTTAATGGCAGCATACTTCCAGAAGATGTTTGGTTTAATGAAATATGTCAAGAAGCGATAGAAAGGCTCAGTGGGAAGCCAAAAACTGCAAATGGAGAGCGAGATTTAAATAGCCCTACTGCTTCTGTATCAGCACAATCGATTTCATCCATAAGATCTCATGGGAGTTCCTAATTGGCAATTGTTTTGCCATTGTAAATTAGACAGCAGACGGCGTCCTATTTGAAAGCATTCCTTGTATTCATAGTAATTTCCGGAGTTTCTTGTAGTTGTCAATTTTCTTCTGTCATGACCATATCATTCTGGAGTTTGATTTTAGTGTGATTACAAAGCTAGGATCTTTTGCCGTCTCCGATGAGGGGATGTTTGTGTTTGTAAATGTTGATTTCATTATTTTTATGGAAATAGACTATTCTTTTAACTATTGTTGCTTGGTGGTCAGTAAGTTATTTGTTCCTAGTTCAAGGAACCGGAAGGAATGGAGAAGTCATTTGTAAATGGCATGTTGGCTAAATCTGAGCAGTTGGATTATCTCTCTGTAATTAAATACAATTAATAGAGTATTGCCTTAATTTTTTATTATTAAAACTTGATTGATTGATTAACTAACATTAGATTAAGGTCAACTACTACCAGTAGTTGGTTCCACCGGTATAGCATCCTTTTTTGAGCTCTGTATGCGTTTGAAAATTTTACTATTTTAACATATAGTTCTAATAAATCTGTATAAAACAATTGGAATCGATCTTATGCAAATGCACTTACTAGAATTAACGAGGAAACGTAGCTATATATATAGGGGGTCGATTTATAGATAACGTTAGTTCTGAAATTTGTCGATCCATAGATAACGTTAGTTCTGAAATCTTTTGTAGCTAACACTTTTACAGCCGTTCAAGGAATAATCCAACGCTTGAGATCAAACTTAAAAAAAAAAATACCCCTTCCACCAGTGTTAGTAGCAGAAAGTAAAATTTTTTTCCCTTCCGCCAGTGTTACTAGCGGAAGGAGAAAAAAATTTAAAAAAAATTTAACACTGGCGGAAGGCAAAAAAAAAAAGGTAAATTTTTTTTTTCTTTCCGCCAGTGGGCGGAAGGCAAAAAAAAAAAAAATTCCCCTTTCCGCCACTGTCACTGGCGGAAAGAGTAAATTTTTTTTTTCTTTCCGCCAATTTCACTGGCGGAAGGTAAAAAAAAAAAAAAAATTTCCCCTTTCTGCCAGTCTCGGAAAGTAAAATTTTTTTTTTCTTTCCGCCAGTGAGACTGGCAGAAAGGTAAAATTTTTTTTTTTCCTTCCGTTTTTCCCCTTCTCCTGCCTTCCGCCAGTCTTGTGCTTGATAGTAACAAGTACAATATTTTTTTTCTTCCTTCCTTCGTGATATACTATATATATATGATAAGAAAGACCTAGGTCAAAAAACTATCTTATTCCGCCGCATGTAAGTTTCCTTCTTCGTTCTTTCAGTTTTCTTCTTCGTTCTCTAGTTTTATGAAAAAAAAAAATTTTGAATCTAACTCATTTATTACAAAATTTTTCTTTATTATTTCCCGGAGAAACTTCATCATTTATATAATAGTTACGAAACGTTTAAGGAAGATTTCGACAGGTACACATCTATTTTTACAAATTGTGACGGCCCCAAAAATCATAAAACAGATTTCGGGCACCATCAATAATTGACAAAAGATAATTAATACATCCAAGCATGCATAACATTAAATAAGAGATAAATAACGAATCTCTATTACATTATCCATTAAAGAGTATTTAATACAGCGGAAGTCTTAAAATAGGGCCCACACAGGCCTTAAAGTCTAAACATTTCTATAATCTTCTCCCTCTTCACCCTACCCTTGAAAGCCATCCATAGGAGGGATATCAGGAAACTCTCAGAATTCCATTTTTTCTTTTCCCTTATGAGACGCATCGGTCGTCTCACCATAACCTGCAAAAATTATAATCATAGCAACACGAGCGATTTACGCTCAGCAAGTATATATTCGATAGTATTTGGGTAAGCTTGAACGATGGAAAATAATGGTTTAAGTGTTTATGAGGTTGGACGAAAACAATGTCCAACACCTCCGAATAATATAGAAGAAAATAGTTTCTAGGGTCCCAGAGTGATAGCGAGGGATTTGACCCTTTTCTTGGAGGAATCTTGAATAAACCACATGCGCCTTATAACGCTGTCTGTTTGGCGCACGTGCCCTTAAGAACTCTTAACACAGTCTGTTTGGCGCAGGTGCCCTTAAGAACTATCTTAAATCAAACGTTATATCAAATGGCCAACCTGATCGTCTGACTTAACCATAATGACATACGTAGTCAATGCAGAAAAATTTGTCTGCAAGGGTTCGGTTACCGATGCCTCGGTTTCCGTTCCCTATCCATAATAGGCACGGGATGCCAGGCATATGCATCCACGTAATCGTTAGTTTACCCACACGGATATACTTTTCAAGTAAGGGGTAAAGAATAAGGCTTCTATATCCGTATAGGGTTTACTTTGACGTATTAACGAACTTAAACAGCTAATAACCGCCCAAGAAGTACTTGTATCTAGTACAATATTTTTCACGTACATCGGATCGAATGATCATACGTTACTTAACTTTGATTAAATATCAACATAATATCAATATCATGTACGTATATCGAAGAATTGATTATACGCATTAGTTTGAAATATAAATCATTTGGAAACATATTTGTCATGAATATAAAAGAGATATGTACATGCATATCATTTCATAACATATCATACGCATATCGAAACAAGTGATCATGCGTTATCTTGAAATAAACATAAGATTGAATATATACTTGCCTTTGGTCCTTAGAATGCTCACGTTTAATAACTCGTGAAAGCAGAAAATTCTGTAAAACATGTACAGATAATAATATGAGAAATCCCCACTTAAATACACATGATAAATGTTCATGCGAAGTGTTAATGAAATTCTCAAGTCTATACTTAACTACTTATGCCGTCACTCGTAATATTGGGATTCGGTTGGAACCGAATCGAAGTCCGAGAGATTAGTGGACTTGGTTAAACGTCACTCGTAGGTCCTCGATAATTTAAATTAATTATAGGAGGCCTTAGATTAATTAATAAATATTGATTAATCAACTTAGGCTTTAAATGATTATTATTAATCATTTAGAAATTATTCATTAATTATTATTTAATTGCTTTAATTAAATAATAATTGGTCTATAATTAATTAAGAATTATTTCTTAATTAAATCTTAACTTAAATGACTTATTTAATTATTTAAAAATTATTTATTAATTATTTATTAATTACTTTAATTAAATCATAATTAATATTTAATCATTTAGAAATTTTTTATTAAATTTTTTTTTTTAAAAAAAATGTAAGTGTTTATTTTATTTTTGAAAACTTGGATTGGGTCAAAAATAATTTTCAAAGTGGGTCGAAATTTTAAAACCAAGTGGGTAAAATTTATTGGATCAAAGTCCAAAATTTTATTTTGAAATATGGGTCAAAACAGTGGGTCAAACCGGGTTAAAACCGGGTCGAATCCGGGTCAAACCGGTTCAACCCAGACCGGGTCAGAGCACCTTCATCGGATTCTGCACTTTCTGCAGATTCCGGCTAAGAACTCCGGCAGCCCCGTCGCCTTCCTTCGCCGTTTCTCACACACACACACACGGATCGAAGGAAATGAGGACGTCATGACAAAAGACATAGCCTAAGGTGCCCCTATCCCTCTTGCCGCGACCTGAAAGGCCTTAGAACGGCCGTTGGGAGTGCCGCCGGCGAGCTCGCCATTAAAACCGGCGAAGCTTGCGGCAATGCAACAAATCCTCAAACCATGACCATTTTTAACGAATCATATATCAAAATAATTGTAGAGATCACAAGGAACTCATACATACAATCAATTTCGATTTTTATAAACTATATCGCATTCTAAATCGATTCAAAGTTTCGGTTTAAAAGTCCGAAAATGGATCTACGAAATACTCCACCACTTTTTTTATTGTTTATGTCAAATCGAAGATATAATCATAAGGAATCTAATGGTAATCTATTCGAATTAACATGCAATAGATCGGACGAAATAGGGATCCAAAGTTTCGGATTCTATATGAATAATTCGTTGCTAAATGATGAACAAGCGTCGCTAAAGGTTTTCTCTTCATTTAAATTTTTATTAAACTTCGAAAATTAATATCTCTCAATATATAAATGATATGAACAAGTGCAATATATAAAAATCATACTGAAAAATATTATCTTCACAGTGGTATAATCAGAAAAATTATTTGACGTAAAAATAAAAGTGCAGTATAATTACCTCTTAAAAGCTTGAAATGAAAATTTTCAAATTCTTGCTAGAGATGAAGAACAATGCTCCGAATTTTTTTGAGAGAGTTTGTGAAATATGTTTAGTGAATATGCTGTAATGATTTTACTAACAAAGCTAGGAAGATAATCAAGGAGCAAATTAATATCTAATAAATGCACTAATTGAATTTTGAATTTCAAATTTTAAATCCTTAATTAATTGCATACTAATTGCATGGTAATTATCATTTGTAACTGATGTAAATTAATTATTTACCATAGGAGTAATTAGTAAAAATTTAATTACTCACTAATTTACATTTTTAATGGTTATGCATTTATTTATTGCATTAACCGAAAAATTAATCCGCCTCGGCGAAATAAAAAATGCGTTTAAAAAAATTATCAAAATTAACATCTAATAAATTTAAAATAAATATCTTGTCACAATTTATTGTCTCGCAATAATTAACAATATAACATTTGTTATAAATATTAATGAACGTGTGCGTAATGAATTACGTAACCCTTACGTACACCTAATCGTAAAAAAAAATATTTACTGGACGATAAATTCATAAATAATCCTCAAAATTTTACTTTTGAATTATTGGGTTCTCACACAAATAGTCGAAGTTAAATTGTCAATATTTTTTTGTTGTCATTTATAATAAGTTGTTATTGTAGGTGTTTGTATTCAGTGACAACTGTCGAATTTGAGGAAAGGTGGACAAAATTGGTGGAACAATATGATTTACAACATCACGAGTGGTTTCAATCTATATATAATGTAAAGGAGAAGTGGATCGGAGCATACTCAAAGTCATATTTTGCTGCAGGGATGACTACAACCGGGAGAAGTGAATCCATGAACAGTTTTTTGATCAATACGTAAATAATTGTACCGGTTTGAAAGATTTTGTGATTAACTCACAAATAGCCATTGAGAAACAATACTTGAATGAGAGAAAGCAAGATCTTGAAACAGAGTACAAGACAAGAAATTTGCGTAACGGAACTTTATTGGAGAAGCATGCGGCAGTTGTATATACGAAGAATATTTTTAAAGACTTTTCGAATGAGTTCTATGAGGGTCAAAAGTTAACGTGTCGTAAGATTCAGAATTTTGGGGTCGGTGGTACAAAGGGATATACAGTTTTCAATGAGGAGGTACCACAAAATCGACGATATTATTACGTTGTCGTTAAACACTGGGACTCCGATAATGTGACATGCATATGCCAACGCTTTGAGCACAGCGGCATGATTTGTAGACATATTTTGAGGTATATCACCTTCAAGAGCATAAATGAGATTCCAATGTCTTTGATTTGTGGCAGGTGGACGAGAAATGCAAACAAAATTCATGGCGATCCTGTTAACATAAATGAAGTAAATGCTGAATCAAACTCTGATGTCGGTGATATTAGTACAATACGGAACAATCATTTGAATAGAGTTTATCAAGAAATTGCAGCAATTGGTTCGACATCGCAATCATCTTACGTGCATGATCTTGAAACTGTTATAAAGGAGAAAGTATGGATAAGTAAGTCAAGATTGATTGAAGAAAATGACACGATTGAAAGTGGGAGCAGATCGAATGAGCTGCATATGGAAGGTGGTAGTATTGACGAAAAAGATGAGTATTTTCCACCTCTTCAGTCACAAACTAAGGGTCGTAAGAAGGTCACAAGATTTAAGAGTGAAATTGAACAAATTCAATTTGCAAAAAGGCTGCGAAAATGTGCTATATGTCAAGAATACACTGATCATGATAAGAGAAATCATGATAAAGTAATGGAGATACGCTCGCAAATGTCTCAACATAGCACATTAGATTTAAACGATGATGAAGAAGAGGTGTGATCGAGTTTGACCTTTAAATTATATTAATTGTAATTGTATGACTTTCTGATGTATTTGATCAGTGGATATAATTATAATACTATGATTATACACTATGATTAATAGTATGAGTATAGTAAAATACTATAATTATTATGATTATTAGTTATTGTTTGAAATAATTAAGTACAATATTATGATTATAATAAAATAGTATTATAATCATAATGTTTAAAATGATTATAATACTATGATTATAAAAAAAAATGACTACAAAAGATGAGGTAAATATAATGTTAATCATAATTATAATATAATCATAATACAATCATCATACTTCCCTTCCGCTAGTGTTAGTAGCGGAAGGGGAATTTTTTTTAAAAAAAATTTTCCCTTCCGCTACTAACACTGGCGGAAGGGAATTTTTTTTAAAAAATTTTTTTCCTTCCGTCAGTGTTAGTAGTGGAAGGGGTATTTTTTTTAAAAAAGTTTTTCCTTCTGCCAGTGTTAGTAGCGGAAGGGAAAAATTTTTTAAAAAAAATTTCCTTCCGCCAGTGTTAGTAGCGGAAGGGGTATTTTTTTTTAAAAATTTTTTCCCTTCCGTCAGTGTTAGTAGGGAAAGTGGTATTTTTTTTTTTAAATTGTTCCTTGTTTCCTCCGCCCGTTTCTTTTCCTTGTTTCTTCCACCCAAGCTAAGTTTATTTCCTTTCTTTTTCTCTCCTTCCGCCGTTACTTCCTTTTTCTCTTCCAAAAAAAATTTCTTCTTCTTCCATCTAAACAACTTCCAAATTTTACTCCCTTCCACTTGATTCCGCTATTTATCGCCCCAAATCAAGTAAGTCTTTGTAATTTCAAAATTATAAAAATTTTTTTTTATTAATTTCAGTTTTGAATTTTGATTTTTAATATTTTCAATATGTTTGTGTTTTTTGTGTGTGCAGTGTGTGTGTGTGTGTGTGTTTTTTTTT
>CM025784.1:50421346-50547801 GCA_014636745.2 Centella asiatica | reverse complement strand
TGTGTGTGTGTGTGTGTTTTTTTTTGCGTGTGTTTTTTGTGTGTGCAATGTGTGTGTGTGTGTTTTGTGTGTGTGTGCTTTTTTTGTGTGTGCAGTGTGTGTGTCTGTGTTTTCTGTGTCTGTGCAATGTTTTGTGTGTGTGCAGTGTGTGTGTGTAGTGTTTGATTAAGACTTTTCAATATTTTGTAGGTTGCAATGGACAATTATCAATTAAATCCGGGTCCCGAAGATAACAGTTTGTTGGAAGATCAACCTACTTATATATCTACGCACATATACAACACAAATGAATTCAGAGTACTCGACGTTGCTCAACAGAGTAATCAGAGGTATGATCTTTGGATGTTGAGTGACGCACAGAAGGATATACTTAATGCAGTTGAAATGCATACATTTACATACGGATGTATATTTTCAAGACACGATGCATCCTTCGTTATTGCATTAGTGGAAAGATGGAGATCATCAACAAACACATTTTATTTTAATAGCGGTGAGGCGACAATCACATTGGAGGACATCCACTATATAATCGGTTTACCCATTAACGGGAAACCCCTTACTTGTGGTGTCTTATCCGAGAAGGAACAAAAAATATTGTTTCAAGACTGCTTTGGTGAACGGTTCTATAACCAGTTCTACAAGGAAGCAAAGCACGATGTGTTGGGGTTTCGTATCATCATACGCAGCGGAAAAATACGGTTTAAAATAAAACAAAACGAAACCCAAACCCGAGGATCTATGCGAAACAGTTTAATACAGACAGTTCAAGATTTTACCGATTAAAAGTGCGAATCTGAAACTTTGGTGAAGGTGTTGATCGTCTCCAAATCTTTAACGCAACCCAACTGGACAGCGTCTCTACGGTATCCACACGAACAACCGCGAACCGTCTTACGATTCGAGCAAAAAGGATAACAGTACTAGCTGTAAATAATCTGTATCTCTTTTATCTCTCTTAACCTTAGTCTCTCTCTTATGAGCGGCTACGTCAAAACGTTGGTTGTTCAAGAGAAAAATTCTATATCTATCTCTCTCACAGAGAATAGCTAATATATCATATATATATAGCCTTCTATAGAGTAGATTCCAAAACCTAATCTAATTAGGAGATTAGAATCCGAATCCTATATTCATTATATATTTAATCAAGTCTCACTTAATTAATATATGTACAAATAAATATATATTCGTATTTCCTTCCAAATGACTCTTCTTCATACAGATTACATATATATATATATGTATATATATAATTTAAAGTCATGATTTAATTAAATCAATCTTATTGATATATTAAAATCATTGACATTTAAATTATATCTCCTTGACGAATGTTCTATGTGTGTGACCCTGTAGGTTATTATTACGTTGGCAATAATTTTAAATCATATTATAAAATTATAAACAGTGAGCGGCATCTAGTAATACATCACTGTTACCCAAGTAATAATAAAGTCATAGATTCGACGTTACCTTTTGTGACCAATGTTTCAATGTAATTTAATCCTTTTAACCATGATATCTAAGATTAAATTCAAGGCATGGATGTGTCATCCTCTTCATAATTTAATCTCAGTTTTCTTGATCAATGAGTAAACTATATGAAACAAATCTCTATTTGAGCATGGCCATGCATTTCATAGTTTCACTCAATCAAGAGGCCTATAGATATCACCCCTAATTTATAGGAGGGTTAAATTCCATCTACATCATTCTCATTTCTCACATAACTCATTATGCATCCAACAATCACCTTTATCGTCCACCCGGTTAAAGGTGACTTTTGATAATGTCAAAACGCATAACTCCTTATGTAGAAATGTCATGACTTCAGGTCGAAGGACCATTACATCATTGTCACTATGAGAATTACTTATGACACATAGCATAACGCTCCATGTAGAATTCTCATGGTGGGTCTATCCAGTACTATGTTCTCTAACATGTACCTATGTATCAACTTAATATATCTCGTATATATTTATGACCAATGAGATATAGCCATCAGTTAATCCACATACTAGTCTCAATGTATTATTGTTGTCCCACTGACAATGATACTCGACTAGGGACATTTAAGAATAATGATACTTTACATATTTATATGATCTCATATTCAAGTCACATACTTGAATCCATATAATTAGTATCATTCTTCTAAGGACATTTATTATGTTAACATTTATATTACGCAGTAAATAAAACATAATAAAAGTAATTATCATTTAACCAAAAAAAAACATAACATAAACATGGTGTCACAATCATTACATAATTGGCCACTAGGGCATATACTCTAACACGATGGTGGTATCCGTTTGACGTGGCTGTTGGAGTGTTTTCGTGAACTGCCAGAGGATCCACCAGTTGACTATATAGCTATCTACACAAAAGCGTACATACTGTGGTTGTGTGGTGCTATATTCTTTCCCACTAAAACCAAAGACATATGCCCAGCTAGGTATGAAAAAATTCTTGTCTTTGTTATTGTAATTCTTTGTTGTCATAATTTGATATTAATTTGGCTAACGTGTTGTTTTAATTTTCATGTTAGGTACATGGTGTTTGTTAGAGGCATTGAAGATATAGTCAACTACGCTTGGGGTTCAGCAGTCCTAGCATCCATTTACCGAGCGCTCCACGATGCATCCCACTACAAAGAAGTTAAGGGTAAGAAAGTGTTACCTGGAAAGATAACGGGATGCATGACAGTGGTGCAAACTTGAGCATATGACAGATTATGGATTGGACGTCCAATGTCTCGACCTGGATCTGAGTTGTGGTCGCCGCGTGTGCTGGCATATGCATACGCTAAGCATGGTTTCTATAAGGACAAGCGAGCAGATCCACACCACAACGTCCTAACATACCGGGCACAGTTTGAAAATCAACCGCAAGACAAATTCATCTGGAAGCCGTATAAGCCGATTCAAATGGTTGATGATGATGACGAGGACGCTTGGATGGCACGACTGTTCGCAAACAGTCGAATCCCACTAATACATTTTGACGAGATTGAGTATCAAATGCCAGGCAGAGTCCTTAGGCAACTCTGTCATTATCAAAGGATACCTGACCCTCCTGTTGATCACACTCATCTACGGTTGAATCGGGCGGAGAAAGAGAATAGATTCCAAGTCTCCAACTACGACGCATTCGGCGCGCCGTACATAGAGATGTGGCACGACTTCCAGGAGAATCTTGTGGGTTTGTTGGTATCTGAAAATACCAAACGCAACAAACTGGACATGGACGTGTACTACTTGTGGTACAACAAAGTGACACGAAAACGAATTGTAAAACCGGACGTCACTGATATCCGATATAGTAATCGTGTCATTATTGACCAACCTCACGTAATAAATGTGGTACGTATACTTAATTATAATCCCTGTATTGCATTATATCTATTTTGTAACGCTATTAACATATACTTGTCTTTTTTTTTGTGCAGTTAAAACAGACATTGACAATGTTGCAGCAGTGGCCGAATAAGCCTCCCGAGATTGAACAACAATATCAAGCACTCTTAACTGATAATAGTGCCCTGTTTCAACAAATGCAATTGTCCAATCTCAGAGTTTATTCGGACCAACCCCTTTATACTCCGTCCTTCATTGATCCTTCTGAAGCTCCAACTTCCATTACTTTTACATCGGATCCTCCAGTGTCCTTCACAACTGAGTTCAATCCTTTCGCTGAACATGCAACTCCAACCCATTTCTCCCAAGAGGCACCACCCGTCCGTAATCCGGCTAGAGTCTCAAAACACGATCTACTGATGGTTCCGATGAAAGGGGGTATGGTGAAGCCGTTAAACCCTTGGAAGGTGGATTGGTTAACTCAACACTAGTTTAATGGTGAACCAGTCGATCACAGTATTGGCCCCGAAAAATTAAAGGTTATAACATTAATCAACAAGAGGCCACAGAATTGTCGCCTGGGGCATGGTTAGGCAACACAATTATGGATGCCTACCAAGAATTGTTGGCAGAAAAAGACGCCGTCATAACACGGGCGGGAAAGAAGTTAAAAAGGAATTTCTACTATCTACCGACTTTCTTCATTGCCGTGGGTCAAACCATGATAAAGCCCGGAGTCGAAACTGATATTGCAAATGCTATTGACTTTGTACAGCACTTTGTAGAACAAAATGGTTTACGTGTTTCGGAATGTGATGTCATATTCATGTCATTCCATTCCCGCATACACGAACATTTTGTCCTGGTGATGTTCAATGTTAAGGCATGGGCAATAAAAATCTTTGATCCCATGCATCCTGAGATGACTCCGACACAGTTGGATGCGCGATACCAGGCGGATATTGCAGTTGCGGTAAATACAAAATATTTTATGTTGATTTACCTATGGTTTTAATTTGTTATTGTCACTTACTAATTTTTATTTTTGAATTGAGCAGAAGACTCTTGTACCAATTTTGCTAAGATTTGCTGACCCCGAAACCAATTGGCCCCCAAGAGATGCAAAACTCGGGAAGAAAGTTGAAGTGGAGAAATAACATAATGGTTCAGATTGTGGGGTTTACATTTGTAAATATATGGACGCAATCTCACGTGGACTAAATCCCACTGCAGCTAAATGGACTGTTCAAGATGCATCCATTCTTCGCTTGTGTCTTGCTTGGGAACTGCACAAAGGAATGGCCAGGGGTCCCCCTAGAGGGTACAAGATGACAGGATCACTGATGATGGATTCTGATGAAGAGTAATGATTAATATGTACGATCAATGAGTGAAGTTGTATTTCTTTTAATTATATTTGATTCAGATGTAATACAATTTGTTTCTCAGTGTAATATATATGTTTTTTGTCGATGGTGTGTTATATATTTGTATTTATTGATTGTGTTATACAATTTGAGATTTCAGTGTAATTTAATCTATTACACTGAAAACATATGACATATTCCCTCCATTTCAATTTGTAGGTCGTTTTAGCAATGACACATAAACTAAGGAGCCAATAATTGTTAGTTACTTCAAGAAACTTTATATGTTAAATCCCGTTTATACCCTTCATTAAGTGCCCTAATTTTACTTTTTCCCAATGTCAAAGTTACAGAAGTCATTGTGAGCTGGGTCATTATTAGGGGTAAAGATGGAAGAAAAATAATTAATTTGCCTACGAATTGTAAAACGACATACATTATGAAAAATCTCTCCAAACCTAAAACGACTTACAAATTGAAATGGAGGGAGTAAGACTTTAAAATAAAAAACATATTTTATCAAGCAATTCTTTTTTTACATTGGCGGAAGACTTAAAAAAATTGCTCTTAAAAGCATAAATATCAACCACAACATTGACGAAAGGCAGACGAACGATAAAAAAAAAAAAAAACACTACCAGAAGCCTTTAAAAAAAAATACTTTATCAAGAAATTTTTTTTTAAACTAGCGGAAGATTTCAAAAAATACTGCCCTTGAAGAATATATATCAAGCACAAGACTGGCGGAAGGCAGGCAAAGGGGGAAAAACGGAAGGAAAAAAAAAATTTACCTTTCGGCCAGTTTCACTGGCGGAAAGGAAAAAAAAAATTTCCCCTTTCCGCCACTGAGACTGGCGGAAAGGGGAAATTTTTTTTTTTTTTTTTGCCTTCCGCCAATGTGACTGGCGGAAACAAAAAAAAAATTTACCTTTTTTTTTTGGCCTTCCACCAGTGTTAGTAGCGGAAGGGAATTTTTTTTTTTTAAAAAAAATTACCTTCCGCTACTAACACTGGCGGAAGGGTTATTTTTTTTTTTTTTTAAGTTTGATCTCAAGCGTTGGATCATTCCTTGGACGGCCGTAAAAGTGTTAGCTACAAAAGACTCCAGAGCTAACGTTAGCTATGGATCAGCCCCCATATATATAATTTTATTTTATTTTATTTTTGTTACAAATGAGGTTATTATCTAGAACTTGCATGTATACACCCAAAACTGTGTCCAAACCTTGAATTTCAAATCTCTTTACTTTTCAAAAAAACAAATGATCCTCTTGAACACATTATGTCAGGAACGTAGGTATATTAATTTTTCATTTGTTATCTTTTAATGAATGCAGTGTGCTTTGTGGAGCTGCTACCTCCAACCCCAAAAAAAAGAAAAGAGAGAAAAAAAACATGCGTCTGCATATGGAAGTATATTTGTGTGCTTTTATATATATGTGTGTGTATATATGTATATATGTGTGTGTGTATATATGTATATATGTGTGTGTGTGATTCATAGAGAGGGCTTGAACAAGATATATTTTTTTAAAAATTCAATTTTCACCCACAAATATTAAAAGAGACAGTGAGATAAATGTTACAACTTTTTACGTATGCGGTGGACATGAAAAAAATTGACTAAAACTTTTCATGGAATTTTTGATCCATCATTGTTAACAGTTTATTGAAACTCTCAAACAAATATATCTTTCTAAATTATTATGATGAACGAAAAGTGTAAGTTCCCATAATATGCAAGATGTCCATAAACAAAAATATACCTAATTGAGAGTTTCAATAGAATATTAATATTGATTAAAAAAAAGAGAGAACATGACCATGGATATACTTCATGGGATTGGATTTTTTTCATTTTTGTATGTTCGCGAATGATATTGTGACAGGCGTAAAAAATTGAGATTTTTGTACACATAAATTGTGGCAAACGAATTTTTCAGATTTTTTTATATCTGACACAATTTGTAACGGACGTAAAAGTATCATACCTATTATACACACTCAAAAATAATTCTTTTTAATATAATTGTTAAATATCTAGTGTAATCGAAACTCTTGATATCGAAGAATAGTTGCACCTACATTACATTTAGTTTAATTTCCTTATGTTTTGAACTCATATTGTCTCGATTCTTTTATCATATATTTTCTTCAAGAAGATGATATTGCACGTACATATGAGAATAGTGAATATGTTGTTCCAGTAAATAAAGCCACCAATTCCATCAATAATAAAGCCTATAAATGACCACCTTCCACCTAACTAAGTAGCCTAGAGCCGGATTATAGAACAATAATAAAAAAGAGTGCAACAACTTCGTTGCCTTCGAATTGATACAGCAAGGATGATATGAAGCATACAGAAAAGAGAAATGACCATCTATACTTGCACAGCAAGCAGGCGGGTCTCCACTATATATGGGTGGCAGCCAGTTTATTTTAGTATTCTCAACTCATCAGGAAATAACACTAAATACGGCCTTCTCATCCATGGCATATATATAGTGTGTGTATATGTGTCGAGACACACAAACACACACACACACAGACAACTATCTGTAACTATATATACTGTCTACAATTCGAGGAAAACAAACTCTTCAATGGCAGGAATTTCCCCTATTTTCTTGAGGGTATCCTTGTCCGGTTCTTCATCTACACCAATTGCCATGATGGCCTTTGTCCTCTTCACAGTCCTTCCAACACTCATGAAATTGACATTCACATTTCTCTTTCCAAGAATGTTCCCCACTTTTCCAATCATCCCCGGCTGGTCTACTTGACGGCATAATATGAGGTTCCCTTCAAGGCTAACGTCCACACAAAATGATCCAACTTGTGTTAAATGAGGTTTCCCACATTTTACTCTTCCCTCAATGCTAACATTTCCATCCTCTGACAAACCGCTCACAAATCTAGACTCCACGCGGTTGCTTATCTGCACCTGGATAGAGTCAATAGGGTGCTCAACGGACGAATCAATTACAACCCTTTCCTCACTAATGCAGAGTCCCCTCTGCTTGGCTGTGAAATCTGCATTCACCAGGTTAACAAATGAGCTAGACACGGGCTCAATGATGCCTTTTGTTATCATGGCACGGAGCAGCCTTGTGTCCAACTCATCAGGGTCTCGACCTGATCTGTAAACCACTCTCACGGATTTAATCCCACTCCCTCCGGCCACTAGTTGTACAGCCAGCCTCCCTAGCTTTTCAGCTAGGAGGACGTAAGGAGCCAGTTCTGATAGAACCTAATAAGATTTGACAGTGTGTATTACATATATAAACAACTTGGCTAATTAGTTCTTGATGTACATGCAGCTGCAGTTATAAGGCATATATTTTATGGGGTCCCTGGGAATCTAATGAACATATATATGATTAAGCACGCCTTACAGACATTTACCTCAGGAGGGACCATGGGAGCATTGACAGCAGTTGCAGAAAGCTCACCTCTCAGAGCATCGACAACTGCCTCTGCTATTTCAACAGCCACGCCTTCCTGATTGATTGAGAGAATACAATTGAATCAATTATCTTAATTTTATTATAGTATAATAATTACAACCAGCTAATTAATTTAGAATTGTGAGAAGAAAGATATATGTATGCTGCATTAATTAATAAATAGCATATGTATGTATATACATATATAGTGATAAAATTGGAGGCTACGTTAATTGTAGGATTAATTAATTCGTCAGTAGGTTCATGCCTGTGCTTCCCTAGTGCTAGCTCCAAGATGAGGTGTGACAGTGACATTGTCATGGTGCACTAATCTACAGTCACTGGGGGGGGGCTCCTCTGCGAACACGTCAAGTGCCGCCTGTGCAACAAGTCCAGTGTCGAGGGCCCTAACCAAAGCATCTTCATCAATGACACCGCCACGGGCAACATTAATGATGCGAACTCCACCACCACCACCTCCTCCTCCTGATTTCATCTTGGAGAATGTGTCATCATTGAACATCTTGGAGGTTGTCGGAGTAAGTGGCATATGGAGCGAGATGAAATCAGCGGTGGAGATGGCCTGCTCAAATGAGACCAAATCCACACCAGCAGCACGTGCTCTATCTGCAGGAGCATAGGGATCGTGTGCGATGACATTCATACCAAGCCCTTTAGCGCGCCTTGCAACTTCACTCCCGACCTTTCCAAATCCCATTACCGCTAGTGTCTTCCCCACCAATGATACCCCAACATACTTGTTGCGCTCCCATTTTCCTGTTTATTATCAATTAATTTATTAAGCACCTTAAATTAATTTCACATACATATATAGAGTACTACTCTATATATAATCAATTAATCTAGCTAGCTAGCTAGGATCAAGTGTATGTTCGTTAATATATTACCAGCTTTAATGGAAGCATCAGAGAGAGCAACATTACGAGCCATGGAGGCCAACAAGGCAATGGCATGCTCTGCGGCAGCGATGGTGTTGGCAGTGGGAGCGTTAACAACCAGACATCCGAATTCAGTTGCAGCTTGTAGATCTACATTATCAATTCCCACACCGGCCCTTCCCACCACCTTCAAACGGCCTTTGGCTGCCTCAAACACCTGCCGACTGACCTTAGTCCCGCTCCTAACAATCAATGCATCGAATTGGGAGATTTTGGAGCAAAGTTGGTCTATAGTCAGATCGTAGGAGCAATCCACATGAGCGCCGGAGCTGCGTAGGAGGTGGAGACCGGTCTCGCCCAGCTTCTCCGACACCAGAATTGAATAATTATTATTATCAGTAGAGTCCTTTACCTCCACCTCCTCCTCCTCCGCCTTCAGATGGAGATCGAGACTGCTCCAGGTTTTGACATTATTATTATTTCTAATTATGCTCTTATTGTGTTTATTATTATTATTTGGAGGAGTATAATTATTATGAATTAGGGATGAAAATATTTGTTGTAATGGCGGCGAGGTGATTTTGGTGGTATGCAGGTAGACAAACGGAAGTTGAGAGGAGGAGGAGGAGGAGGATATTTTAGCAGGAAAATAAATGGACGACGACAGCGAGCACGACATATTATTAGCAGCTAGCTCAATTATTATATTGTTTCTTGTTCAATTTCCCTTAATTTATTCTCCGCCGAGATCTTCGTTCTTAGGAATGTCGATGACGAGAGAATGTGCGTGTTGTTAATATTCTACCATTTTGATTGATCTCAGTTGGATCCCCTTCCTAAAAAAGTTGAGGCGGAGAGGAGGTGAAGGAAGGCCAGAGGAAATAAATGAATGAATGTTTTCACCCACTGAGCTTACCTCCTCCATTTAGTTTAGACCTCCTTTTTGACATTTTTATTTGTTTCCATGTTTATAATTTATTAAGAAATATTTTTTAAATGTCCATATTTATATTATTCTCACATTTAAAATATTTAACTTGGTTTTCAATTTTTATACCATTAACTAGTTATAAAAAATAGTAAATATATAAATTTTATATCAACATAAATTACAAAATGATAGTATTAATATTGTTTCTTAATGAGTATGTACATCTTAGGACAACAAACAAAATTAAACGGAGAGACTATTAAGTTGTGTTTGTTTAGCTCTTGATCAGCGTGTTCATTTGTTATATCGTTCAAACCGTTTATTTAGCTTATTATTTATATTTTATTAGATTCGATTTTAACTGAATTTAATAAATCCTAAAAATAAAGTTGCATAATAAAATAAATTAATTTAGACATTTAATATTAAGTATTAAATAAATAATTAAATTTAGATTTAGATTTAGATTTAAACATAAATATTTAATTGTTTTAATAAATTTAGATTTAACAAATTTATTAAAATTAATTTAATAAATTCAAATCTAATAAATTTATTTGAATTCAAGTATTTAATGAAATAAACACAGTTTTTCTCTTTCTTACCTTGATAGAGAGCTCTATTGTGACATCAATTACTCGGATACGTCTTTTTTTTATTTTATATATATACGAAGGCTGATATATTTTTTAATAGTTATAAGTATATTTAAAATAACTTTCATTTAATTTTATGAGGATTGTGTTTCTCTGAACAAGACCACTGCGGAGCGGAATATGTAAATTATGTATGACATCCCAAAATTTTAATCAAGCCTCACTATCAAAAAGGAAAGTAGTCGATAATTAATGTGACTGACAGATTAAATTTATGAAAAAAAAAATTCACTTAGAGCTTAAGATTGTTCAATCTGGATATATCCATAGTATGTAAATATTATACTCATATTTAGATTCTTTTTTGATTATTTCAAAATTAGAGATATTTTTTTTTTCAAATTATAAAAATCTCGAGTTTTAAATGTATTTCACTATTCCATTACTCTAATTAACTCTATTATCTCTACTAATCAGTAATCTCTATTATAATTATTACTACTATTAATAGAGATATATTTAAAATATAACATTATTTTTAAAAATTATCATTTTAGAAATATTTAATTTTGAAAATGGGGAAAAGATCGGAAAAAGAAGGTATGAAAAATGATCCCTAGTTCCTTTGCGTACTTGAAACACATCAAAATCATAAACAATGTACTAGACTAAAAGCTAACCACACGGTAACTGAGACAAAAAGTGCCAGATATTAGAAAATCAGAATTGATCCAACCTTTCAAAAAGTTACAAATGCCTGGTTGCTCTCAACAAAACGAGTGGAGATATCAAGTTATCAACAAATTACATTTGCTCTTGTTGTTCAACCACCACGATAATAGCCTATACTAACGAACTCATAAAAATACATGCATGACCTAGTAAAAAAGATTTTGTTAAAAAAAAAATAAGAAGAAGAAGAAGAAGAGGATTCCTTCAATAATTACCTCATCCCCAAAATGAAGCAAAAGATTATGCAGAAAGTTCATTACTGTAACAACCTTTTCGAACCCCGTGTGTAACATTCCAAAATTTCACTGTTTGACCTGCAATTTTTTTCCCCGGTGGTCTAACCTACTAATCAGATGGTGTCAAAGTTATCAACCAACCTTGTAAGTATAAAAAGTACTTCATAAACAAATTTGATGACATCATGATAATTTAGATAACCCCAACATATATGACAATACCGCAAAATTGTTCTTACAATAAAGGCAGAATATAAGAATGCCCATCATTTAAAACAATCCACTATAGAGGAAAAGAGATACAAGAATTTTAAACCTTTGTGGCAAATCCATCGAATACACAAAGCTCACCACTATTATTATCACCAGCACACACACAAGCTGTTTGTTTTCCACTATCTTATCAGCTTATCTGATATGGTTGCTTATCGAATGAGCACTTGACGAAATAACATCTAAGAAATTAAGACAATATGGGTTACCGAATCCTAAGCACTTTTCACCATTAGGTGAGCTGTATTTTCAACCTTACAGACCTTGTTATAGTTCATCTGCGTAACAACAGAAGTCACCATATCAGACGCATATTTTATACTATACAAAAGTCGTAATGAAACTCCAAATTCACTTTAATTCCAATTGAACATTCCAAGCTCACCATATTTACCAAAACCCAAAAACGACTCAATACCACTACCACATACTCCAACAGAATACTGAATCTATACAAAATCTGAAGGAATTAAATCAAATGAGAATCAACAAAGCACAAAATTAAGTACTAGCAGCAACAAGCATGTGAAGATCAGCTGTATGAGAAACCCAGATGCTACTACAAGTAGTATATACCATGAGGTCATGGAATGATGGGATTATGTGAACCTGCATTCCTGGTTGTTGCATTCAGGCCTACTTGTAGACGCGGATACTTCTTGACTATAGCAATTAATACATCAGTAACTAGTTAAACCTAAATGTTTGTTCAGAATTTTCTTGCCCATCATTTGTTCAACCTGTTATACACTGATCTCATAAGTCCACATACATTCAAATCACACTGATCAGTGATGATAACACAAGAGATAAATTTATGTCGGTTATTATTGTTCACCTGGCATAGCTCTCATATTAGATGGATATTCAGATCTTCCTGTTCATATTTAAAGTTTAAGAACAACTTCATGAACAAACAGCTTCCAAGTATCATACATCTGAAGTTCAAGAAAGGAATCAACAACTTTTCCGATATATATACTAATATGACAATCACTTCATTATACTTCTCTCTGCGTCAGTTTTACACATGATGTTGTGTGGGATATTTTTAGCAAAATGACATTTTAATGCCGTCTTTCACACTCAGATACGATATTTTGAAAACAAAAGACGTTAAACATGGTATGCAGCGAACATTTTTCTAGAAAATGGGCAGAAATTTTAAGTTAAAAGGCAGGTCTAGGGAAATGATAATATCTATAGATTTCAGAATTTAGCGTAGTTTGTATCAAAAGCAATTCTATGACCCTCATAAGTTGGAAACTTAAGAAATCCAGAAAATCAAGCTTCCCAGTCAATAGCAACGACAGAAAGATATCAAATTCATCGATTAACATATATTAGTATCATAGGAATAACTAACCTTATTATCTTTGGGTCCGTAATAACTTGCAGCAAATAATTTTTGGCGGGATCAAGTCTACTACATGCAAGACAACCTACATTACGAAAAAACTAAACATATATTCAAGTCATAGATATTAATCCCAGTGCAGCATCATAATTTCCAGACAATCCAACCAACCTATGCATCAAACTCTCTATCTATCAATCAACATTTCTTTCCAAACTTAAGGTGACATCAACTGAGAAGATCTTAGCATTCGAATGAACTTTCAAGGGAACAGTAAATATAAATTGTTTAAGGCACATATTAGAGCGAAGAATGAAGCAGGAGGCTCTTAAGAGTGCAACAATAGAATAAGCTTTTTTTTATATATAACTATTGTATATATTATTTTTATGGGCTGCATAACAGGAGGTGATTGTACATTCAAAGATTGATATATGTAACAACCAAATTTAGTGCAGGACACCTATCCTATTTGAAGAACAAAAAGGGAAAAAAATGTCACCTCCACATAATCACAAATCTTTAGCCGGATACTCTTAACCAGACCTGCTGCTCAACAATCTTTGGAATCATAAGATTCTACTGAGTGACAAGACTAAGTGACTGGCTTTAAGCAACTAGGTACCAGAGATAACATATAGAATTCACAAAGAAAATCTTGAGACAGAAAAGCTATATGGTAAATACACATAGCACAAGATGAGTTTAGAGAAGAATCAGGATAAACATGATGGTTACCAATTAAGTAATAATTTATCAAAGAACTAAAATTGTCTGCCGCATTAGAACTATCTGTACTACACCTTGGCATGATCCATACACTGACAATGCTTCAACTAGATTTCTTTCCCAATACATCTGTTAAAGCTAGGATTTTGCAAATGTAACAAATCTGTTATTTTCTTATAGACTACTAGTTTAAATTTGTCATAAGTAACAAAACTTTCTCATTATGCATAATTGACTTTGAATGAAGTAATAAACAAATGAACAATTATACACTCAATTAGTCAGATCAGTAATGTTGGAGACAGAAGTACATAAAGCAGAGAAAGCCAATAACAAAATCGAACAGTATATACTACAAGCAAGCAAAAAGACAGGCAACTCAATCAGTTTATGGTTCTCTACACCAAAATGAGCCCTATTTTATCCTCTCCCTCAAGATCTTCAGACCAGCATATCTGCAGAAGAAACAAACAGTTATGAGCTCCATTTCCAAAACAGAACCGAAGATTTTATTTAGTAACAACTTTACCTTCCCATCATCAAAACAGTTGCTTGGGGATTAGTCCCTGGTGATATAGGGAAGACAGAACCATCAATGATTCTGAGAGAATTAACCCCAATCACCCTGAAGTTGTGATCAACCACCTTGCCAGCAAGACATCCTCCATGGTAATGCCATATGGTGTTCACAGTCCGACGACAAAACTCTCCCATTAGTAGATCATTTGACTGATCATGAGGCAACGAAGGGCCAACAAATCTGAAGTTCCAACCACCATACCACTCCTGGAATCTGAAATCTGCCATTGACCGGCTTCTTAAAACATCCCCAATCTTGCGCGTGCCATTAATACACCTCTCCACATCTTCCGGATGACTGAAGTAATTAAACCTCACAATAGGATTAGTTCTCACGTCTGTGGATGCCAATCGAAGGGAACCAGAAGATAATGGCCCTACAATCTTCTCCATGAGGGTGGCAACAGTGAGATAAAGTGGGGAAGATAAGGGCCTTACGAAAATAGATCGAGCAGGAGAGGAGAATGGAACTACATTAGATGCAGCTTCAAGATAAGCACCAGAACTGGTTATTCCAACAACTTGAATCAGTGAATGCTCCAAAGGCATAGGGGGGACAATTGAAATCCCATTTCTTGGATTGTCATACAGATATTGTCCAACATAAGGGGAATGATGAACCACCGGAATCCCCCATGAAGAGAGATAAGGCCGTGGCCCAATGCCACTCAAAAGAAGAAGCTGAGGGCTTCCAAGAGCTCCAGCTGAAAGCAGTACCTCACCCTTTTCATGAACCATTGCATGATGGTAACCCCCAGTCCGATCTCGATACACAACACCGATGGCAGATTGTTGAGATCCAGAAAAAGCAGAAGAAGATGCAATCAGGATCCTCTCAACACTTGCATAAACAGAAACCACGATGTTTGGGGGTTTAGCATACTGAAGAAGATCAGCAGCACTGTGGCGATTACCAAAACTGTCAAATGTAGTCCCTCCAATCTTGGTGCCCAGTGAGTGATTCAAGCTAAACCCATTGTATGGATCAACCCCAGCCTCTAGTAGGCCATCTCTCACTGCTGATTGCCAGCTCTTGAGCTCCGGCTGGAAAACGATCGCCTTCTCAACCCATTCGTAAGAATGATTCACCACTCGGAGATCCCAAGTCAGACCTGCACTTGAATATATGCAAAAGTTAAGCTAAATGATTCCACTGAAGTAATGAGATCATGTGATTGGATCTAAGCAAGTAACCAACATAATAAATTGGCACATGTTACATCACAAGATGATTTTAGAGAAGAATCAAGATAAACATATTACTCTGTGGTTACCGACCAATTGATAATTGACAAAATTTACGGGAAGAACTAGAATTATATTGGCGCCATATATCATAAAGTTATACATGCCCAACTAAACTATATGTACAATATCATCTATATGCATTACATAACATGATCCAAACACTATCAGTTCTCTTCTATATCTTTTTCTCTGAATATAACTGCAAAAAAGCAGAAGTTTACAGATTCAACAAACCAGATATTTCTATACACTACTAGTTTAAACCCTGGCAAGTAAGAAAACTTTCTATGCATGAATGGCTTTGAATGAAAAATTCAACAATTATATATACACTTGATTAGTCATATCTCAGGACAGAACTACTGTTGTGCATACCTAGCAATCCAAATTCCTAAAATTGAAAATTAAGTTTTGGGGGGAATGTTGTGCCACTCGTGGGAGTCTTGAATGACAATATTACGTTAAAGAATTAGGGAATATAGATAATGGCATTGTTTAGTTCATAAATAAACCTAAGTTTTGTCTCATTACTGTAAGCAGCCCATACTAGATGTTGACTCGTGTCAAGTTTGTTAGAGTTACTGTACGTAATGTGTGAGTCTATATGCTAATATGAATATAAAGGTTGTAATCCCCAAATTTACAGTTTTTGAGTGAAAAGATGTTGGTTACTCTAATTTTCACTCTACTTTCTCCTCCTTCCTGTAACCGTAGCAACTAAGTTTTCGTTTGCGCCCTAACTGATCGTAATTGGGAAGATAACCGATGCACAAGAAGTACATACGACGGAACAGGCAATAAGTAGAATATCACACAGCATGTACCACTAGCGATCCAAACCTGAATTTGAGTAGAACTCAGGATCAGCCCTGCTGTAGAATCCGGCATTAATGGCACTGCTGCCACCAAGAACTCGGCCTCGGGCATTGGGAACGCCGTCTTCGGATGTAAAAGCTTGCGCAGGCGAATCAAAAGAATCCATATCTGTGAGAGCTGCAAGAAAACCTTCTTGAGTCATTAAATTGGGTTTACCATAGGGAACTCCGCCTCTTTCCAGCAACAATACCCTAAAATTTTGAGACAAAGTCGCCGCCAATGGGCAACCGGCAGTGCCGCCGCCGACAACGATGTAATCGTAATAGTCTTCAGAAGGCAGCTCCGTCGCGTTGAATGCGAAACCAAGATATGTAGGACCTGTAAATGAAAACAGTTAAAGACGAATAAAATTAGAATCCAGAGAAGTGGAATTGAAGAGATTTAATATGAAATGAGGGTTTGAGTTTGATTGAAGATGATTCGTACTTTGTTGAAGAGTCTGTGCCTTGGCCATACAGAGGAGAGCGAAGAAGACGACCAAGAACAGCTTTGCTGCCATGGAGAGAGAGAGAGAGAGAGAGAGAATGTGTGTGTGGGTGTGTGCGTGTTTTTTGGGGTTGGGTGGGGGGGGGAAATGGTAGTTGGTTCGTTCGTGGTTGATTTTCACGCATAAACTCTGATAGAGCGAAATGACACTACTACCCACCTCTGTAACTAACTTCCCCGCCCAAAATAACAAGACAGAAAAGAGAAAGAACCTGGTATTGCGTTAAGAAATGATGAGAGATGGAGCATTAGGATTACATGATAGAGAGTGAGTGAGTGAGAAGGGAAGAGAAATGAGTGAGTGAGAAGGGAAGAGAAAGAGAGGCGAGAACGGGGCCGACACTGTGCGTTTGCACCGTATGTCAGACAGAGGAGTAAGAAAATTAACTATTCCTCATAAATAATTCAGTTATAAATCAGCAGGGCAACTTAAATTTTTATTTGCGTTTCGTTAAAAAATTGACTGTTTTTAATAAATAATTTAGTTATAAATCAATAGTGCAACTTAAATTTTTATTTACGTTTTGTTAGAAAATTAACTGTTCCCGATAAATAATTCAGTTATAAATCAATAGTGCAACTTAAATTTTTATTTACGTTTTGTTAGAAAATTAACTGTTCCCGATAAATAATTCAGTTATAAATTAATAGTGCAACTTAAATTTTTATTTGCGTTTCGTTGGATGGAAGATTGTTATGAAAATAAAATACGTAAATAAGAAGGAAAAATAAGAAGTGCAAGATCAATTATCACAAAGTTATAATTTATAACATTTTTATCAGAATGTACCTAGGGGAGCATTATATTTTTAATGTTAACTTTGGTATTTTATGTCTTCTTTTTTCTTTTTCTTTTTTTTGTTTATTATGTGTGTGCCAAGATGCACATCATTATTTCTAACTGATTTTAAATATTAGGGAGCAGCCGGGTCTCAATATGGGCCCTTTCTAAAAAACAATTCCATAAATTACAATATATATATATATTTTTTGTAGTTTTATAACATTAAATAAAGTGTATATTTTTATTTTAACTAGTTAAACATTTATATTGCGATAATTCTATAATTGATGTTACGCGTGTATCAATTTTATGCCTTCAAACGTATAGTAGGTGACACTTCATATTTAATTTTATTTTTCTCATCTCTTTGGTGTTATTTATTCTCCAGGAGGTTTTGTTACTTTCTTCTCATTTCTCGATGAGAAGTGTGTTTCGCTCTATGAGTTGTTAGCTAATCTATGATGATCAATTCTTTCAATATTTTATGTTTTAGAGAAAAAAAAATTGACTTTTAATTTATGTATTAGAAATATTCGTATCATACACAGTTCATCTAAAAAATCTTGATTCAAATTATTTGCTACGAACTAAAAGATATTTCTTCTTTATATTTGTTACGATTTCTTCTATACGAGTATTGTAATTAAAATATTGAGTTTTGTGATTATGCTTTCTTCTTCATTCTTTTGTTTTATTGGATATGTTATCTAACTTTTTCTTTCTTTCGTAGATTTTTTTTTGTCTAAAATTTGGGGAAATCATTGTCTTTCTTCGTTTCTGATTTTCTTTTCTAATAGATCTTAAATGTTTCGAGTTTATTTCCTATAATCTCATTTTTAAAAGGTTTTTTGAAACAATTTTGAGGAAAACTTGATTTATGATTTTTTTGTACAGATTTAGATAATTATGTGATTTAAGATTTCAATTGTCCATTAATTATCTAGTAATTTTTTAAAAATACCATTTACAATTTAATATTTCAACGGTTGACTAATTACCTATCAATTCAAAAAGGACACATGAATAAACTATAAAGTCAAATATTTAAGAATAGAAAAGTAATTGAATAGATGTATTTAACCCATCGAGTCCAATGGAAGACACATAGATTGAGTTGTGATGTTTGACATTACAATAATAATATTAAAATAAAATTTAAATTGAATGTCAATAGAACAAACAATTAAAACTTGCAATAATATTCAATAAAACAAAATATCTTAGGAAACAACTCTAATTTAAATAAAAGACATTTAGAGAACCAAATTTTGAGACTTCATGTCTTGAAAATATTGCATAATAGTTTCATCATGTATAATATAAAATACATTTTATTCTATGTAAGTTAACAGATAATCAAACATTTCTCATTCGATTATGTAACTTAATGTTCACATAATTTATTGAAGAAAATACTCTAGTTACTATGACAGTAGCAATAATTGCAATTATCAAGCAAATATTAGAGATTTTGAAACACAGCTTATGGAGGAAAGTTGCAAGACAAAAGAGTTTGCCTATAAATAAAGATCTCAAACAACACAGAAAAGGGGGTGAAAAAACAACAGCAAGGAGATATAGAGGAAAATTACAGAGGGAAGAAAAAAGAGAGAAAAACTCGAAAGAAAGATAAGACATTGAGAGAATTTTAGAACCTTTTTCTTTGGAGTTTAGTTAGAGAAAGAGAGGTTTTATTTTCTTACACCAGAATTATCCTTGAAACTCCATGTTCTACATCAATCTAATAAAAGTTTTACTTATAACTATTTATTTATCTAGCCTTTTTATTTCCCATCGTTTTGCGTTGATCCAGGTTCGTCTCCATATCTACAATAGGGTGATTTCCAGTTAAGAATAGTTTTGTCTATAACTATCTCTATTTTGAAGCATCCTTATATCCAATCTCTCATATATCTGCATATCATCCAATCTCATACACTGTTGTATAAATATATTTTGTCCTTTTATGATTTCTGTGTGATTTTAGTTTATATAATGTAATCTAAATAGTTTGATTTTTATCATCTTACCAATATTTATATATTTGCACAGTTATGTTTTTTTTTCTAACCTTTTGTTTTTGTATCATGCCTGAGTTAATGGCGCATGAGTTTCCTTTTTTGGCTGATCCAGTCTAGAGATCGCAGTACAGGGGCCAACACCTGTTGAAACTTTCCAAAAGACTTTTTTTTAATACCTCACATGGAAAATACCCATAATAATCTTATTCTAATTAAAAGTTTTGTGGTGTCAACTAACCACTCTGGACTCTCTGTATGAATGTGTTTGCCCTTAATTGAGTCAACATAATTAATGAGTGTATTAAGTCAATTCAAATATTATCAATATGATGAGTGTACACAAATTCTCTTACTCTATTAATATACTAATAATAATAAAGATGTGTTAAATCTTTAACAAACTCTTTCCTTAGTGAAAAGTTTATTTATTATGATTTTTATAACAATTTAAAATAATATATTTTGCATTTAACAGTATCTTGCAAATAATAATAAAAGTTATGATTAAATTTAGAGTTAGTAGAATTGATTTTATATTTTGAAATGAACGACATATATTTTATTTAATTCATTTGAAAACGTCAACCAATTGATACGGTGCTTGCTTTCCCTCGTTCGTTCTTCTGCGGGGTAGTTGACAATAAAAGCATACATATGGAGTATGTGTTGTGGACTTTGGCAACCTAATAACAACAAATTACGGAGCATTATAAAGAAAATGGTAGTTTTATAACAAACAAATAAAAGAAAATGAAAAAGTCATGAACCGAAAAAGTCAACCAAAGCCCGCCCCTCTCCTTTCATGTCTTCGACTCTCCTGTAGTCCTGTAGTCCTATTAAAATCTATACACGAATCTGGTGTGAATTTTATTTTTAGTATCTATACCGGTGTAGATGTGATTTTGAATATAATTAACATTCATATTGCACGACACAACATCGTATATTCATATACGAGATCACGAGATATAAGTAACTATTTATATAAATAATCATAAAAATTAATTTAAAATATGAAAACGTGAAAAAAAGATAGATTTCATAATACGTATAATTATTGACTGTTAAAGAAAACGATCACTTATTTACATTTTTTCCTATATGTGCGTGTCTAAGTGCATAATTATTTATACTATAAACTTATATATTTATTTAAAATGATAAAAATATGTCAATTAGCATCAATTACATGTCTCAAGTGAAACTTGAGATTTGATCTTGTATTATTTATAATACAAGTTTGATATTCATTTTAATTATCAGTCTTTACTAATTATCTAAAGTATTAAAGACACACTATTATTTTGACATTTTGTGTTGGAGAAAATCTAGGAGAGACTATTGTTGGGACTTAATATTCATTTGAATTATGAATTATAATTTTTTAAATTTTAAGTAACAAAACTATGTCTATTAAGATAATTATATTGTTTGAGCATTTGAATGATTTAAAATTGATAAAAAGATTATGATTGTGACTTTTCTTATTAGTAATTTAAGTTTCTTAACAAAGAATTGAATATGGCTTTAATATGTGTGTGTGTGTGTGTGTGTGTGTGTTTTAGTAGTGATTTTGTAATCGTATCTACGTCTCATTCACACGACATCCACATGAAATTGTATTATCGTGATTTTTAAATTTAATATCGCCATTTGTGGTTGCAGATGTTGTGAGTGTTTATAGCCGACGTAATTCATGTTCCAACTTCCAAAATATAAAACTAATTTTAAGTTTTCAACTTTTAATTCACTCTCTTTCAAGTACAAAATCCAAATAAACAATTTCAATTTTCATCCATAAAGTCACCAATTTTGTAAGTATTTATAAAATTCTAACAAGTGCAACTATAATTGTAATAAAATAACATTTGGAATGTAATTTAAAAAAATTCAATTAATTTCTTAGTAAAAAATAAAGATGACTACCCCAAGATTTATCGGTATCAATAGTTTTACACTTTTACCCGGAAGTCATATGCCAAAGGGTTTATGCTTCGACGAGGCCCGTCATCCCGAGTCCTGACTAGCCTTCTTGTTCTAGTTAGGGGTATGCAAAGTACGAAAAATATGAATCAAAATGAAAATTCTAAAAATCGAACCGACAAAATTTGAATTGTATTTTCCATATGTTAATATCCTGAAAATATTGAAGGAAACAGATATGTAATTATAACTAATACTTGAGCACAAATTATATAATGTGAACTTTAAAAGTATTAATTGTTACCTATGTTTCAAATTCACGAATTAGAAAATTTTCTGATACATGTTACTGTTTTTTAGTTATTAGTTAAGATTAGATATGACAAATGGTAACTAAATGGATAAATATGTAATAAATAATCATTTAATGAGTAAAATGTTATTGATGGAATTAAATTTATATGAATACTAATAATCCAGCAATTGTCTTAAAGATAATTAAAGTATGCCTACAAAAGTGAAAAAAAAAAACAGATAATCATAATTTCGTAATCAAACGGAAGTAAAACAAATGAGTTAGCTAATGCAACTAAAATAATAATAAATAAAATGAGTTAATCAATCATATTATCTATCCTGTTGATTAAGATGGTGATGAATTTATCTTTCGTGTATGAAGTTAAAATTTCAGACCTGGGAGATTGCATAATTTTTGTATGACTGCAAAGTTAGCAGTATTACGTAGATGTTAAGACCGTAGTCTCCTAAATAATAACAATAACATCTTAGTTGTAATCGATTGTTAACTAACTAATAAAAAATAAAATAAAATCTCTTTTAAAAATAATGATAATATTTTTACAGAAAACCTAAGTTGGCACTAAAACTCTAAAACTTGGCCGAAATAATATTTCCACGAACATTCTTTTACATAAATAGTTTATAAGATCAGCAGTTATGTAAGACAAATATTTATAAAAAGATAAAATGAAATTAGTCATAACTAATTTTTTTTTTTAGTTATACACATTTCCATTATATTTCGATCTATATAAAACATAAGAGCCATTGTATACATAAACTCATATGGGGAACTTTTATAATTATATGACAATGAAAATCAAAACATGTTAACAGTACTTTAAAAATACTAAGTTTACATAATTATAAATACTATGATTTACACAAAAAAGAAAGTAACGATCTTTAATTCTGAATATTTTTTTTAACACTTACGGTTAAATATTAAAAAAAATTATAAATATAAAACTACTGAATCTCTTATAAATATTAATTTTGTTTGTGAAAGTAATAGTTGTCTTTATAAATTTTTTGTGAAGGAGTAGTTAGTTGTGCGATAATTTATAAGTACGATCCAGCTTGGTGTCTGTCGTGTTCTTTGCTCTACTCGCTTTTCGCTGTGTGTTCCAAGAACCTTCTTGGCTATTATCATTTCTAGCCTTTTATTTTATTTTTTAAATAAATTTCTCCGTGGAAACAAATAAAAGTTATAAATCTTGGGTGTTTTTCCTCTACTTTTATTGGGTACACCATGGAGTAGATTTGGGGGCAAAAATGACCCCTAAATTAAATCAGCAACCCTCAATCATCATATATCTAACAAGAAAGAATACTAAACAAAAACCAAACCCCTTTTAATTGAGAGGAGAGAGAGAGAGAGAATCATCGTTCATTATTTTTGATTCACCCATCCCTTCCATGGCGTGATTTCGGAGGAAGAGGAGCTTTGTGTTGATTTGTTTCTCGATTACTGCTGCTACAACAACAACAACTACTACTTAGGCTTCCTCCCTCCGAAATTAATTGTTGACCCACCCACGCCCCTTCTAGTGTTCTGTCTTTGAAGATGAGATCGATGCAACCTCCGCCTTACAGCGATGGCTCTTCTTCCAACTCTTCTTCTCCTTCTTCTAGGGCCAAAGCCGATAATCTCAGCCGTCCACGCCGCCGTCCTGACCTCACCCTTCCCCTCCCCCACCGCGATCCTTCATCCCTAGCCGTCCCACTCCCTCTTCCACCTAACTCTTCCTCCGCATCTGCCCCTCCTCCCATCAATTTCTCTGAGCTCGACCGCATCAACCGCATCGGCAGCGGCAGCGGCGGCACCGTCTACAAAGTCGTTCACCGATCCACCGGTAAGCTCTACGCCCTCAAGGTCATCTACGGCCACCATGACGACTCCGTCCTCCGTCAGATCTGTCGTGAAATCGAGATCCTCCGCGACGTCGACAACCTCAACGTCGTTAAATGCCACGACATGTTCGACCACGCCGGCGAGATCCAAGTCTTACTTGAATACATGGACCGCGGGTCCCTCGAGGGGACCCACATCACTCAGGAATCAGCCCTCGCTGATCTCACCCGCCAGGTGCTCTCCGGCATCTACTATCTCCACTGCCGGCGGATTGTTCACAGGGATATCAAACCCTCCAACCTTTTACTCAACTCCCGCAAGCAAGTCAAGATCGCTGATTTTGGTGTTTCCAGAATACTGGCTCAGACCATGGATAACTGCAATTCATCTGTTGGGACCATTGCTTATATGAGTCCCGAGAGGATTAATACCGATATCAATCAGGGCATCTATGATGGTTATGCTGGTGATATCTGGAGCCTTGGGGTCAGCATACTCGAATTTTACATGGGCCGCTTTCCCTTTACGGTGGCAAGAGGTGGTGATTGGGCTAGCCTCATGTGTGCAATTTGCATGTCTCAACCTCCTGAGGCTCCTGCCACCGCCTCTCGTGAGTTTAGGGATTTCATTGCTTGTTGCTTGCAGAGGGATCCTGCCAGAAGATGGACGGCTAAACAATTACTGCGCCACCCTTTTGTTATGCAAAATAATAATAATGGCACTGGAGGAGGAGTATCCATTGGTGGTAATAAGGTTCATCAGGCACACCAGCTATTGCCCCCTCCTCCACGCCCCAAATTTTCCTCATCTTCTTCTTGATATTTGTTGTTGTTGTTACTTTTTCCTTGTTATTGGCTTGGTAGCAGTGTAGCTTCCGTTCCATCATATAATGGATGAGGTTGAATGTTGCAATTGACGAAAGAATTGGAGAAATGTGACCGGGGTGCGGTGTGATCAAATTTTAGTACACAGTAATGTTCTCCGCAAAAGGAAAATCCATCTTTTAAGTTTCAGTGACATTATATTTTGTGTTTCCCTTTCAATCTTGAATATTTTCATCAGTCTGCCTGCCATCATCCCCCTAAATATGTTAGCAAGGTAAGTTGGATACAATTTACATTTGGGGTCATAATTCAGAGGAAGTTGCAATGTTGGATGTACTTATTAAATATCAAGGTTGGTGTTAGTGAATTACTGAATTGTGAACTAGTAGAGTTTCCCTTGCTTATCAACGTGTTAATGAATCTATATCAATCATTTACCTACCTCTATGATCCTGATCAGTTAGTAATCCATATATGGACGCAGTTAGTTATAAATTGCAGATGTTATTCTTTTTCCTCTTATAAATAAATACCTTACCTAGCTCATAAGCTTTACCATAGTTGGAATAGTTTCTTCTTCTGTACTGCTGATCATTTTTTGATTTACTTCTTACAAATGTTGCCGGTAGCTTCATTATTATTTATTGGCCCAAGACCAAGTTCTTAGTGAGATTTGGTTGGACTGTTTTCAATGCGATAGTATATTTGGACTCCTGTGTATTTAGCTATTGTTGAGAAAATCTTTGATGTTTAGTTGAGAAAGTCTTTTGAGTTTGGTTTCACTCTTTAAGTTGATACTTTCACCTTCTCTATTGATTTCCACGGAATCAGATCTGCTGTTAATTATCGAAATTTTCATAAAGTAGCACTCCAGCACTCCTATTTTCGTGCATCCTACCACCCGCATCCTACCACCCTTACCCCCACTTTATTTGACGTGTCCTTATTCCGCTTGTGTCATCATATACCATGTTCTATGACTTTTTGTTACAGCAGAACTGGATCCTTTTCCACTGGTTGTCACATGTTATATACAGTGTTTAAGCAATAATGTTCACCAGAAAAGGAAAATCCATCTTTTAAGTGACGATATTTTGTTTTCCCTTTGAATCTTGATTCAATTTACTTTTGGGGTCATAATTTAATGTGAGTTGCAATGCGGATGTATTAGATATCAAGGTTAGTTATCAAGGTTAGATATCAAGGTTAGTTGGTGAATTGTGTACTAGTAGAATAAGCAATCATTATCGATCATTACCTCTGGCATGAGATTTTCCTTTAGAGTTGTCGCATTGTTATTGTAGTTACATTTGAATTTGGAAAATGGAACGAGAGAGAATGAATTTTATCATAGATTGTTATTGTAAGTTGCATTTGAATTTGAATTTGGAAAATGGAACATGAGAGAATGAATTTTATTATAAATTGGTATTGTAAGTTGCATTTGAATTTGAAAAATGGAACGAGAGAATGAATTTTATCATAGTTATTAAAGATCATAAAGTTTTATAACAATGGATGGTAGTGAAATAAATTATTCCATTTATTTCATTTGATGAATAAGGCTAATGAACGAATCATCTCGTTTTTTCTTTGTGATTATCTCTTTTATTCTTTCTCATTTTATTTTTCACCACTATTATTTACTAAACATCTTGCGAATTTTGATTTATTTTCTCTCTATCTTATTGCAATGAATCTTATGCTATTTGCCAATTTATTTATGTATTTGGCGTCATTCATTTCTACTAAGTTCATGTATATTGCTAAACTCATCTTCCAATATGGAGATAATATATTCCATCATAATTAAAATTTCACACACAATTTACAATTTTTTCATTTTCATACTTTTCTTGTAATTTTTGTGATACTTATTTTTTACCTCTACTTTTCTTTTTATTCACTAATTTTATTTTCATATCATTTTATTTTATTTGATTAAACGCAACCTTGAGATTTCAGATAATTCGATAATTGAAAATAAAAAGTACTTGCGTCAATTATAGAAGAATTTGAACCGCTAATTCATCAAACTTGAGTAATCTATTCGTGTAGAGGAAAGCTTTTAAAATTTGGTTTCACGGTTAATACTTTTCACCTTCTCTCTTCATGCGTAGGGCAGGCACATGTATATTATCTTTTCCGCTGGTTGTCTACCACCGTATTGCTTTTTTAGATATGGCATATGAGACATATATGGTGCTGTAGTATTTATGTTTTTATTTTATATCCTTCGGAGAGAGGAATTACTTGTTTTCGACCGGTGGGAGTTCTACCATCTAACTACCCAAACTAAGAAACATGTTTGGTGGATCTAGTCTTGTGGATATCTTTTCGTATTGAGCTTTTGTACTTTTTTCTTCTGATCTCATGTACACAAATAAAATACAAACAAAGACAAATTAATACAAACCATAAAAGTTGAATTACTAAATTTTAGAAAATTGTCCTGTTGGAGTTGAATAATCCCGTGGCTGTATTGATTTATTTATGTGCACAAATTGACCTCTCTATTACTAACTTCTTTTGTGATTTAATTTCTTTAATGAAAATATTTTTTCCTAAACTAGTTTCTTTAATGAAACAACCAAAGAACTTGAGAAGTAACAGATATACGAACCCAATCATATTAGGTCAAATGTAGTGAAAAGATACGAATGCTAATGTATACGGAAAATTTAGTATACTACTCCCTCACTGTCTTATTAATAAGCATAATGATATTTTTTTGTGTGTGTGCTTGGTTATTTGTTTAAATAAAAATGAGAATGAATTTTAAAAAAAAAAAAAGTAGTGATGAAAGAGAAAGATGTCAAAAAAATTTAAGGAAACTTTGACTGAAAAATGTGATGATTGTTAGAGTGACAATTCTTTGTCTTTCAAATGGTATTGATTATTACAACACTGTGCCAGTGATTTTTGTTATGAGTTCCTTTCATTTTATGTTATCCTGTTTTTTTTACCATTAAATTTTCTTCTTTTATTGTATCCCATTCTCATTCAAACGAGTAATCAAACAAACTTTGACTCAACATTATTAACCTGCTAAGGATGTATTTATTTTAAACAAAATAGTTAGAGATGTATTTTAAGAATAATTAAATAATTTTATAATAAAATTAATTATAAAAGATATCAATACGAACTCTTTTAATAAACATACAAAAAATCTATATGTCAATAATAAAATGGGACTGATGGTGTATTATTAATTAATATGAATTCACTCTACAGTTAACAATGCCGCACATATTCTTACCATACAAAAAAGAAAAATTCGAAAAAAAAGACAATGCTGCTGCACATTTGATGGCACTCGTCTTAAGTTTCATTGTGCTATCTGGAAAACAGATACCATATAATAATTTGTAGTATATCTACTGTAACAATTAAAAAAAAATTTAATCATGTATATTTTTATTTTTGTTTTTCAACTCTTACGACTAGTACTCCGTTTCACAAAAAAAGTAATAATTAGACTTTTGACGACTATTTATTTCGCATCTTGGATAAAAAGTTAAATGTACAAATAATAAGTTTTTCTTATGAAATTTAGTATTAATCTTTAAGTTATAACAAGATTTACAAGTGTGTAATTGAAAGTTTTTTAATTTATAACAAAACAACAAAAAAAAAATTAAATGTAACACTTTTTTTTATACGGATTGTTAGGTTTTAGAACATTTGATGATGATTGTCTTTAGATTACTTAGAGTACAAATGTATAGAAAGTGTTAATTAGTAACACTGAAGTTTGGTAACCAGTAGTTATCTCTTTAATTGTAATTGATTTATTTTTTGTAAAGAGATAAAGTCATTGCTTATTTTTAAGTAACTGCTGGAAAGTTGTATCAAAGTTTCAGTAAGTCAAAGTGTGTATTTGATCCGTTGGAGTTTACAAAAAGGTTTATCGGAAACTAGGAAAAACTTGTCAGAGACTAAAAATTTTATTTATCAGACACTAAGTTTTGTCTGTCGGAGACTAAAGCTTACGTCACTAAGTCTAAAAGTATCAAAGATTAAGCTGATGTCATTCGAGATTAAGTTTTAAAGCATCGAAAACTAAATAACTCTATCGGAGACTACACAATCTGACGTCATCAGGGACTAAAAGACCAGAGAAAACTAAATAACTCTATCGGAGACTACACAATCTGACGTCATCGGGGACTAAAAGACCAGAGACTAGTGATCACGTCATCAGAGACTAAAGATGAAGTGTCAGGGACTAAGTCGTGATTTATTCCCTGAGAGATACAGAGTTCGAATTGAATAAAGAATATATTCCGCATAAAGCAAGATATTATTGCAGTCGTAGCTGGTAAGGAAACAAGTCAGAAATCTATTCCTAATCAAAAAGGAAAAATTGTATTTGATTCGAATAAGAAAGCTAAATCAGTATTGATTCAGAATAAGAAACTGAGAATTCAGTTTTTAGATGCTGTAATTAGGTTTACAGAGAATTGTAATTTGAAACTGTATAGAATTCATAGTTTTGTATCTTTACTATATAGAAAAGAAAAGAAAAGAAGCTGACGATCACATTGTTGTAATTGTTAGAATTTGTATTCAATTGTTTAAATCAATAAAAACAATTGTTTATAAATTGATTTGAGTTCTTGTTCTTTATATTCCGCAAGAAAAGTTAATTTTTTAAGAACAAATAATTAAAAAGAATTCAAAAAATTTGTATTCAATCTCCTTTTACAAATTTTTGGCTATGAAAAATACGCATAAAGGAGTAATAGTTACGTTTACAAAGACCTTAAAACTCGGTCGGAAATGACATTAGTTTAATAGTTAAGAATGAGGTTTTAGAATTTTAATTGAGACATTTTTGTAGTATTAATGTGAGATTTTTTTCTCCTTATGTAGAAACATTTTCATTTGACGTCTTGGTCTCAATTTAGGTTCAATTCTCATCCATTTTGGTTGAGACATATTTTCCTTCACCAATTTTGGTTGAAGTCAAATGTTCAAATTTCACCGGTTTCGATCCTTTTATTGGAGTGATATTTTTTGATTGAATTTTTTTTTTATTTTTATCTAAGTGATACTTTCTTCTTTTTATATTGTGGAGTTTCTTTCTCGTTTATGGAATATAATGATATTATATTTATTAACTGAGATTAGTGATATGTAATTGGTAAATAACTCCCTCCTAAACGGTGTAATGGCTCCTCCTTACTATATCCCTATTTTTCAAAATATAATTTAGATTTATTAATTCGTTTTTAGTCAGTTAGTGACACAGGTTTGGAATATTATCGACATTTAAGTTTTGCTATACTTATTAAGGAAATTTAATTAATATTAATGTACCTTATAATTTAATAATGGTGTGAAATTACTTAGTTTTAAAATATTTTTAATTGTTTTGCAATAAATGTATCGAAAGTAATTAATAAAGTAATATTCAATAAAAAAAAATATGTTTGATATTCATAAAAGTAAAGATTCAATAAAAATAAGAAATACCCTAAAATAATTAATTAGAGCATCCCAAAAAGGAAAAAATTTACTAGACGTTTTTTGCTTTTCTTTTTGGGTGAATAAAAGTTAGTGGACGTTGATCTTTCCTTGCAACAAATGGAAAGTGGTCGTATTTTTAAAATATACTAAAATACTAGGGAACAATTTATTTATTAGAGTGGAGAGAAAAGAAAGAAAGAAAGCGGGCTTCCGCGAACCTTCCTCCTCTTTCTCTTTCTTTTACTTCTCTTGCAGCCTACAGTACTTGTACTACTTCAACTCCAAATCTCTCTCTTTCCCTCGCTCTGATTTTAGTATATTCTTCTGCAGAGATAGCCACATACATACATACATAGATACATACATATATTTGAGTGTATTATACGTGTATATGAGCATTGCTGCTTGTTTCTAGCTCGTATAATTCTTCTACTTGTTTCTGAGGTCAATATTCGGATCTTTTTCGAACATCAACGTCTTCCAGATCAAGTCATTTCCTAAAAGGTAGTACCCGTACTTAATTTCTCTATCTACTCTACAACTCCTTGATCTGGATATACATTTGTTTGTGTGTGCGCGCTCACTTTCTTCAATGATGTTTTCGTCATACTTCGCTGCTTGGATTTCATCTAGAGTTCTATTTGTACTAATGCTGATTTTTTAGCATTTCATATCAAGTGATGATGATGTCTGAAACTCACGACCTTCTCTTCAGATCGATAAATTTTACTCTGTTAACTTGGCTATTTGGTAGTATTAGTTTTATATCTGATGCTTTCCGGTAACCACATGAATACATAATTCTGATTTAGTCTCGCAATGCTTGATATATGGCTTGTTTATTTTTGACCAACAGTGAAATAGATGCAGTTATTCAAACCATTGTCGGACTCATTTGCATTTGATAGCTTTAACTCTTTAACTGATACAGTGAGAAGCTTCTTCAGTTGATCTAAAACTTCTAGGGGAGAAAGGGAGTGGTGTTAATACTGCAACCCATGTATTTCAACCATCGGTCGTCTACTGACTCTAGTAGCCTTAAATTTTGGGGTTGAGGTCCACCTTGACTTTGGACAGTCTTTGAGAACATTGCATGAATGTATGAGCCAGAAACTGGTGTTGGACTGTGAACAAAGGCCGATACAGTTTCCCTTTAAATATTTCTTGGCTTAATGTATATAATTGCAACCCATTTGTAAATTATTGTAGGTTCCACTTTTTTCCCGAGTAGGGAGAGATGGTTTTGTTCGTTAAGTTCTGCACCATTTGTGTGATGTATGCAGACTGGACAAAATGGGAAAAATGTTTGAAGAAAAATTAGATGAAGTAAAGAGGAGTCGGGTGCCCTTTTCCCTCTTTTACTTTATTTTTTATTAGAATCTGGGAGGAAAGGAAAATCACAATTTGGTGACATAACTTAGGGTCTTTCAAAAGTAGAATGTTCTATGAACACATCCAGAATACATATGGACCAGCATAATGCATAACATGTCCCGAGAAGCCTTATATCAGTCTAGAACTATATCAAAAGGAATTTTCGAAAAGAAAGCTCAATATTAGGAAAAAAAATGTCCACATCAAGAAGTCAAATCTGGATGATAAACCAGTCAATGTTGTCAAAGTTCTTTCCTTGTCTCCTTGCAAAGTTGCCAGCATTTTGGTTATTGGAGACAACATTGATGATTTCTGAAGTTTACATGGGACATTTATATTTGTAGGCATGTAAGTCTCTTGGCCAATCAGAATCATATCCAGAAATTCATATTTCCAATTATTATAATAATTACAAGAATACACAGATTTATGTGGAAAGCCACATTGGAAAGACCAGGGCTGCAAGATGAAGAAATCTGCTAATTAAAAAAATATTGTGATTATAATGTGCTCTCACAATATAGTGCTCTCAAGGTAGAATGAAGAGAATGAAGAACACAAGCCTTGACAATTATGGCACTAGAAATAGCAATTGAGTATAGGATAGGAACCAATATAAGACATAAATAACTTGTTTACTCTAAATAGAAAGTGTTTAATTAAATTTCCCAAATCCACAATCAAGTAGGATAAATGCATACTGCTCATACCAGTGATTTGATGCATCTAACAGTCATGGTCCTTGGCTAGTTAATAAAAAAATTATAATTGTTGGTACTAGTTTAGAAAAGATGACAATTGTCTTCAACAACGAATTGTCTAATTTAAAATGGTGTTGAAATGGAAGTGAAGTGTTTGGATCATTATTAGTCTATTAAAAAGTTGCAACCATCAACTATTCATATGATGATATACGACTGACAAAAGTATTGTCTACTTTACTTTTAGGAATGGGATGAATCTTCAATGATGTTGGACAGCTGGATGTATACTTCCTTGTGTTGTACTCATACAGATGTAAGAATAAGAATATAATGACCAATACTGTTATAATTGACGTAGTTTACGTTGTTTAGCTTTCAGAAAAGCTTATCACCAACATGGTTATTTTGTGAGATCATTTATTATTTTAACTTATGAGCAGCAAAAGGGAATTCTCATTCTTATAGTTCTAGAAAATCTATTTACAATGTTAAAACTCATTTTCTATTTTCTGTTAAATATAGTCTAATTCCATGGCTATCATTGTCTGGTTGCAGTTACACTTACATGGTCAAGCATTTTTTTTTAAAGATTGATTGAACTGTTAAAATAACTTCATCCTACTGTGGATTACCTTTTCCTTTGCTTATAAGTTTTTCATTATTATCATTTATATTCTTTAAGTGTGCTAGGAATTTCATTCTCTTACTCAAAAAATTTAAATGTTTGGATGGTCAGTGAGATTTGTTGGTTGCGCCCAGATGGGATCTATAATAGAGAAGATTGACCTTGAATCTGATGAGGAAATTCCATTTAGTTCACCGCAAGCCACAGATAAAGTGGAAAGTTTTCAATGTGAAACATCTTATACTACATCCAATGCAAAGATGTCCAATTCATGGTTCTCGAAAAGGATGCGGAACTACCCAATGAGGAGTATATATATGGTGTTAATTAAAGCAAAGATCAATGTTTTACTCCCTTTTGGACCCCTGGCAATACTGCTGCATTACCTTACTAGAAATCATGTAAGTAGTAAGCCCTTTGAGTTATCAACTTTTTATTAGTTTTAGTAGTTAAAAAATTGTGGAAACTGAAAAGTAGTTAATGATTCTTAGACCTTTCTGAATTTGATATGGTCACTTTTTTATTCTAGGGATGGGTTTTCTTTTTCACTTTACTTGGGATTACACCTTTAGCCGAGCGTCTGGGATATGCAACAGAGTAAGTGTTTGACAATCATGTCCAAATATAGCATTATTTTCGTGCTCTGTATTACATACTAATTCACATATCCGCTAACTACTTTGATGCAGGCAACTTGCATTTTATACAGGATCAACAGGTAAATTTATTGCAGAATTGTAATGAACCAAGTCTGAGCCTAGCCCAGATCAAGGCTCAACTCACTGCCATAAGAGCATGCAAGTCATCATGTGTCACCATAAGCCACCTTGAAGTCATAATATGTAATTTGTACTTTTGGGAACAAAAATAAGATTTGATATGTAGTCCCAACTTGGGCTTGATGTTGCCCAGTATCCAGATACTATTATTAGGCTAGCAAACCTAGTATTGTTATTTGCGAATCCATACACGGTACTTGGACCTACCAATACTCTAAATGCGGCGTATCCTTCTATCTCTAATTGCACAAATATCACTATCTACTTAATATTAAATGTTTAAACATCACGTGTGAGCTAAATATATTTCAAAACTATCAACATATTGGTGTGACTAACATAGCTAGTTCAAATTAAGCTTTATTAATTTAGATTTTCTAATTATAACCTTTAATGTAAAACTACCCCTAGCATTCCATGTTTTGCAGATGTAATGTACCCATTCCTGTATTTGGTTGCGTGAACTGAACAAATTGTGTTAGAGGTAACCAACTAAGCCTAGTCTAACCCTTTGCCCTATCCAGATAAGCTCCCTCTTTATTTATGTTCCCATGGGATCTGTCATGGTCTTTGCCATGCCTCTCTCATGGCAACAATTAGTAGAGAACAGTTCATAGAGTACTCAATCCTATGTTGAAACAAGTAATATGTACTATGACTACCGTGTTATCTATATGTCTAAACGTAGTTGGCTGAGGTACAACGTTTTAGCAGCTGTGCCTGCAATAAGCTGTAGTTTACTGCAGGTGTATATCTGTAATTAATTCAGACCTTTTCTAAGAGGCGTATTATACCATTCTTTTATATCTCTATTATGAGTTGCTTACATAAATTAGTAAACATGTACGTAAGCCAACAATCACTGTAGCTATAAAGTCTTTTTCCAATACCAAGTATCTGTCTTTTCTCATAAGTTGTGACTGTACGCTTTATTGTGCTCGACCGAAATAGTCTACATATCATGGGATAGTTGATGAAGCTTTGTTTTGACTCGAATTGTTATATTAGTTTTGTAATTTCTACTGAAATGCTATCATGCAAAAGCATTAGGATCTGCACATAACAGTTATCATGTTTTAGCATTACCTGATATGATTTTATTCATCCTTAAAAATAACAATGGGCTCTTTTACTCAATTTATAATATATACACATCCTTAATTGATAATTATGTATTCACCTTGTTAAACCTTTCCTGTTAGACAAATATGCTCATCGTTATGTTTGTACATATTTTTATGTGCATACAGAATGCACGAGTAACAAGGAATGATGCATCCATATATAGTTTGAAGTATTTTCCATATAGTTTCTTGCACCCAAGTTTCTCTGTCATGGAAGCTATTTTTGGTTGGATCTGCAGTTGGTGGCCTTCTAAATGCTACATTTGGTAATGCAACGGAAATGATTATTTCAATGTATGCATTGAAGCATGGGATGATTAGGGTTGTTCAACAATCATTATTAGGTTCCATTTTGTCGAACATGCTGTTAGTGCTTGGGTGTGCCTTCTTCACTGGAGGGATCATTCATCACAAGAAAGTTCAGGTTTTCAATAAGGTAGACCTGCCTGTTGGTAAATTTCTTATTAAAAATCATGCCCCACTTTGCATTGTACTCATCTCTTTGCCATGAGATTAATATGCAGTTTGCTGTTTTGTGTAACTTCCCCATTTCCTTTGTTGTCAAGCAATGGGACTAACATGTCAAGTGTTTCAGGCAGCGGCCCTGGTGAACTCAGGTCTTTTATTGATGGCTGTTATGGGTATACTATTTCCAGCCGTGCTTCATTTTACACACACAGAGGTTCATTTTGGGAAGTCAGAGTTGTCTCTCTCAAGATTTAGCAGCTGTGTAATGCTTGTGGCGTATGCAAGCTATCTCTTCTTTCAGCTTAGGAGTCAACCAATTCTTTATAAGGCTATTGACGAGGTGAGTTTTATCTGGTTAAAATCTTCTTCTTTTAGGTGTTAGATATAGTGACATGCTGTCATTCATTATGCTTATCTTAGACTTGTAGACAAGCAACCAAGAAATTTTACATATGACATATATATATAGTGTATATATATATGGAGAGAGAGAGAGAGAGAGGTTGGGGGGGTGGAAGGTCCACTTACAAAGGACATTAATAAATTTATCCTTTACGGCAAGTATAGATGATCTGTTTTAAAAATAAAGGTTTGAGCCCTTTGAGGTTAGAGATTTCCTCAAACCATCCACCAAACAATCAGGTGGATTTGTGCACATTGTTCCACAGACTGGTATAATTTTTAATGCCATCTCTATTCTCAGCATCTCTCCTGTACCTGTTCTCTTGCTGCCCTTCCTCCCTTTTCCTCTCCTTCCGCCATCCCATCCCTCCCCCATATCTGTCTTCTCCAACCATGGTTGCCAATCCATTTACACTCCCTCTCTTTCCTTTCCAAGCACCAAACCAGAACTAAAACTAAAGATAGGATGTAAAGGGTGATTTGTCAGTAACTGAAGATGATCACTGTCTTGTTGACAATCTAATAGCTCTGAAGGATCTTAAGCCATCTTCATTAGCAGTTTTTGATGATTTTGGGGGATCTTCTCATCTATGTTGGCGATTCTTGTGGTTTTTATTTTTGGGTGGTTGGAGGGGGTGGGGGGATGTGGTTTCTCTTCTATCAAGACATTTTGTAGCAAAACCTCCCAGAATCACATCTAGAACAATAGGATCTAAAATATCCAACAACTAATAAAAGTAATAAATTACTCCAGCAGAACCTTGCTTGATCTCTCTTCCAACCACTCCAGCCAAATCGCAAATCCCAAAACAAATTACCAAGGAGGTTATGTGTCAAACACTTTGCACCGTCTGCTCAAGCTTTCGTAAGATGATTTAATATTTTTAATCTCATGCTTTCATCTGAAAATCGGATGGTCCTCCGGATACAGATTTGTTGTAAGGATAAATTTATCCTTGCCCCTTCTAAATGAATCATTCCCCTTGGTGATATACATGTAAGTTTATTTAATTATTCTCAACGACTCTAATTTAGCCTAGTTGATAAGTCCTGGCATTTCATGCAGGATAGAGAGAGTAGCGTGGAAGATTCTGAGGAGGAAGAGGCTCCTGAAATTACCATGTGGGAAGCAATTGCGTGGCTTGCTATTTTGACTTTATGGGTGTCTGTATTGTCTGGTTATCTTGTCGATGCCATACAGGTTCATATGATCTATGCTCTTATACAATTTTTTTTGAAAGTTTTATGAGTTGCAATCTTCATGACACGTAGTAATGGTCAAGCAGTCTTATTTGTCTTAGATAAATTAATGCTCAAGGTTGCCTGCATTTTCTGAGAAATTGATCGTTTAATTGTCTTGGACTTCAGGGAGCATCTGACTCATGGAATATTCCTGTATCTTTTATTAGTGTCATTCTGCTTCCTATTGTTGGAAATGCTGCAGAGCATGCAAGTGCAATTATGTTTGCCATGAAGGACAAGCTTGTGAGTGCCTAAATATTGGGAACAATGTTTTACTTATTGAATTCAGTTTATTTAACTATCATCACTTTTAGGACATAACTCTTGGAGTTGCAATTGGATCATCAACTCAGATATCAATGTTCGTGGTAAGACCTAAACTAGACTATGTTCTTCAAGGCGAATTGCTGGCATTTTGAAATTAATGTAATTAATGCCTATTTGAACTTCTTTTTATAATTTTACTCTTTAATTTTTTAAATAGTTGCCAAAAGGACTGCAAACATACGGGGTTTATATCTTCTTTGTGTCCTGTGATGTCTTTAATCGATCTCATGGAAGCAGAGAATGTTAAATATAAAATTCAAATATCAGCTATCACTATTTAGCTTCATATTAGTTGCAGAGCTGCTTAAAGCTTGTGCTATTGACAAATGCAGATTCCGTTCTGTGTGGTTATTGGTTGGTTCATGGGAAAGGATATGGACCTGAATTTTCAACTTTTTGAGACTGCTACACTCTTTATCACAGTTCTTGTGGTCGCATTTATGCTGCAGGTTCCTCTCTCTCTCTCTCTCTCTCTCTCTCTCTTTCATGCAGACACGTGCTCTTTTAGAAGTGATTGAATAGATTATTCAAATTTCACATATTTAGAAGTATTGAGAAACTTGCAATGATGCTCTTATAACAATTTGGCAAATTTCACATGATTAAAGAAACTCAAATTGGTGCATGTTGCCACTAGGTAAGCTGAAGAGGCCAACAGCACTAGCGGCCTGTGTTTATATTCTTGTAAGTGTTGCCACGTAATTATCTGAAACTCCCGCTTTTAGGCAATCTAGTTCAGTTTCTGGTTGGTCCACCGTCCGTGGCCAATTATTTTTAATATCAGATCTGCTTATATGGCAGATATCTATATACCTGTAGTACTTTGTGACGTGCCTTTGGGGGAATAAGCTGATAAAATTGGTTAATGTTCTTGTTTAGCGATTTTAGGCAATATGTTTACTGAATGGAACAACTGCACTTTTCCTCTATAAAGCCTTTTATTTGTTAGTTAATCCTAGATGTTTGCTTTCATGGTATATGATGTGTATAATTTCTGCAAGTGCACAGATACTTGTAGTATCAATGCTTGTACAGGTCGATCCACAAATATTAGAAAATTCTAATATTCTTGATATTTAACTCAGGCGAAATAGAGACATAATGATTGAGAAGATTATGTAATTAATCCTAATATAATTAAAACAATAAATATGATATGAATATTTTAAACGGAATAATTTAAACTAACTTAAACATAAATAAATTATAATTAAGAGAGACAGTAATAACAAAGTAGAAAATCATTGTGACGTATATTGAAATATAAAGTTGTATTTAAACATAAATAAAGTATAATTAAGAGAGACAGTAATAACGAAGTAGAAAATCATTGTGGCGTATATTGAAATATAAAGTTGTAATAAAAGATATAATAATATTATTGACTTCGTAATCAAGTGTTTACAAAGATGAAATAATTGGTAATTGAATTGAAACAATAAGAAAAATAATGTATAGACGGCTGAAGGAAGAAAATAGAAAAACAAATGAAAAAGTGTAAACTTGAATAAGAAAACTCAAAACTAAAAGAAAACTCTAAAAATAAAAATTATCTCCCCTTAGCCTCTAATTGTACAAGTATTTATAGGCCTAACTACATACATTCCTATAATATGAAAACTTTAAATTTTATCACTTGGAATGTATTTAGTTTTTTGCAACTTCATTTCTTGAACTCTTTTGATATTATCCAATCTCTATCACTTTATCACTTGAAGTAGTAAAGATTTTTTCAACTTGCTAGGTTCATTCTTGAAAGAGTCTTCAATTCTTCAAAACGTATCTTGACAAGTCCTGTTTTGATATAACTCTTTTGTTAATTTAATTTCCTGCAAAATAAAATAAAAGCAATAAATAATCTAATAATAATAATAAATTGAGCATAATTAAGGTGGTAAAAATATATAAATTATAGACTTATCAGTATATTTCTTTTCCCTTTCCATCTCATGCCAATTCTTATGAACTGCAGAAAATGACATTCACCTTAGAGAGTCTTAGCAGTACATACCATATGCTCTATACTTTGTTAAAAAACATTTCACCTTAGAAGAGGCTCTGTTCTGCATGTGAACATGCTAATTTGTTGATGAAGATAATATCTTGCTTTGCACGTATGAGATGTATGAATTGCATGCACTTGGTATTAATTATACACTAAATTATTTATACTGTGCATGAACCACAGTGTGTAAGAGATGACTATACAAGTTTTGATTGATTGTTGCAGGAAGGGAAATCAAACTATTTTAAAGGTTTGATGCTTATTCTGTGCTATCTCATTGTTGCTGCAAGTTTCTTTGTGCACGTTGACAAGGCAAAAGGTGAGTAAAATGAACTTCAGGTGTAATTAGCTTGCATCAAATTTTTGTACTATATAGTTTCAGCAACAACACCATTCGAGAAAAAATAATAGAACAAAAATTAAAAAATCAAGAGGAAACTTTAAGATAAAAGAATACATTTGGAAATATTGCTTAGGGTTGCATATCCTTTTAGAGTTGATGGGACAGAAAAACAAAATAAATTAGAAAAGTTCCATTCTAAGTAGTTGATAAAAGGACATAGCTGTTTCACATATTTTTGTTGACCCTTCTTTGCCTGGCTCTTTTCTGCTGAGAACTAAGGTTGATAAAATTTTTTAGTGGTATTAAAAGGTGAATAGGCTCCTGAATGTTACTTTCTGTAATATTTTTTCCTGTTTCCATGGTTAAACCCAAATATAAGTCATGTTATTGTCAAGTTGTCCCTTTTTGCCTAGTAACTAACCATACTGCCACGTACTCCTTTTGGATTATAATCACTTTTTAACTTAAAAATTAACTTTTGAAGAAACAAGGTTCTCTTTGTATTTAGATCATAAGTTGGTATAAAAGTTACACAGGTTTGGCAGAAGAAGTAGCTTTTGGATTTTAAGGAGCTTATAAAAGAGCTCGTGAAGATGGGCTAAATGAGTCACTATGTGGCAATAGATAAATATTTAATGAGTAAAATGTTGTCCATAGGCCATTAGATAACCCGTTTGCCACCTTATAAGCAAAAATTGATGTCGATGGATGTCAACCTGTGCAGAAGACGACTAACATCAGGAGGTGGATTTGTGTGCCTTCGAGGGATTCTTCCTTTCATGGGGAAAAGGAAGAAAATGTGACTATCGGCAACAAACTGCTGGGAAAAAGTCTAAACTTCTTTTATGATAAAAACCATGTTCCCCCAACATCATATCATAGGATCGGTGCAAGTTTTTGGTTATTTGGCTAATTGCAAATTAGCTGTATTGTTTCATTGTGTCAAAGAAAAAAGGTCGTGCGACTTTGTAATCACAGATCGTATCTTGTACATTGTTCCAATATAGAAGTACTACATTGTATTTTGTATTGTTACACTCGGGAGGACCTCTTCCTCTTGATGAGTTGTTTACCGTACAAGCCAGTGCTTATGGATTGTTGGTAAAGGCAGAAATTTGACTGTGGAAGATTACACGCACACACGGGATATGATTCATAAGAAGCGATAATAAAAGTTAGTAGCTGAGAGTGTATCTCTCACCGTTGATTGTCTGATGTAGCGGTGAAATAAAAAGGTGCTTCATTTAGCGGTTTAGCCAATTTATAGCGTCGCGCACGCGAATTGTAAAACTGTCTCCCTTAAAATTACACAAGTATCCTCTATTTCATATTAAAGATCCTTGGTGCCCAACTTGCATTGCGATGGGTGATTAAGGTTAGAAAACTGCTGCTAGGAAACAGAAGCACTGGATAAATGATATTTTTCTTTGGGGTTTAAAATATATTTCATTATATTTAGGGAGGGGGTTTTGAACCCCCATCTATCTCGAGAGGGGGACTATGGAGTTTACAGCAATGTGCCCAATGTCCAAACTCATTCTTGATCAATAGTGCCTTCAAATATTTGCCCATTTTATAAAGCTGCATAGTTGAATCGAATCGACTCAAAAAACGAACAGAATAACTTATATTGATCTATAGGATGAGTAAATAAATAAGCCTGTGCATTCCGCATTGAGCCATGTGCATAAGAAAAGGATCACCATGAGCCTTCTTGCAATCTCTAACTGCTAGAATTGAAGCCTTCGTTGCAGGGAGCCTAGAGGAAGAAAATATGACAACTATATTTATTTTATGTTGCTTTTGGATTGAGTAATGGGATGGAAGATGAAATAGATCAAAAATTATGGAAAGATTTTAGTGAAAAATAGTTGTGGAATAAGAGATGAGGAGGATATGATGGAGAATTATAATAAATAAAAATGAATTGTTCATTTCTTCTCACTCACTTGTGAAATTATATACGCAAGGAATTATTCATTTTTCCACTTCTCATGTAGATCATAAAATTTTGTGCTCTCTTTTGGCAATTAAGTTGTATTTGGATTAGGGTAATAGAATTAGGGGAAATAAATAAAAAAATTAGAAGGCATTTAGTGAAAAATGGCTGTAAAAAGAGAGATGATGATGATTAGGCCGAGAATTACAATAAAGAGAATTACAATAAAGAAAAAGGAAGGACTATTAACTCTCCTTGGGAAATTACATAAGAAAAGGAAGTAATATTTCATTCCACCTCATCTCTTTCTCATTTCTTTACCTCACTTAAAAGTTCAAGCGCGGTTTTAATTAATAAGATTTTATGCATACTTCTCTTGCAATATCTTTGTTTGATAGAATGATGGCATGTTTCCGTATTCAAGATACAAAAAACAAATAAATTTTAAAAATGGTACCAACTATTGATTTAATTACTATTTAAAACTGGAAAAGAAAAAAAATAAAGGAAAGAACTTTTTTATTTAATCAGTGTCTAAATTTAAACTGGTGTCTTCCCTTCCTGACTGAATTATTCAAAGGATATGTTGTTAGTGCAGCAGTGTATTCATTTTCTCGATAATCAACATATAACCATTCTTGAATTTGTAAATTTGAATAAGATTTTGATTTGGTATAATGGACTGCCAGAGGCTAAAGACAGGTAAAAGATTTCTTTGCGATTTGACTTTGATTAAAATTCACGTTGATTAGGACTCTGAACTTTGTTAACCATGACATATACCCAAGCAACTTCCCCGTAATTTAATATATATTTTTCAATATATATTAATGTTCTCCTTGTGGGTATTTTTTAAATTTCGTCAACGGGCAAAAAACTAATGTACTATTCCGAAATGTCCAAACTTCAAAACAAATGCAAAGAAGACTATAGAAAAGGAAAAGAGGAGATGAAGGTTATTATGTACCCAAAATAAATATAAAATATGAAATAAAATAAAGCAACAAGATCATTGGCGTTATTACAGGACATGACATGTGCATAGTTTACTGCTGAATGTCAGCTTGCGCAGTTTCACCTGGCAGGCCACCAATTTTTTTTTTTTTTTTTCATTCTAAGATTGATTATATGTTCACTTAAATCTTTCGATATTTGTATATGTGACTCCATCAAGTGTTTCTATCATTTACATAAAATTTTAATTTCCTTGATAGAATGTACTGATTATTTGTCGACTATAAGACAAATTTGATAAAGAATGAGGAGAAAATTAGAGCAGTCAAACCAATTCCACTCTTCCATTATCCAAGAGTTTGTTTCAGACTTCAGTTTAAATGATGCATTGTTTGTTCATAAAATTAGCTAAAGACGACTTAATATGAAGAGATTAAAATACAGAGAGAACAAAGTAACAAACAGTTGAGTTGTATTTTAGATTCGAGTTATGCTTTCTCCAATAAGAAATAATGTACACACATTCACACAGACACATATATAGTGTTGAGACAAATTAAGTTGGTTGATTAGGAAGGCACCAAGAGAGGTTCTCAATTTTTTAATCTCTCTCTCTCTCCACGTAAATTACACTCTTTCTCTCACCATACAAATTTTAATCATCATTATCATTATAATGACTAATAATATAAAAATGGAATAAAAAATCAGTGCTTTCGTTTCGTACTACCAGAGATGGTTTACCAGCTAGCTTAGCTTACCTAGCCGCCCGAAAGTAAACGCTTCATGAGGATTTTTAAATACAAGTATTTATTTATCCAAAATTTTTTAAAAAAGTAAATAAATATAAAAAGAAATGTCAACATCCCCACTACTTGCTGCTAATCTTTCTTTGTAAATGGGTGGATTCTAAAGTCCGCAGCATAAAGTTTGAATGAAAAAAAAAAAATAGAGAAGACACACCCGTCCAACACTCCCTGGTCTAATTGGTAATTGGCAGCCCACATAAATGAATCAAGTAATTGGAGATAGCAGCATCATATGGGCAATAACCATAACTGATCTCTCTTCTTCTTCTTCTGCTTCATCCTTCTTTTGTTTTCTCGTTGTTCGATAGATCATCCCCACTGGCCACTACTGCCATTACTATTACTGCCGCGCGCAGGCGCAACTACTACCTCCCTCATATCATCATCATCATCATCATATTTTAATGATCCAATCAAGAAAATAGAGACTGCTCATTAATTACCTGTACGCCAGCCAGTCGGCGGCAGTTAATCACACGTAATTGGTCTGAGTACTGTCTGACACCTACATCACCATCATCATCGATCAGCAGCCGCCGCCATCATGCAGTTTATGCCCTCCCTCCATTATTTTTTTGGCCACCAATCCGAATCCCTCCGCAGAAAACCATACGGTGGATTGTTGTCCTTCTCCTCCTCCGCCTATTTCCCTTCATTTTTATTTGTATTCTCCTCTTTGTTTCTCATCACTTGTTGCCATGCCTCTTGCAACCAGCAAGATCAAGTGTCTCTTGTTTCTTTCTCGGAAGCTGTTTCTGGTGCTTTCAACTGGTCCAGTTCGGTGGTGGTGGACTGCTGCCTGTGGGACGGAATTAGCTGCGATACCAATGATCGGGTCACCAACTTATCTCTACCACTTAGACAACTCCGAGGGCCCATCCCTCCCTCCATTGCAAACCTCACCTATCTCTCTCACCTCAATCTCTCCCACAATTGGATTTCTGGTACTCTTCCCCGTGGAATCTTCGCGTCCCTCAATCACCTCCAGATCATTGACTTGAGCTACAATCGTCTAGCAGGAGAATTATCCACATCCACAACCGGCAACCTCCCTCCTACCATTCAATCACTGAATTTATCAAGCAACCACTTTAGCGGGACTATTCAATCTTCTTCACTGCTCTCCCACGCGCTGAATTTGGCCTGTCTCAATATCAGTAACAACAGCTTCTCAGGTCCAATACCTTCCTCCATCTGCAGGTACTCTCCCTCCCTCTTGACTCTTGATTTATCCTTCAATAACTTCCACGGCGAGATTCCCCTAGGACTCGGGGCCTGCCCCAAACTGGAGGTACTAAGAGCAGGTTTCAATAATCTCACGGGACCCCTCCCCGAAGTTATCTACGGTGCTGCCGATCAGCCGCCGCCGGCACTGCAAGAGATCTTTCTAGAAGGCAACCACTTTTCTGGACTAATCAAACAAGGCATCACCAAGCTGAGTAAGCTCAGAATCCTCTCTCTTTATGGTAACAACCTCACTGGCGGGATCCCTCCCGACGTTGGCAACCTCACAAACTTGCAACAGTTGCTCCTTCACATCAACAATCTAACCGGCCCTCTCCCTCCCTCTCTGATGAACTGTACAACCCTCACCACACTCAATTTGAGGGTCAACTCCTTAAACGGTATGCTTTCTACTCTTGATTTCTCCAAACTCTTCCAGCTTACCACCATTGACCTCGGCAACAACTACTTCTCCGGTGAGTTGCCATCTACACTTTTCTTGTGCAAGTCACTCACTGCAATTAGGCTGGCAACCAATCAGCTTAAGGGAGAAATCTTGCCTGACATTCTAACATTGAAGTCTCTATCCTTCCTTTCTATTTCCAATAACAGCCTAAGCAATATCACCGGAGCTATCAGAATCCTCATGGGCTGTAAGAACCTCAGCACCATCATTTTCTCTAAGAATTTTTATGGTGAAGCAATACCAGAGGCTAATGAAACTGTTGAACCACAAGGATTTCAAAACCTCCAGGTCCTTGGTTTAGGTGGTTGCCGCTTCACTGGTACTATTCCCAAATGGCTGTCCAAGCTTACAAAGCTACAGGTCCTTGACCTGTCTTTAAATCAACTCAAAGGCTCAATACCTGGTTGGATGGGAAATCTTCCCAACCTCTTTTATGTGGACTTGTCTCAAAACCTCCTCTGGGGAGAGCTCCCACCACAATTTCTTCAATTGCCAGAGTTGACATCCAGACAGGCCGAGGATCAGGTAGAAAGTAGTAACTTGGAATTACCAGTATTTGTTGTGCCCAATAATGTGTCATATAATAATATGCAATACAATCAGCTCGCTGGCCTGCCACGAGCAATATACCTGACAAACAACAGCCTCAGTGGCAATATCCCAATTGAGATTGGCCAACTGGAATTTGTACAAACCCTGGATCTCAGTTTTAACCAGTTCAATGGCAGTATTCCTGACCAACTATCTAATCTCTCAAACTTGGAGAAGCTAGACCTTTCTGGAAATCATCTTTCTGGTGAAATTCCCGCATCACTCAAAAATCTTCATTTCCTTTCTTTCTTTAATGTGGCAGACAATAGTCTTCGAGGTCCAATACCAACAGGTGGACAGTTCGATACCTTTTCCAACTCCAGCTATGATGGTAATTCAGGGTTATGTGGTGCGGTCATTCAGCACCCTTGTAGTAATAGCTCAGCACCTACACTTCCTTCATCACGAAGAACCCCAAATAAGAAACTCATCATTGGACTCATTCTTGGCATCTGTTTCGGAATTGGTTTCACTCTCACTGTTGTAGCATTATGGATATTGTCTAAACGGAAAATCCTTCCACAAGGTGACCCTGATAAAATTGACTTGGATACTGTCTCCTTCAGTTCTCATTCGGGAATACCTTCCGAGGTTGTTAAGGATACCAGTCTAGTTGTTCTGTTTCAAAACAATACAAATGAAATCAAAGATCTCACAATCACCGAGATCTTAAAAGCTACTGAGAATTTCAATCAAGCAAATATTGTTGGTTGTGGGGGTTTCGGTCTTGTATATAAAGCAACTTTAGATAATGGTGCTAATCTAGCTGTAAAGAAACTTTCAGGAGATATGGGTCTCATGGAGAGGGAATTTAAAGCAGAGGTAGAAGCTCTATCCACAGCTCAACACAAGAATTTGGTTTCATTGCAAGGTTATTGCGTGCATGAAGGGTTTCGGTTATTGATATATTCATATATGGAAAATGGGAGCCTGGACTACTGGTTGCATGAGAAAATGGACGGAGCATCCCAGCTTGATTGGCCTACACGGTTGAAGATTGCACGGGGGGCTAGTTCCGGGCTGGCATATATGCACCAAATCTGTGAGCCACATATTGTGCATCGTGACATAAAGTCCAGCAATATCCTTCTTGATGATAAGTTTGAAGCACATGTAGCAGATTTCGGATTGTCCAGATTGATTCTTCCGTATCACACCCATGTCACCACGGAGCTGGTGGGGACCCTGGGTTATATCCCACCCGAGTATGGGCAAGCATGGATAGCCACTTTGAGAGGTGACATGTACAGTTTTGGGGTTGTCATGCTTGAATTGCTCACTGGGAAAAGGCCGGTGGAGGTATTTAAGCCAAAGGTATCGAGGGAACTAGTAGTGTGGGTGCAGCAACTGAGAAATGAAGGTAAGCAAGAAGAAGTCTTTGATCCTGTGCTCAGAGGCAAGGGATTCGAACAAGAGATGCTGCAGGTGCTTGACATTGCCTGCATGTGTGTTAACAGAAATCCTTTCAAGAGACCTACCATTAAAGAGGTAGTTGACTGGCTCAAGGATGTAGGGTCCAATCAATAGGCAGCAAGATAACAGTAACTGTACGCATACATATTCTTAGAGAACTAGACTTGTTATTGCAGATTATAATGTCAATATACCAGTAGAACTAAACTTGTGTTGAAATGATGATGCATTAACATGACTAACTGAAGAGCATACCATTCAATCTTGTTAGAGTATAGGAAGGAAGACTTGCACTCTATTTTCATAAAGCAAAGTGTTTAGAATATTAGAACTCAGAAATACTCAAAAGATAAATATAAATTGTATGCTTATAACTTTTAGGAATATCCCTTCGCTAGATCCATGCTTTATACTTCCAAAACCTATGAAGAAAGACACAACCGCCCTTTATAATCCATTATTTTTCTTTAAAGCCGAACAGTGGATTGTACTTTTGAATTTCTGCTAACATTCATCCTATAGCTGTATCAAAGGTTTATTCACTTTTATGTTAATTGGCAGTGCTTATATACATAATACATGTACTCGTAGCAGATAGTTGATTCACTTTTAATTCATAACTGATATTAAGATTGACATAGCTGTACTGTCAAGGGCTTGGTTCAGTAGTTCAGTCTACTAATTGGTAGCTTCAGTATATTCTTTTCTTCTTTTTTTCCAAAGTAAAATCACCGACTTATTGAAGTGGCAGAATAGAAAATATGATAGACATGTAGATAGCCTATTCAGAACATTCCTTATATGAGTTCAGACAGATGGCTCTACTTATATTCTTCCCTGTTTCAGATCAATATAACGTTTAAACCGGGTAAAGAGGATTTAGTATCTCAAGAGTTTCTAGGACAAGGGAAAAAAAAAGAGTCGGGCAGTAACGAACTACAAACCGTGTAGTTCCATGACATGACCAACTGGCGGTGAAATGATACATATAACAGTAAAGGTCATGCCTGATGTCTGATGAGCTACTTTCGCATATTAATTTACCTTCTGTACTTGTATATTTTTAGCAAAGGATGTCCTTGCACGGCTAGAACCTAATAAGGAACTGGGTTTTAGAATAGTCCCACAATCTTGTTGTGGGTTTATAGTATTTGTCTTTTTATAAATAAATGGATATAGACGTGCATTCAGAATATGAAAATGCAAGAGATATATGGCAAAAAGTAAAAGATGCATACTGCTGTAAAAGATGTATAAAAAATTTAGAAGTAGCTAGCAAGGATAGGTGTCGCTAGCTAGCTAATCCCCAATCCCCAATCGAAATCCTTTAGGTTGGTAGGTTGGTTTATTTGTTCAAATGTCTTTATCGATTATATACATGCAAACCTAAGACAGACAGCAGGTAGTAGGTGTCTGTGTTACAGTGGTAAACAAACATGTAGTTAAGCAAGCTAGTCTGCAGTTGTGGTGGTACAAATGTTGGCAATGAAAACGAGAAGTGAAAAACACCCAAAGCTGTTAGACTCATTCCACTGGATTTAGGACCCGTAAACAGAAAAACAACCTATAGCTGATTAGCTAGCGTCTCAAAAAAATAATGCAGATTACGCCAACCTACTCTACCTTCATGTCTCATCTTCCATCCATTCATTCATATCCCTCTTTTCTGCTCTGCTGCTTTGCTCACCCATGCATTTTTTCAAGACCAAACTAAAAAAAAAAGAAAATTTTGACATTCAAATAAAACAAATTTGCAGATGGTGAAAGAGTGATCAATTGTTCCATATACACACACACACACACACACACACACACACACACATATGTCACAAAGGATTACTAGTACTATGAATATCTAATATCTGTCATGGTTTTTGGATTAGGCGTATGGTGCCAGTTTAACGAGCTATATACTCATGGGCCAGTAACATATACTCATATTCTCGACTGAGTGGGTAGTCAAAATCATTCGAGATGGGCATTATTGATCCATCTTTGAATCACCACCCCAAGTGATGTATAGCTGGATGGATGATGGATCGACAGTGAGTCGACAAATGATGTATCTTAGATTCCTTTAGCTAGACCATTGTAACTGGAATGACTAATATCATCATCTAATCTATTCTATTCTATTCTAATCTAATTAATAATAATATCATCCATTATTACGAGCTAGCTAGTTGGTCGCTGCTCAACGTGACAAGTTTAGTCTAAAGATATATATGATAGAAGGAATCACAGGCAATTAACAGCTAGCTACAAGTATTAATAAATGTAAATTAGAGGAATTAAGCAATGTGGAACAACATACTGTATTAATTAAGCAAGCAATATCGATGAAGTGATAAAACAACGACAAGAACAACTAACGCAGATCAACAATGCATTTATGTAGCCAGCTAGCTAGCGAACCCATCATTATTATTTGTGATGGAGGAGGCAGTTCCAACGAACTACATATGTTATTATGCTCGCGAGCTGGAGAATTGCTACATGCTGATTGTACTTATTAAATAGATTGCTATAATCTAAACTGTGCCGTGACGTGCCTTGCGTGGCCAGTGACCACCAGCTGCAGATGGGAGTTCACTAACAATATATTGAGTTGAGTTGAGTTGAAGTGCCTGCCTGCCAATTGATGAGAAGAACATGATCATCTAATAATCACTTGCTGCCATTTTCCATGCATTAATTCATGTCCATGCTCGATCGCCCTTGTGATTGTGATTGCCAACTCAGAAAAAAAAAAAAAAAAAAGCAAGTACGCAAAAAAGCCTCAAATCTCTCCTGTGGATATATATTATATGTGCCAGCCCATAAACCTAGCTAGGGATAGCTAGGTAAAAAAAAAAGAAGGTAGGGAGGAGGGCACACGAAATCAGTGAAGATCAGAAACCGCAGTTGCGTGCTGCCTTTTGAAAAAAATTTAGTTCCCAAACGTACCGGATTGCAGGCAGGCCTTATCGATTCATTGGACATTAACTGATTAGATTTGATTAGATTAGATGCCAACACAGAAAATGGAAGAGGGGGCAGGACAGCGCAGGTCAGGGCAGGGATTTTTTTTTTTTGTTTTTTTGGTCTTTTCTTGCATGCAATTAAGCAGCAAATATACATATAGGGTATGTCTTAGCAACAAATTAGAATTCCACAAAAACAAACAACAAATGCGTTGCTTTGTGGGATTAATTTGTTAGTCAGATACGTAGTACATGTATCACTGCTCTGCTCTGGTAATAAAAAGGTGATGGAGGGATTAATTGAGATGAGATCACGTACTGATGGAGGAGATAGTAGATACACGTGTGTAGAGATCTATGTTGATATTTATGTATGGATAATATATATGTGAAGGGAAAGGCAATGGTGTAGGTAGGTGAAGGAAGTGGAAGTCGATAACGAAGAAGAAGAAGAAATGATGATGAATCAATCATCTCCTTGAATGTACCAGCAGAGAAGCATGGTGGCACAGCGGCGAAGAATGTAAATACGGGCTCTTTGCTCTTTCACCAGTGATGCACATTTTCTTGAGAATCCATTACTATTACTATTACCAATCCTCTTCTTCTGCTGATGATCCGCGCCCATTTTTATTGTTGTTGTTGTTGTTGTTGTTAACAAGAATTAATCATATGATTTTGGTGAAGTGGATAGGGATTTGATCGATTAATGTAACAAACTGGATCAGACAAGTCAATTAATCAAGGGGATTAAAGGAAAAAAGGGGGAGATTGGGAAAAAAAAGCCTCACAACATGTTGTGGAGCTGGACCCTGGGAGAAAAATGGCAACACATGTCATGTCTTTATATACTACTACTAGTGCCAAGTTGCACGTACGTGGATTAGATAATGAATTATTATTATTACACTAATAAGCCGTTAGAGTATAATAATAATAATACTAATGAATTAATAATAATACCAGTGCTATAACTAGTGCTCCCCAATCCCCATAGCTACTAGCTAGGTGTATGTATGTATGTGACAGTTGACTACAATTGTTGTCGTTGAGGATGGAATATGGATGGAGGGTTTTGAGGGGCGAGTGAAGTGAACTTGGTCACCTTCTTCGATATCTGAGATATTATTACTACGACTTTACTTGAAACATGGACTTTAAACTCTCTCTAGCGAACGTGCACTTGGATTTTATGGAATCCCATTCCCCATGAAGCTAATATTCATTCATTCGTAGTGGAGTAAAAATTTCAAATCAAATAGGGAGGAGTACTACATTTATATAGTTTTGCGTGCAAATTTCATTTCTTTGCTAGTACTAGTAGTAAATTGTAATTTAGGGCATGAAATGGGGAGGGTTGCTTAAGCAGGGCAAGGCAAAGGCAAAGGGGGATGTGATTTGGGAACACCGTGTCGGCTATGCACATACTCCCAAGCCCCCCCTTCTTCCCTTCTCCTTCCAACAGTCTCCGAGTGAGTATCGTGCCATTTTATGTAGATTTACCTTTCACATTAAACTGTTTATATGCCATTTTTAAAATTTAAAACCCCATATAAAATAAATAGTGTCAATTCTGCATATTCGAATAAGTGTGGGGCAATTTTGATTTTAAAACCAATTGAAAAGGATTTGATATTTTTCATTAAAGAAAAACAACAATTTCATTAGCTATTATTTTATTTAAAGTTTGAAACACCATAACAATTTAGATTCAACTTGAAACATAATAAAATTCTATACAAATTATAATGTCAAACGTCCATAAATAATTATTTTTATGAACATAAACTTAGAAGTGAAGAATATAAATATTAAATACACAATTAAAAATATTCATAAATTACAAAGGAGATGTATTAAATACTATATTTTTAAGAATATATCAAAATTTCATTTGAAATTATAAACTAAAATAATAAAAAGTAATACAACATGTGCAAATCAATTTTGGTGTGCATAATTTTCTCTAAAACCGTAGCCAATTGTAGTTTTTCAACCTCTTAAAACCGTCATATACGTTGAAACCAATGGTGCGATTTGAGTAGATGCGATTAATCGGTTTTAGTGCGGTTTCAGTTATACTTTCGATTTTTTAGCTCAGCCCTACTCACAATTTGTAATATTTTTGGCTCACAATCTCATACATAAAGATCCCATATTAATTAAGTTTACACAGGAAAAGGACAAAAAATCAAATAAAATAGGTACAATTTTTACGTACTCTGGCTAAATCCAGATTTGAACAATCTTTGAACAAGAAGGTCGAAGCAAGTTAAAAAGATTTTGTAAACGTGGTTAAAAATTTTGGCATGTGAAAATGTGATTGTGAAGATATGGTAATCACTTGCTGAATCAGGTTATTCTACAATCTACATAAATCACATATTCCGCTCCGTAGTGGTCTTCAGACAAACACAATCGTTAGTAGATTCCCTTGTTGCAATTCCCTCCCCAGTATCTCTCTCTCTCTCTCTCTCTCTCTCTCTCTCTCTCTCTCTCTATAGCTCTCTATCTCTCTCTCACACACACACACACATATAACATGTAATATACGTACGAATATTGATTAGAAGGCAGTACTCCCTCTGCGTGATAAGGAACTACTCATTGAGCTGGCTTTATATACATGAACGAATAACGAAATTCATCTTAACATTACGGAGCATGTTCCTTTGAAGATTATTCAAGTACACTCTTTTTTTGTGTACGTGACGATGTTAATTAATGATTTTAAAAGATCATCTTTCAGAAATTTACTCACTTAGAATTAAAGTTGAGAAATAATTTCTAGCTTATGGGTGGGTGGATGGGTGGGTGGGGAATAAATTTACATACATATCCAACGTTACATCTATTTTTAAAAAAGATGATAAATTCTACCATTCTATTAATCTGATTCACTAATGTTGCTCCCTTCCCAAAAAAATTAGGATTATAAATTTTATTGTTCTATCAAAAGGACCTAATTCATCGGAGTTCATGATATAATTGTAGCCGTGTGCGCGTAGAACTGAAAGTGGACAAGGGAGGTAATCACACAAATCACAATTGCAATGCCAATTAATCTTCCTTTTCTTCGGTCTGGAAGTTTCTAAGAGTAATGCAATTCATAATTTGATCGATATTGAAAGGTGAAAGTAAGTTCCGTGACATGCATGAACTAGCTAGGATCATTAATTAAGGAACGTACGGTACTTGTGAATATTGTAGAAAGGACGGTGGTGATTAATAATAATTAAGACTAGTACTAGCACAAAATTAATCCTTAGATACATACCACATACGGAGTATACTAAGTATAATAATTCATACATCTATCTCTATCCAATAACTTGTAACACACCCCCCCCCCCCCCCCCCCCCCCCCCCCCCCCCCCCCCCCCCTCCCCCCCCAATTTATTTAGGAAATGAATTTTATCATCATCCACTACTGACTACTTGATACAATGTGAAATTAAAACAATGTTTATGCTTCTCGATAAGTTGGAGCACTGAACCAAGAGGGAAAAACTATATTATAAGAATAAAGAAAAATAGGAGCAATAATAATAATAATAATAATAAAATGATAATGATAATAATTATAAAACATATATTTCATAAAAGCGTTCCACCTCCAATGAAGTAAAATAGACACATGCATATGTATGTACATGGAGGATTTGAAAATATCAAACTGAAAAAGAGGAGGAACATAACATCCCTCTCCTAAGAAAGTGGGAGGGATTTTAATTAAATGGTACAGTAGGTAATGGATGTCTGATTACAGTGAATGGAATTAAACGATGCAACTCCTACTCACTGTCTGTTCTTGCCATGGACGATTCCAGTCTTGTTCTCTAAGTACCTTACTATACTCTATCTGCGACTTCGTTTCGTTGCTCACAACCAAAGAAACAAGGAAATAAAAAGAAAGGAGGGGCATGTCATCTACGTTTCGGAACTGTTTGGTATAATAATGCATAGAAGTTGATAATACTGTAGAATGTAATCAACTCCATCTTCAACTAATATTAATTTTTTCATACAACTATATTATTGAAGTTCGTTGTGCTTTTACTTAAACACAATTATTCCATACTTTTTTATTTTGTCTTTGGATCGACGTCAATTGACTTCTCAACATTCAAGAATCTTACAATGTACTGTATTCTTTTCCTTTTCGATTAAAGCACAAATAATATGAATTTTACAATCATATAACTGTGTGAATTACATGAGGAATATAATCACTGTATCCACCAATCAAGATTATACATACTACAATGCTCAGAACCTGGAGCTATCCTTTCGAAAGCACACCTTATCGACTTGCTTCCATTTGGCTCATTCTTGTTCTTCCATTCACCGTTTTAATTTAAATTTTGCTATGTAACTTGTTGAAATACTTCGGACTCATTCAAATGTTCATGCTTGCTGGTAAAATTGCTAAAGATTATGTAACCTTCAATATCATACAATAGTTAGAAAACGCTTGCCTCAGACATCATTTTCTTCCCACTGGAAACAAGCGACTCATAATCCTGCACGTTTTAATACAAAGGCGTGAATATATGTGTGGCAAAAGGCTGCAGAAGGTTTTCTTTCAGATGTTCACTCAAATACGCAAAATATAGCCTCTTGGAATCAAGGTTTTCCCCTGGGTTCTAATATTACTAGCTAGAATTGCCACGAGTGAATGATGTTGTGCTCACCTAAACATAATAAAACTTACCGATGGGATAGACTAGTCCAACTAAAGATGGCTGTAAGTTAATGCACCTCTGAAAGATCAGATAATGTGTAATATGATAATTTCCTGGATCTCATGAAAACTACCTGTAAAATAGCTTGTGCGCAGAGCTTTCCTGAGAGGACAGCACCCTCCATTGAAGCCAAATACTTTTGTTTTGTGTAATCACCAGCAAGGTAAAATCCTTTTATAGGAGATTTTTGCAAAGGACGGCAAGGTTCACAGCCTGGTATAGTTTTATAAACAGACCTGAAACAAAAGTAGTTATTGTAACTTATTAAGCAACAAATGTCGGCAGTACATTTATACTTCAGAGTTCAGAGGCTCATAATTGCTATTCTGAAAAGATGTAAAAAAAGGTGGTCTTGTCATATGATAAATTTCAAGAACTTGAAAAGCTAGTATAGCTAAAACCTGGTGGTGATGTAGGACGAAATTATAACAATCAAATAAATTAACATAAAAGTAAAATTAGGGAGATTCGGATGAATCTCAACCCCTAGGATTTTCCAACTGCAATAGGGAGAAAGGTCGCAACCAAGAGAATAATCTCAGTATCGATAAAAGTCTGAATGTCCAATCAATTACCAACACAAGAGTATTTATAATAAGATAAACCCTAACAACTATGCCCAAAACAAACGGGCCCAATAATAATAATAAGATAATAACCCAATACAATAAAAAGTCCATGACAACTAAAATAAATAAAATGGCATAAATAAATAAATTAAGCTTTGGACCGACGACGTTTGGACTGATTCTTATCATTTCCCCTCGGCTGAAAACGATTCATCTCTGACGAAACAAACTCCTCATAACGCTCAAGAAGAGATATTATGGGAAAACAAGCCCCTGAAGGAAACCCGAGGAAAATCACAAACTCCTGAACAAATAAGTACTTCTTCATATTAGCATAAAGCTTCTCCCGTAAGGGTGTCAGCTAAAACCTAACGCAAGTGAGAAAGATGCCCCTCTCGAGTTCTACTATAATGAGAATGTCATCAAAGTAGACTACTACAACTTTGCCTATAAAAGGCCATAGCACACTCTCATAAAGATACTAGGTGCATTGGTTAGCCCAAAAGGTACGACTAACCACTCATAAAGTCCGTCCCCTATTTTAAAGGTTGTCTTCCACTCATGATATCACTTCTTGGAACTATTGGAAAGAACAATGATATATGCAACAGCTTTGCATTAAAGATGGGCACGAGCAAAGGCTCTGGAATAACAAATTGATCAACTTCAACTAGGGCAGCATTTTCAACCTTGTATTCTTCTATGGAAAATGAAGCAATTTGCGGTTGTATTGCGTTCATATCAGTGGTAGTCAAATCAGGCTGCTCAAAACTATTATAAACTTTCTCAACCTTTTCTTCACCTTCTACTGTCTTTGGAGTCACAAACTGATCTGAAACTGTCAAATCAATGAACTTTTCTCAATTACTACCAACTTTAGGCATCGAAAGATCAACAACTCCAATAATACATTCACTATGCACAAGCACCAACTTTTCTTCAACAAAAGCATCCTCTTGAGCTGTTTCAATCCTCTCATAAACATCAGATGTCTCCTCTTTTCTCTCCGCATAGGAAACTTCATCTTGGGAAGCACCCGGACAAGAATCTCCCATTGCCTCTTGTGCTTTATACTACTTGAGTTCATGCTCAAGAGTTTCTCTGAATGAAGAGAATAGACTTTATTTCTGCTAGAAATTCTTCTAACTTTTTTGGAAACTGGAGCTGTAATGGTGCTTCCGGTCACCTCAATATGAGCCACTGAAGTAGAGTGTACAAGTTTGCAATAAGGTTTTGTGGCAGACATACACAAGCTAATCTCCTTAGAATATCTAAACATGCAAGTGTTGTCAATTGCATTATAAAATCCTGCATAATGATACATCAAGACTCTCCAAGCAAAATATAGGCAACACTCATGGGTACAATGTAGCATTTTACAGGAATTGTGTAAGACCCTTAGATGAGTGGAACATAATAGTAATGGTAGTATTATTTAACCAAGGAAGCTCAAAAACTTGTTCAAGCGTTTCGGGAAGTATTTTTTATTGTTCCAAAGTTTGTATATGGTGTGATGTTATACCTATGGATATTACACATCTTATTAGGGCGACCGTGGTTGTATGACCACAATGTGAATCATTATGGGAAGACAAACACGTGTTTGACCACAACAGAAAGAAGATAACGTTGGTTCCCGTCAGACCCCGAGCATCCCATAAGAGTCGAAGACGTGTACCAGCGTAAAACCACTCCCACACAGATTCGGATTTGATGGTACCCACTCCGAAAGTCTACTTTGGTGCAGTAATGTGCTCCAACCATCACATTCAACATATCATCAAGTCTAGGTATAAGAAACATATAATTGACGGTGATTTTGTTAATGGCTCTACTATCACAACAAATCCTCAAAGAACTATCAGCCTTGGGTGTAAGTAAAGTTGGAACTACACATGGATTGAAACTCTCTCTAATAATCCCTCTCCTCAACAACTCTCCAACCTGACGTCTCATCTTGGCCTGCTCTGTAGGATTCATCCTATAATGTGGCAGGTTAAGTAACAAAGAACTTAACACAAGGTCTATGGCATGTTAGATATCTCTCAAGGTGGTAATCCTTTTGGTAACTCATCTAGCATCACGTCAGGAATCTCAAGGTGGTAATCCCTTTGGTAACTCATCTAGCATCACGTCAGGAAACTCATGGAGAATCTATCTAACATCTGAAGGAACATTATTAGTATGCTCATCGAGATTATTCCTCACCTCAACAACTAATGCAAAGATAACTTGCGCCTCTAGAGCACTTCTCTCAAAATCTATCCTATTAAGGATCTAGAAGTGGATGTTCTTAGGGAGTGTAGGTGCACTAGACTCACGCCTCCAACTCTTATGGAATGCTCGGGGTCTGACAGGACCAACGTTATCTTCTTCCCGTTGTGGTCAAACACATGTGTTTGTCTTCCCGTAATGAGTCACATCATGGTCATACAACCATGGTTGCACTAATAAGTTATGTGTAACATCCATAAGTATGACATCACATCACATACTTTCCTCATATCCCTGCAAGCGGATCGGAACTAGCACCTCTTTGATACTTGAATTGATGTCTTGTTGACCTAGGCAACACTATAAGGCTTAGGATGAGGTTCTACCTTCTGACAACTTTCTGATGCGCGACCTTTGACGACTTTCTGACACGCGATCTCTTATGAACAGTAACGTGCAACTCAAAACAATCCAAGGAATTCAGCTCTGATACCAATATGATGCATAACGACATTACCACAATCAAATAAATTAACAAAAAAGTAAAACTACAAGAGATTCAGATGAATCTCTACCCTAGGGTTTCCCAACCGTAGTAGAGAGAAAGGTCACAACTAAGGTAAAATCTCAATATCAATAAAAGTCTAAATGTCCAACCAATTACCAACACAAGAGTATTTATAATAAGATAAACCTTAACAATTATGCCCAAAACAAACAGGCCCAATAATAATAATAAGTTAATAACCCAATATGATAAAAAGTCCATGACAACTAAAATAAATAAAATGGCATAAATAAATAAATTAAGCTAATTAAGCTTTGGAACGACGATGTTTTGACTGATCCTTATTAAGTGCGCTCACATTACTCTTGTTCTAAAATTAGAAATACAATTACTTTCTCTTTTTTTTTTTTTTTTTTTTTACATAGAAGGCTACTACCTAGAAACTCATGCACACACTCATACACCCATCAACTACCTTGCGAGATTTTTTAATCCTGACCTCCCCACTTTTCAAATAAGGTAGTCGACCAATGGAGCCAAACGGTGAGGTCATTAGAAATACATTTGAAAAACAACAATTTTTAACATATACTTGAGCGATGATGATCCCATATTACTTAATAACGGCAGTAGTGGTGCAGTCGAGACAGGGTGATGACATTTTAGGAACTTTATGTAATTTGAAATGAATCTCCGGTTATGGAATATATTTACATATATCTCAAATTTTAGAACATAAATTAGAACGGAGGGAGTACTATAGTTTTGCAATCAACATCCAAGAACCACATAAAAAGGAAAATATGAAATCTCTTACCTTGGTGTTTTAACAACATGGTACTTTAATATTTTAGCTTTGCTCTGATCGACAGCAATTTCATCAGGAAAGAGTTTTGCCAGCTCACTCATAGTTGCGTCAATAATTTCAGAATCACTTTGTGAAATCCATTCTTCTGCAGGTGCAAAGACCAACTCCAACATGGATTTGTTTGGGTCGTAATATTCCTGAATATAACAAATTATATGCTTATATATAATTGAGATTTAGCCATCATATTGTATTCAAACTTAAAAACTGTTTCACTTGTCAACAAATCTATTCCAAATTTAGAAATATTTTGATATTGATAGAAGTTGCTCTCATATAGTTCATCAAGTCATATTAGTGACTTGTTGGTGACATCAACTCTTAAGTTTATGCAAACCTTCCATCACTGTCCAATAAGTTAAGTTTTGCCATGACCATATGACCACATTAGTTATTGTGAATAAACAAATCTACAGTATTTGCACCAGGAGTCAAATTTTTCTCAGAAGTGGGGAAAACAAAAATAGTAATTTCCAGCATGATCAGCAATTCATCTTATGTGGTAATTAACAAGATATGAACAGAAACAGCCAGCCTGTCAATTGCTTTGCCATAATATTAAGCAAAGATGAATCTTCCATCCTATTATTTTGGCTTGGGAGAAGCAACAGAACCTAAATGAGAGTACAAATCAGAATGCAGCTATGAATTTAAATACTCAACGTGAGGTTTCAGGCCTTCTATGCCAAGTTGGCAATATACGACTGGGTGAGTCATATTAACTATTAAGATTACTATCACATAAAACAGCCACAAAATCAACCATAATCAGTTGGAGACACTGCACATGCATACCTATGCTGAGATTTGTGGAGGCTGGAAGCTCAGGAAATAAATTAATTCACAGATTTGAGTTAGAGACTTTACCTTACATGTTACAGACATATCAGCATAAACGCTAAGAAGTGAGCTTCTGCAAAAAATAAGTGAAGGGATGAATATAAAGGTGGTCCTCTACCAACCACTACCAAGAAAACCCTCTTATGTCTTTAATGAAAAATAAACATTAAGCAATGGGCCTTCCAAAACTTCATAGAATAAAAGGTAACACTTGAATAAAGGGAGGGAGAGGAACGAAAGAAATATAACATATGGTTAAGGCTTAATTCTGGAGGGAAAAAAAGGGGCACCTGCTAAATAGCAGATGATCATATGTGTTCTTCAGCTTCCTGTCAAACCTGAAATTGGATATTATTGCAGTCAAAAGAACATTGGGTTAAAATTAACTCTCAATGATTAAGAGATGAACATGAAGATATGCATTATCTTAGAAAGAAACTGAGGTTCTGTTGGTACAGATATCTGTTAAATTCAATAGACATGTTACTGCATACTGCAAGAGCAATCAGACTATGTTTATACAATCTATATCTTAGCAGTAGCTAGAAACTAATGGATGGTGCTGGAGACTGAAGGAAAATCAATAATGAAAAGAACATTACTACATTGCAATGGTAAAAAAGAATATCTTCCATCCATAAAATATATACAATAGTCATAATTTGAACTGCGAAAGCAATTCAAACCACTTTACTGCGCCAAACCAAAATTCATAGGATGCAATTTAACGGAAACTCAGGATAAGATCAAGAAAATGCAAAACTAACCATATGTGAACATTGATAACAGGAACCCCAACTAACTTGTCCAATTTCTTGAAATATGGAATCTCTTTCCATTCCTGGGGCAAAAGGAGCTTCAGGATATCAACTGGTATAACAAAGAATCAATGAGCAAATTAGGAAACCCAAACTTATATTCATCTAATTATCTGAAGAGAATTAACGAGGTAGACAGCAGGGTATATAATTTTGGCACCCAGACCAACAAAATGAAGTCACACGGCAAAAAACAGCTCATAGTCTCTTGAATCACATATATCGCAACTCCATCGTCTTTAATTTTTTTCAACACAGACCAGCAACATAGCTCCCGATCTGGTGAGAATCAGGTCTGCCACATCTTCATCCACAAATCAGATCTACATTAGAGCAATCTGCAAAGATCCATCACCAGCCTACCAACACCAGCAATGCTGAAAATATATGCCCTCACCAGCCGCCATCACCACCTCCACCATGTTACACACACTTTCGCTGCTGCTCCACAGGAACACATATCCGTCAATCTGAACGTGTCACGTCTCCTTTCCCTTTCTTTCTCTCTTTCCCGGATCTGTTCTCTTGGTCTCGTTTTCCTTGCCTTCTGATAGAATAGAGGTTAAGGAGGCTGAGAGAAATCAATTTCAGACACGGTAATGGTTGGTTAAGAACTTAAGATGTTTGGTTGCAGAGATGCTGATGTCAGCATGATGTTTGGTGGCAGATGGTAATTGCCAGTCCTGGATTTGTTTTAGGGCAGCCTGATATTTGATTTTTTGCACACCAAGATACCAGCTCTGGTGGTCTGATAGTCGATGAAAATGATGCTGTTCTTGCTAGAGATGATACCGATGAACACTGATGGTGGTCTGAAGACGCAGCACCAATGGTTTAGCTTAACTGTGTATATAAATTTATATACCCAGATTTGTACCTCCCTAATTCTCTTATATAAAAGCTTATGCATATAATAGACATAAATCACCTGGAGTAGCAATTACATATGCATCTGCCTCAATAACATTCCCATTAGTTAGTAGTAGACTCTTGACAGTTCCATCTTTATTTAATTCGATCTTCTGCAATCGTGAATTAAGCCGAACTTCACCACCCAGCGACTGTATATGATCAGCAATAGGCATGCAAAGTCTTTCTGGAGGACTTCCATCTAAGAAAGCCATCTTCGAACCATGCTTCTCCTGTGATATATTATCATTTAGCAGCATAATCATCGACTTCAACAAAAGGAATATCTTACGTGTTAATAATGTTATTCCTAATTTCCTACTTCAGATATCATTCACATCTTCGATTCTGGATATCCCAAATCATAGTCAGACCTGAAAGGTTATCATTAATAATTCTAGGTCTCCTACTTAAATTATAGTTGATAGGTTCTTACATGTCCTGATTTCCATTGTCACTGGAATACTGGATATATGTACTCTAGTGGTTTTCCCAATCTTCTAGTACTGTTTGAGTGCACAATTTAATATCCTTGAAAAGTGTATGAAGTCATAGTGGAATATCATAGTGACTATTTATGAGAGAAACTGCATTCAAGTCAATCAGTATTCGCAGAGTGGATAGGGGACAGTGGAACACTAATACACAATATAACAACAATGATAATACCATTAAGCACTAATAATAAAAACCACACACACGCACGCGCATGCACACACACAAAACTAAAAATAATGAAATATTGAAAGTTTGAAAGTTTGAAACAACGAAAGATAACATATGATATATTGATAATATATACCAAACACAACTGATAGAATCACATTTTTGTATAATGTGGATGCACATAACGCAAATACATACAGAAAAGAAAGAAATTCGGAAATCAAAAAAATAAAATAAAAATTGAAGGGTTATGTGAACCAATTTTGTAAGGACTTCAAGGTACCATCAATGTTTACAGATGATTAAAAAAACATCAGGAAATGGCTATTGAAGTATCTATTATCTAATATGTGAATGAAATTGGTTAGATCTTCAAGGTAACCTCAAAGTACAGATATTACCACACATCCAGAACTTATTTTAGTTTCATGGAATCCAGTTCCATGTGATGTATTAAAATTAAAACAACCTCTCTCATTAGTAAACTACTTCCACACGTAAGCTCAGTTCTGTACCTGAAGAAATCGGTTTAAAGCAATCAAAACGCATTGCATTGACAACTCATCTGGGTTGATGAAATTTAACGACTTTGACATTGCAACGAAAACCTCAGTTGTAACTCGATCTGGTATGCCCTAAAATGAATAAGGAAAAAATCAAATTAGATTAACTAATACTCGATAGCCAGTACTCTTAGTAAAAGTTAACATGAGGCACTTTATTATAGAGCTTATAATCTAGCTGCCACAGTTATGTGTCCATCTAGCAAACCAAAATAATGGACCAGAGGAACCACATACTTGCTTTCTCATCCAATCTTTGACACTTAAACCATCTTGGGCCTCAACATATGGCTGTCCACCAATCATTGCTGGCAAGAGACCAAGGGCAAACTTGACTTTCTCAGGCCAAGTGAGCATTTCATTATTCTTCAAGATGGCCCAAATACCTGTGAAATCACATTTATATATTAAAACATAAGCAGGGAAAAGAAAAAGAGAAAATCACGCTGGACATATTTATGTTAAACTTCAGGAATTGTCTAAAATATTGTAGTATGTTTGCATCCAGACTACTACCCTAAGTTGAGAATAAAAAATTTACGAACTTCCATGACTTGAGTGCACGTACCATCTTAAAGAAATTGCCTAATTAAGTTGAATATATCAACCACATGGTCTTTTTTTTAACCCCTCTTGTGTGTGTTTGTGTGAAATCTTTGGCAATGAAACAAGCTAACAGTGAAAGCAAAGCCTTGCACTGACAGTCGTAGATATAACCACATTATAATTACCATTTAATGGTGCAGGTAGAACTTCAGGAAAATCAAATCGACTAAATTCCCCTGGCTTGTTAGGCATAGCGAATATCATTGAATGCTCCTTCCATTGCAACCGGTTGTTAATTCCTAGTTCCCCAAACAGGTTCTGAACATTTGGGTAAGCCCCAACTTCAAAAAAAATAAAAGATAAGAAGTAAGCATCCAGTTATATGATCCAAAATGAAAGCAAAAAATATGAACTAACACAGATTACAGTCTCTTGGAACTCACAAAAAATGTGTAAGCCAGTCTCGTACCAGTCCCCATCATCATCTTTCCAAGCAGCCACCTATCCAAGACAAAGCTGGTATTTAGTACAGTACATAATTAATTAGCAGTCCATGGATGGGAACTCAAGAGTCAAAACCTTAATGCATATTGCTATATGGTTTGACCTGCTAAAGATAATATGAACCTCTATCAAACAGGAAGCAGTTAATATTCCTCTTTTGAGTTTATAAAGAATGTGATATGGTTATCACATCACATCACACGATGAGGTGGCTTTGTATGAAGGGGCATAATTAGACTCCTGATGGGAGGAAATTATCAAGAAAAACAGTCAACAACCAAAGTATTCAGGGAAATTATTAGGTGTTTTTCCCTGATTCGTCCAACTCAATCTAGCAACGAAATCAAATTAACTCATGTCGTTTATCAGTTCCCAAAGGAGGTAACGAGTTGAATTGCATTCGATAACTAAAGATGAGTCAGATTGAGGGGTATGAAAAGTGTTGTTCAGTGACTTATTATATAAATAAATTTAAAAATATAATAATACAAGGGCCTATTGTCATTACATAAGTAGCAATATTACAAAGTATGATGCAGGCATATTTTGAAACTAAGAGGAGAATATAAATTGAATTTTCATAAACCTTTCCACCAAGAACATCCCTTGCTTCCAACAGTATGGGTTTGTGACCAGCATCAGCCAAATATTTTGCAGTAGATAAGCCGGCCAAACCTGCAAGGGTTGCCACATAATAATTTTGGTTATAAAACCTATAAAGGACTAAAAAGCAGGAGGAAAAATTCTAAATTAGCACATGTGTGTATGGCTTCTATAAATATGGTCAGAGGCCAGCCAAACAATTGAAATACTGAATTCAAGTGTTGAATTGAGGATTGAAACAACTTTGAGACCTGCACCAGCGATTACAATGTTCAATGGTTTGTTTGGGCGAGGAGAAGTGCAGAAGGATGAAGATAAGGAAGCAGCTTCCAAGAAAGGAACAGTATTATCAATCTCTGGCCTTGGATAGTCAATGCAAACCACCTGGTAGGTATGATGAACACATATTTTTTTAATTGCAGAGAAAAAAGGGAATTTAGTGCAGAGAGGATAGAAAAGTAATGGAGTAGAAAGCAGACCTCTAAAGGGCGTGTAGTTTTGGTTGATATTGTTGTTAGAAGAGCATAATCTGCAATTGGGACTCTAACTCCAAAATTCATAGAATAACTACTTGCGAATGATAGTGCATTTATGTGAGGCGGTGAAACACAATGAAATCCACATCGTCCGGTAGAGGAACGTGAATTCCAAAAGTAGTTAACAATGTTATTTGGCGTGCTTAAGTTAACGGCAGAGACTTGTCCAAATTGAGACATTACCTTTACCTACATAAGAAAGATAGAAATATCAAGAGCCCCGTACCCTGCCTGCCACCATTACAAGATACTTTAGACGTTCTAGCAGGGAGAAATAGAATTGAACGAATAACCAATGACAAGGAGTAGCATTTCAGGGTAATGGGTATATAGGAGTATACCATACCAAACAAAATACTAGTAAATGAAAAATAAAATACAAAACTAGTAGCCGGCATACAAGTGTTAAATAAATAGTAGTACGGAGTACTGGAAAACGAAGCACTAGTAATTGGTACATACAAGATTGTTACTTGGGTGATGTAAAGAAGCTAGAGAGAGAGAGAGAGAGAGAAGCAAATCTACTTGTGTGATTGAATCGGTAACATGGAAGTAATTGAGGCAGGCAGCATAATCGAAAGAAAGTCAGGGACTTGGAATAAGGATAAAAGTAAATTAATGTTGGCAGAAACAAAAGGAAGTAACATAGAATTACAATAGAAGACCAAATAATAATAACTGTGATAATAAGAAGCTGAGCATAGCAAAATTAATACCAGAAGAGAAGAGAACTGACCTTTGAGGTATCAGTATGTATGGGAAATGAAGTTTGGGGCGAGGAGGAGAGAGATGGTGGTGGGTGTGGATACTACTGGTAGTAACTGAATACAAAGTAGACTACTTAATTAATTAATTACAGGAGGTGGAGGAGGAGGAGGAGGAGGAGATGATTTTGGAAGCATTCGGTGTTAGGACTGCCTTCGCCCTGGTTTCGAATATTCTTCTCTCTCTCTCTCTCTCTCTCTCTCTCTCTCTCTCTCTCTCTCTCTATTATCCGGACGGACGGGTAGTTTAGTTACAAGTAGTAGAGAAGCAGTCGTTCAATTATTAAGTTTTTTCTTTTCAGTCTTGTTCGACCGTTGATACTATTGCTCTTCAGCCCAGTCCACTCCTCTCCTTATACTGACGGGCCTCCTCCATCAATCCCCCCTTCTCTAACCCATTCAATCCTTTTAACTTTTTTTCCTCTTTTGAAGACATGGGCTTTCAAAATAATTATCACCCTATATAATGTTTTTATCCTTCCTAAAAAATTACACCCTAAATAGCCATATTAACATAATGGTCTCGTAGAAACATAACAACATAAAAAACACACAAATAATTATCACTTACACAAAACTGTATAATAATTATTTTTATTTTTTAACACCAACTGAGAATATTCTGAAATATATTTACCATAGAAAAACACATCTCTCTCTCGTCAAATTAGTTATGGACCCAACTACATCTACCTCCTTCCTTCTTTCTCTCAATGACATGAATTATTATTATTATTATTTTCATATAATAATACTAATGGATGATAGTTTGATCAAATTATGATATCAAAACAATTTTTAAATAATGTATTTTTTAAAATATTCCTTACTTAGTAATATTAATATAATATTTGTTGAAACTGTCAACGACTATACTAAAATTACTAATAAATCTATTAAAATTAATTGGACGAAATTTAAGTAGTATTTAGATAGTATAATTTGAAAACAGCGTCGTTATGTTTTTTTTTTCTTTTTCTCATTTAAATCACTCTATCGTCATTGTTTGAATAATAATGCACGGAATATTACTTACCGGTTACTACTGCCTCTTAAAACTTATTTAATACTCCATACCGGTAACTATTATTGTTATTTGTTCCAAAATTAAAAATATCTTTTAACTTTTTGAGTCAAATAATGTCAAATTAAATTCTAAATTACTATCAATTAAGTTGATTATAATTGATACAACTATTATATTCTTAATGTTTATAATAAAAATATTTTATCACAATATAATTTGCATCCAAAACTTTTATAGATTACAAAAATTTTGAAATCTAATATGTCGTCATTTAATTAAAAAAATCAAAACATATCTCTAATTTCAGAACGAATTGAGTATTAATAATCCTGCACGGAGAATTGTTTGCTATTGGACCAACTATCTTCACCTCCCGTCTACGGCTCCCTCAAAGCTTTCTTTACTCCGAGAATATAAAGCAAAAAATCCTAAATTATACTACTCTCTATTTTGTCCCCAAAAATAAAAAATTAACGGGATTAATAAAAAATAACTACTAACACAAATATTATCTTACATGATAGATATAAAAACATTAAATTTATTTATGATATAAATTTTGTTAGGAAAGGTAACTGATAATTTGCACTCATTTGCGAGTTGCACTCATTTTTTAAGAATTCGATCAACTTCAAATTCTTAATTAAAGAAATGTTTGCCCTTCATCTTGATATTATATCTACGTAGCTAGGTAGGGCTATACTAAATATATACTCCATTCGTTCCATAATAAGCGTCATAATTTAATTTTTGAGGTTAAATAGATTAATTTTAAAATCGTAATTACTAATATTTTATAATAATATAGACGATAATATTTATATCAAATGAAAGTTTATACAATTAACTACAAAATTTAATTTTTATAATTATGAAAATATAAATATATTTGTCAAATTTTAAAGTTAAATTTAATTATTAAAATTAAATTAGGACATATGATTTGAGACGGAGGAAAGTATAGTGTATAAGCAAATAAGTAGACAACGACCAATGAACAAATTATCGGACAAAGACACTCTAGTGAAGGGGTCTCATTTTATAGTTTAATGTTAATTAGAATTGCTAGGTGACCGTGATACAGACTAACGGACTGCAGCCTGTAATTATTAGGTTTAATTTGTACAATAGTTCACAACTCTTACAACAATAATTATGGTAAGTTTGACGTGGCAGAATTTTTTATTTATTTATTAAATTTAAAGAAGAAGTAAAAGCAAAAGTCGTCACTTTATTTTTGTAATAATGCATGATTAAAATATCTTTAAAAGTGAATTTGTACACCAAAAATACTAGTACACGTATATCGGGCTACGGCACAAAATTTAACTATTACATAGGATACGGTAACGATTGAGTCGTAATTTTGGTATATATACGTAGTATTAGACATTTAGACAATTAGGCAAATTGGCAACAAGCTACCTAGCTAGTTTTCTTCACGTAGAATTATTACTTTATTAAATAACGTGTCCTTTTTCAGATGAAACTTTTGACCTCCTTTTTTATATACTCCGCATATGAATTATGATTAGAACGTTTCCCCAAATTTACACAACTACGAATCTCGTACAACAATATTCAAAGAAAAGGCAAAAAGAGAACGAGTGATCATATTACTCATTTCCTTCAAAACTTTGTTACATTTGCAAATAAATTTGTTCTTAAAAATATGATTACATTTTTTTACAAGGTTCTAATACTAATTTTCGAAGCTGCAAAAAATCCAACGTCGATGATACTCATATGATATTGGTATTTAATTATTTACATGTTTTTGGACGTTAAACCAAAATAAAGTTATGCACCGCAAGTTTCGAAAGATTTAATATATGCGTGGGTATACTATATATACACATACACATTATAGTATTTAAATATGATATTGAAGTGGATTTATATTTTAAAAAATTTAGTATCCAAATGATTGAATTGTACAAAATCGAGAGTTTTAAAGAGGTAAAGGAATTTGGACGCACAAAATCCTTAAATTTTATTCAAATAGAAAGACTAAAAATGTAAATTTGATTATTTATAGTATAGATATGGAGACTTATACAAAATCTCTCACTTTCATTTTTGCTCGTTGAGATATTGAAGATCAAACAAATTAAAAATAACATAAATAATCAATTTTTAATAATACATAATATCTACATGATGATTCATTTTTTTAATTAAATTTTAATATTAAAATTTTTGTAGAAATAAATTTATATCTCCCTTTGGAGTGAGTATTAAATGATCTCCAATTAAAAAGAAGAAGAAGAAAGAAAAAAAAGCCGCGTGGTGTGTATGGAGGAGGGTACGATTAAATGGAAAATAAAAGGTGAAAAGAGATGAGGGGTGGTATAAGAAATGTCCTCCACATCATTGTCCTTAATTAATCCATAGTTCATGGGTTGGGCCATGTGGGGACTCCCGTGACGGCAGTGAAAGTCATATCGACTTACTACTACCGTGAAAAATAATGGAAGGAGCAGTAAAAAAACAGAAGCAGCAAAATTACCCATTCCATTCCAGTGATTGACGGCATCATCACATTACCAGTTTTCATCTCAATAGACTACCATATATTCATTACTGTAGTACAAGCATATAAATTTGGAGTGTGTGTATATATATATATATGTAAATCATTTAAATTTATTATTACCTTCCTCCTCCTAATGCCACAGTATTACTTGTTGGTCGCATATGTAGATTTAGTGTATTCTTACGGCTGCAATCGCTCATTGTAATTACTGAAAAAGCGTGTTTCTTTTTCCCATCTCTCTCTCTCTCTCTAAATTAGAGTATAAAATCAAGCAAATTTTATGTGGCTTTGGATTCTTGTAGCAGATCGTGCCTGCCAACTTTCCCTTAAAACGGGTTCACCAAAAGTATAAGGGCCCACTGTTCTATTTAATCTTATATTTTCTTATTTAGTTAGATTATATATTTATTCATACAAAATTAAAATAACAAACCCACCGATAGGGAGTAGACATATCTCTACATATACATACACACACACACACACACACACACAAATAGAGAGAGAGAGAGAGATTATAATAATATAATTATTATATAACTTAGTTTTCTTTTTGTTCTGGAGCTGCTAGCTGGGGACAACCTTGGCCTTGATTATTGAAGAGGAAGAAGAGAAACAGAGTGTTCAATCCCAACCAAACAAAAGAAAAAAAAAAGAGAGAGAAAATGAAGGCGGTGGTGGTGAGGGCATTGCTCTTCACCATTCTTGTACTGGGGCCAAGCTCCATCAATGGTGATACAGATCCAACGGATGGTTAGTACTGATTTCCGTCTTCATTCCCTCCTTTTTACTAATTTCTTTCTTCTTCTATCCGTTGCCGTTGCCTCTATTATTTGGGTTTAGATTCGTTTCAGATTAATGTTAGTAGCTCTTAGTTGTTAATATGCTATACTAGTCTTAGTTTAGATTAAGCAGATTGTGCAAAGTACACAGATAAATAAACGGCTAATTGATAAAGATGATTCCGTTTTATAGTAACAAGGAGTCTTGAATCTACTACTAAAAAGATAATTGTCCGGACTCGGGAGAGGCTTTTTGCATATCCTGTCCTGCATTTGCGGATATCAGCTGCTCTGGATCTATATACCATTACTGGCTTTTAACGAACCCCCTCCCCACCCCACCTCCTCCAAAAAAAATAAATTAAATATAAAAATAAAATTCATTCAAGAATTAAGAGTTGGTTCTTGGTATGGGGATATCCGGATCTTTTCAACCGACTAAGCTGAAACTTAGTATTCCATTTCAATCCCCCGTTCTTACGCCGTAAAGGTTGAATCTTTAATTAAGTACGAGTGCCCCCAAGCAAAAATTACTTTTCTTCTTCTTTTTCAGTAAACAAGCTCAAAGAATAATTTTTCCCACTATTGAAAATCAAACTCTTAATCATGTATAATTAGATCAAACGCTTATCCTCATTTAATTGTTATTATTATTATTTTTTGGGAGTATTATTAGTCCAAGTTTAAAGTTTAAGCAGTGGAGGTGATTTATGTGAAACAATTTGGGAATTTGTCTTGAGAATCCTAATCATGTGTTTGGTTTGATAAAATGGAATGACACGAGAATGAAATGAATTTTACTCTATTTGTTAGATTATTTATATGTAAGGTTCATTTCTTACTTCATTCATTCCCACAAGGTTATATGTATTTTTAAAGCTACCCTCCTAGATGGAGATTATTCATTCCATCACGACCAAACTTTTATACACAATCATCTTTTTTTGAGTACAATACTTTTCTCATAATTTTGTGATTGTTGTCTTCCACCTCCATTTTTCTTCTTGTTCACTCATTTCATTCTCATGTTATTATATTCCATCCGACCAAACGCGACCTAAGGGTTTCAAGACTGTTCTGCTTCAAGCTTCATGGGAAGCATCAAGGAAAGTGTCCAGTTCCATGCAGAAGTGAAATGACTAACAGATTATCAAGATGACATGGGAGCACAAAGTCACCATTGCACGCTTGCAGTCTGCAAGCAGTGTGATGAACTCCTCCTGAAGGGAATATACTGCCAGCCTTTTAAGTTTGTCTTAGACTGACACTCTTAATCTATTGACATGAAACAAGAATCAAGTGAATCTACTGTTACCTTGACATTTACATGAATATCATATAAGTGTTAATACAAAAGTCATTTGTATTACTCCTCATTGCGTGAACCATCAAGGTTTCAATTATTAACCACCATAATGTTGGACCGTGATTTGGTTACAAAAGTCTTCTTACCATGCTGATATCTTCATTTCCCTGGAAACACTGTGTGATTTAACAATGTGAGTGTAGTTAAGAGCATTATACGTGGATGGTGTTATTTCTTTCAGCTTCTTTCTTTTTGTACCAGTCGACAGCTTTAATTAATAGGTCAACATGTAAGTATTTCACATTGGATAAACAAAGCAATTCATCTTCTATTTTGTTATGTAGTGAAAAGAAAAGGCTGGTAGAATTTGATGTTGAATATGTTGTGAGCTTGTATTTCCATTTTTGCTAAATATGTGTCGGTTAATAATGCCCAACTGATGTTGTTGTTAATGTGTAAGTTATTAACGACTAATCTATGAAGATAGCTAACTTGCAGAGTTTGCCATGGTATTTACTATATGAATATACTCTTTTTTGGTTTTGGTTTTGAAGTTATTTCACCTTGAATTATTTTTTTAATCATGGACATCTCAATTTCTATTGGAGGAATATCTTTAAATCAAATATTGTCTTACATGTTGCAATTATTTCACATAGCCGCTGCTCTCAGAAACATGTATACCAGCTTGAATTCACCACAGCAGCTAACAAAGTGGACCGCCAATGGTGGTGATCCTTGTGGAGAATCCTGGAAAGGCGTTTCTTGCTCAGGCTCAAAAGTCACAGAAATGTGAAATTTTGTTTACACTTCCTAATATCCTTACCTCATGTCTTATACAAGATGTCACCAATATCTGATATATTCTGTATTTTTTATTTTCAATCAGCACAATATCAGGACTTGGACTCTCTGGATCATTCGGGTACCAGCTGTCAAGTTTGACATCAGTAACCAACTTGTAAGACTATAATCTCATCAATTTGGTTATAGTTTATTTGTTGCTGTAATGGTATTGATCTGTTGATTTGATGATTTTGCAGTGACATAAGCAATAATAATCTTGGCAACCAAATACCTTATGGGCTTCCACCAAATTTGAAGCAACTGTAGGCTTCTTATTAACTTTATTTGTCTGCTTGTTTCTTGTATATGTCTTGACAGAGTTGTTTCTCTTCATGTACTAATGCAGAAATCTAGCTGGATGTGGTTTCACTGGTAACATTCCGTATTCCATATCGCAGATGGCTTCCCTCGAGTACATGTCAGTGAAGTTGATTTTCTTTTCTGATAACTTTTAGCTTTTTTCCGAGACCAAGTATAACTGTTGATTTTTTTCCCCCATTTTTGAGTTTAGAAATCTCAGTCACAATCAACTTCAAGGCCAGCTGAACGACATGTTTGGATCACTGTCAGCGCTCTCTACTCTGTGAGCTTTCCTCAATCCCTAAAAATTTCGAAGTTGTCTCAATATATGCTAATGCTGAGCAGTTCTCGGCATTAGTTGTCTTATTTTTTTCATAATATAATTTTATTTTGCAAATGTGGGTATTGCTCCATTTTCTTTGTTAGTGAGCTGTGTTTACTGTATATCATTAATTTGAGTGATAATTTGCGTCATATTGTACTGCGTTTGCCGAAAGATACTGCAGCACCTTTTTTTTCTTGTGTAGTCTAGAAGCCTTACAGAATTGTGTTGGGGTTGTGTTGATACTTCACTTCACTTCACACATATATTTCATTTGACTTGTGAGAGATCAAACCTTAATAAAAAGAACATGTTGAATGAGTAAAGGTTAATACTTCGAGTGTGTTGTTGGGTTAAAAACTGTAACATGTAGGTTCTTCCGATGCGCAGGGATTTCTCCTTTAATTCTTTGACAGGTGATCTTCCTCAAAGTTTCAGTTTGCTTTCTAGTATGAACAATATGTAAGTATACAAAAAATTTACCATGAATGGCAGTAAATATTTTTTTTTATTACTTCTTGGTTCACAGTTGATTGCTATGCAGGTATTTGCAAAACAACCAGTTAACAGGAACTATCGATGTTCTTGCTAATCTTCCCCTAAATAATCTGTGAGCAATAAAAGCTACTACATTAAATTCCTTAGGATACCTTATGAAACATCTCACTTGGTCATTCACACTTGATTATGATTTTGATTTCAGTAATATTGGAAATAATCGTTTCAGTGGTTGGGTTCCTGAGAAATTGAAAAGCATAAACATTCAGTAAGTATTCAGCCTGCATCAATTGTTAGTTCGTAATATTTAATGGTCATTATTTTTCCTTGTCAATAATATTTTTTGAATAGCAGTAGATTCATAATTTTAATTACAGGAAAGACGGTAACTCATGGAGTTCAGGTCCCGCTCCACCTCCTCCACCTGGTACACCACCAGCCAGCAGTGGCAACCGAAACAAGAAACCTAACAATAATAACAGCCCATCAGATGGTGCTGGTGGTGGCAGTGGGAGCAAGAAATCTGGTATAGGTGGCGGTGCTGTGGCAGGAATTGTTATATCCATTTTAGTTGTTGGGGCCCTGGTTGCTTTCATTGTAATGAAAAAAAGATCAAAAAGGCCATCCACTGATATCGAAAAGGTCGATAGCCGGCCTTTCACTTCTTTTGCAACACAGGAAGTCCAAGGTAAAACTCCTCTAGAGTTTTACGCTTCTGAGCATATGGATATTGGCTCTTGTCTTTTTGCTTGTCTTTGAAATTGACATCTAGAGACACTAATGGTGCGTTTGGTTTGATGGAATGGAACAACATGAGAATGGAATGAGTTTTACACTATTTGTTAGATCATTTGTGTAAGCCTCATTCCTTGCTTCATTCCTTCTCACAAGATTATGTGTATTTTAATCCCACCCTCCATTCCATCGTAACCAAAATTTTATAGACAATTTTGTTATTCTTGTCTTCCGCCTCTATTTTTGCCTTATCTACCCATTCCATTCACATGTCATTCAATTCCATCCAACCAAAAACAACCTAATATAAACTACACTTCTTTACAGACCTGATTGTTGTTGACAACTATATTTATCTATAATGTTAATCATCACTACGAATTGTTTTGACATTGTTCATGGTCTTTCTCTTAATCATGGTTGTGACTTTCTTTCTGCAGAAATGAAGTCTACCCAAACTTCCGCCGCAACAATTACAAAAACATTTGAAACTTCTGCCTCGTTTAATCTTAGACCTCCACCAGTCGATCGCCACAAATCATTTGATGAAGAGGATCTCTCTGTGAAACCTATTATTACAAAGAAAGTAAATACAGCTTCAATTAATGCCATATCATATTCAATAGCTGATCTCCAAATGGCAACAAATAGCTTTAGTGTTGAAGACCTTATTGGCGAGGGATCCACAGCACGTGTATATCGGGCTCAATTTGATGATGGGAGGGTAATACTTTTTTTGTGTAATAATTTTAGAACATTATTTGTTTTATTCATATGCCTACATGCAAGATTAATCCATATATGATCTCATTTGCTTACATTTTTCCTGATATTTTAGGTTCTTGCTGTGAAAAAAATAAATTCATCTGCTCTTCCCAGTCACCTGTCCGAAGATTTTATTAATATGGTTTCAGATATATCCCGATTAAGACATCCTAATGTGGCAGAGCTGGTTGGCTATTGTTCAGAGCACGGACAGCACTTGCTAGTTTATGAGTTCTATAAGAATGGTTCTCTGCATGATTTCTTGCACCTCTCTGATGAATACAGCAAGCCATTAACATGGAACACCCGTGTCAAGATCGCTTTGGGAAGTGCACGTGCATTAGAGTAAGTTAAATTGGTTCTCCTTTTCTCCTTTCTGTTTTTCCTCCCTCGGGGTCTCTTTTATTTTCTTTCTTTCTGAGATCTCTTGCTAAATTTGATTTAAATTTTAGAATATTCGAAGCTTTTTTAACCAAAGGATTAGAAGTGCCTTTAATCTTCTGCTGTGTCTCTTTCTGTTATATCTTGATTACACTTGACATGTTCCTGCAGACGTGCATATTTGTCATCTACTAGCTCTTTAAAATGGTCCCTTGCGAGACTTTTGTGAGATATAGAAAGTATTTTTGTTGAGCTACCAAATTTTTGATTGTGCACCCTGTCAATATATGGTTGATATGGACTTGCAGTCAACATTTTGTAGTAACTTGGAGATATGTTAATTTCTCTTTTTAAGCTAGACGAAGCATTGTGTTGAAAATAGTTGACCCTAGGTGCAATGAAGCAAATAATGTTTTCATCTTCAGTGACCAGGTTGTAGTGTGTCATTACACTAATATTTACTCAGACAAGGAAGCTTAAGTTTCACCTAATGAGATTTAACATGTAATGATCTTTACTTTACCTAGAAATGCCAATGAAATAATGAAATACACGTTTTTCTTTGTCATGATGTACATTTAACATATTGTTCGTGAAACTAACGAGACTGCTTCACTGATCACTTGATTGCTTTCAGGTATCTGCATGAAGTTTGCTCACCATCAGTTGTTCATAAAAATTTCAAGTCAGCCAATATATTATTAGACACGGAGCTCAATCCTCATCTTTCAGATAGTGGATTAGCAAGCCTCGTCTTAGATGCAGATCAGGTATGTGCTGAGACTCTGCAGAAGTACATGACTAATATATGTTTGTGAGAGGGGATGAGAAATGGAAGGAATGCACTTTTACATGCCTAGGAAATCGAATTTGCCTTGTGATCATGTTGTCGTGTTGTGCTAGACGTAATGAATTGAAAAGATCCGAGGTGGTTGCTTTTCAGAGTTCCCTATTCTCATAAAACGTGAACATGTTCTGAAAGATCCTTCCCTCATCTGCATTGAATGGTTCTAAGAAAATGCAATGTAATGTCACATCTAAATGCACACTCATATCTAGAGCTTGGTATTATTCATTTTCCACTCTGTTACTGTTAATAATGAATGGAAGTTGAAATGGTTAATGAAATCATAGATAAAGAAATTTAGAGAACTAAGGTTCTTTTTTTTTGTTCTGGTTTTGTTTTGTTGTGTTTGACATGCACAACCAGATCTGATTTTTCGTCCATCAACAATCCTTTTTTATGGATAGTACTGAATCTAACATCAAAATTACTACTTCCTTTCTACTTTGGCTTTCAAGTCTTTAGTTCTTGTAGGGAAAATTACAAAGTCCCATCTACTGTCTAGTCTCTGTAGATCATTTTAGTAATATGGCACCAGAATATTTACCTAACTATTGTTGTAGTTTCAGATTATCTGTCGGAAGATTACGTACCCTTGACAATTTTAACAGATCATGCATCTAAACATGACTACTCCTATTCTTTCTTTAAGCCTTAATGGTTGATCTTTACAGGCACTGAACCACAATGCTGGTTCTGGATACAGTGCACCAGAGGTTGCCATGTCTGCTCAATACACAATAAAAAGCGATGTTTACAGTTTTGGCGTTGCTATGTTGGAGCTTCTTAGTGGACGAAAACCATTTGATAGGTACGTTGTTTAAACCAATGATATGAAATCCAAACACACGCATATACAGTAGCTTGATTATGATAAGAGTTATTTGGTATGTAGCTCAAGGCCCCGGGCTGAACAATCTTTGGTTCGATGGGCAACACCTCAGCTCCATGATATTGATGCACTGGCTAAAATGGTTGATCCAGCAATGAATGGACTCTATCCAGTTAAATCTCTCTCCCGGTTTGCTGATGTAATTGCTCTCTGTGTCCAGGTAATGTACTGAAAATGGAAAGGTTTTGGCCTTGTACAGTTATATTCATCTAATTTGCTGAGTGCTGCTACCTCCTCATCTACTATTGTATTCTTCTGAATCTTCTAATTTTTCTCTATCATATCATGGGCAGCCGGAACCTGAATTTCGACCACCTATGTCAGAAGTCGTCGAAGCATTGGTTCGACTAGTGCAACGTTCAAACATGAGTAAGAGAACAGTTGGGAATGAACAAGGTGTATCGCCACGGGCTGACAGTGCAGATGGCCATGATTATGGAATTTAAAAAGGCACAAAGAACTTGAGTTTTTTCCTCCAGTTTGCCTGTAAGGACACGCAAGAGAAAAGTAGTATTTGTTTTTCATATTCCATTCTTTCCTTTTGACATGAGATCTCCAGTTCCACCATACAGTTGTATCTCTGATTTTTTTTTTGGGTGGGTTGGGGGTTAAGCTCGACTATGAACAACTTTGGTGAAGTTCGTTTGTATTAATAGTTTTTTTAGTGGTTTGGCCCTGTAAGTCGTGCTTTCGTGACTTATCCTAGCTCCTCTGATAATGGACGCCTGGCAGGTGTCTTGTTAAATTATACACCATGATTTATCTTAAAGTTGTTGCACCAGCGGCCCATGTGAAAATGTGTGAGCAGATGGCGATGCAAAGGTCATCATCATTATTGTCGCAGGTCAAAGGATTGCTTAAATTTTCTGCCTGAGGTTTACCTTGTGATGGCCTGATTACTCACAATTCACCAACCAAATAGTTAATTATGCCAAGAATGCACAAACTGGGGGTAATCCATCACTTTGGTCAGAGTTTGACCTATGTAACAATGTTTCATGCCACAATATATACGCTCAAAATATAACACAATTTCCAGGGATCAACCTCAATCATATTATTGATTCGGAGTAATATAATTTGGTCCCTGTGGACTGCCTCTCCCTATATATGCACTAAGCAATAAATATAATCTGCCAGCACTAGATCTTACACACGGCAAAATTCATCGCCTTCAGAGTAAATTATAGTTGAAAGTTTCTCCCTTGTTATTGAGCTTAAAAAACCATAAACCAAAAGAGAAGGCAAAAGCAAATATTGATCTTAAGCGTACAAAAGTAACCCAACAATTATGTTTTGTGGTAAGAATTGATATCGTTACGGTGCTCGAAAATACTTCACTAAAATAAATGCCACTATTTGAAACCATCCAAAGGAATGATTTATTCATTAGGTTTGGGTTTGCACAAGTTCAGCGATACTATTAGCCCGTCAATCAACCACCATAAAAAGCTAAAGGGCAGGTTGAATAATTTTTATAGATTCTATATCATAGAACCCATTGAAGAGGGGCCTCAGCCGGGGAAGGGGAGACCAGCCAGGGGTCAAAAGCAACAGACTATAAATCTGTTGAAGTTTTAACTTCCAAGCTTACTATTAAATTTATTGAAGTTTTTACTATTTATAAGTTATTTTTAGTACATTCTTAATGTAAGTTACTAATTGTAAATTACTATATCTACAAAACTACGCTGATAGAGAATAAACTTTTAGGTAATTTTAGAGTATAACGGACATAATTATCTCAAAGCTAAAATCTTTTCCCCCAAGACCGGAACCCAGGAGATGGCTCCATTATTGTCCAGTCCATTCAATCATTTGTGCAGGAAGAAAGTGAAATTCTTTGTATGGCGCGATAGGACTGGCGGATAAAGAGGAGTTGGCGGCAGATAGTGGGGTTCTAAATGTACGCCAAGGTTTTTTTTATCCCTAGCCATGTACCAAAAAAATGTACTCGCGATTCGACGTTAGTCCAATTCATTTAGCAGAATGTGTTGATTGAGAAACCTAATTCTTTCTACTCAAACTCCCAAAACAGAAAACATAATAGATGGAAGAAAAACACAAATCATATTTTCAGTTATATCAAGCTAATAAGATACTAAATTACAGCTGGACTCGGTAAATATTTTTGAACTGTCTCTGTATAAAACCAGCACGTCTCTTCATAACAAGAGATGATCCCAAGAAGCGAAGTATTACATTGAAGGATGGAAGGAAATAATTGAAAAGGTCCACAATACAAATGCAAACAGGAGAAAAAGCTCATTAGCTCACTGAATTTTTCAAGAAATGATTCCTTTGCCACGTCAATCAAGCTGCTTCTCCAGATAGGCATACAAAAAACTCGTTCAGTTGTACACCATGTACTTTGGAGTGGCACTAAACTTCTGGTACCCCTTAATGACTTTGTTTACTGCATCGAGGAAATCTTTTTCTGTAACAGTTTTCCTTCTTGCTCGAATGGCATACATACCAGCCTCTGTGCAAACACTTCTTATGTCCGCTCCTGAAGAAAACAGTCCACGCCATCGCTTAGAGAGCAACTAAATATCAATATATCATCATAATAGAAGTGTTGAGAACAGAACATGAGTTCTTGTTTGGGGATGTCGAAGGTGAATTGGGTTGGGATTCATAATGATTCTATTTTACAGTCACTTCTTTGTGAGCATGCCAACTTAAGAATAACGAATACAAAAGCTTAATAGTTGTACAAACTTCCATTTAAAAACTACTATCTACTGCAGAATAGGGTTAGGAAAGGGATCTTTTGCAATTGTCCACAAAGGAGAGAAGTTTATGTGGGGAATAGCTGCCCCAATAACATAGACATTTCTTTCAAGATATTAAATTAAATCAAATAGTAACACGGTATTAATGGGAGAGAACAAGTCTAATATTGGCAATTTCGAAATATAATTTATCAGAGCAGCATTAACATGGTCCTGGAATAGCACAAGTGTGGAGACGTACCAGTGGAATTCGGACAGAGGCGAGCCAAGAGTTCAAATCGAATATCCCTTTCACAATTCATAGTCCGTGTATGAATCTTAAATATCTGTGTCCTGCTTTCAAGATCAGGTAGGCCAAACTCAACTTTACGATCTAACCTCCCAGGACGTAGCAGAGCTGGATCAAGTGTGTCAGGTCTGGACATAAATTGCTAAACAATCAGCAAGTTATGTTATATTGCTAGCTCCTTAGCAGACAAAAAAAAAATTAAATGGTCCCAACATACTATCTTCTTCTCCCACAAAATTAACCTTGGCCACAATGTGGTAATTAGAAGAGAAGAATAACTATTATAACAATAATATAAGTGCACAACATGCCCTGCCACAATAGCATATTTTTCAGTTCATAGATAAAAACAGAGGAAAGAAGGTCCATAAAAAGAAGAAAGTAACCTTTCAAAACAAAGCAATTGTATAACTTATGGGCATAATTTCACTAACATTACCACATGCCAAGAATTTACTAACATTACCACTTGCCAAGAGAAGTGATAGGACTGACGGGTTACCAGAGATATTTTTTTTTTTTCCAAAGACAATACAACCTAAAGAATATCAAAAGTGGGCATTAAGAAAATAAAGTATCTATTTTGAATTAGCTTTCTAATACCTGTTTGTTGCCATTAGAACTTTGATATTTCCTCGAGCATCAAATCCATCAAGCTGATTTACGATTTCAAGCATCGTGCGCTGAACCTCATTGTCGCCACCAACACCATCATCAAAACGTGCACCTCCAATAGCATCTACCTCATCAAAAAACACTATGCAAGCTTTTTTTGAGCGTGCCATCTGCCACAAAGGAAGTATTGGTTACATTGATGAATACTGGCAAGAAGCTATAAACATGTGTATTACCAAATCATAAAATGAAATAGATTGTAACCTGAAATAGTTCGCGGACCATACGAGCACCCTCTCCAACATACTTCTGAACAAGCTCACTTCCAATGACACGAATAAAACATGCATCTGTTCTATTGGCCACAGCTCTAGCTAAAAGAGTTTTTCCCGTTCCAGGAGGACCATAACAGAGAACTCCCTTTGGAGGGTCAATTCCAAGCTTAACAAATTTTTCAGGGTGAAGCATGGGCAGCTCAACAACCTACAACGCACAGAAAAATGCACAAGAAAAAAATTAAAATTCCTGAAAAATGTCAACTAGAAGTGTTTAAAAGAAGATAATGGCCAAACAAACGGATATAAAAGGATGCAGCACTTCAGCACTGCAATAAATCAAACAATCTAACAACTAATCATTGAACCTCTCGCATTTTCTCAATCTGCTCCTTACAACCACCAACATCATTATATGTCACATCAGGCTTCTCCTCTACTGTCATCATGGTTACACTTGGATCAATTTTCGGAGGTAATGGGATCTGAATTTGATATTTATTCCGATCAACACTGAGAAAGTAGCACACAAAATCGATTAGTAACAGTAGCAAAAAGCTAAATAATGTGACCAATTATATCACCCAAAAAGAACAGGGCTTATGCTAATCACGTAGTAGCATAAAATAACATAGTACCATAACAGAATAAATCAAATTTAGAAAAGATAAGGGCTACGATGCCAAGAATACAAATCTTGTGCAGACTTGTTATCATCCAAGTTACCAACCAAAGTTACCAAACATCATTATTCCACAGAACGAGTTCTGAGATGAAATCATACCCTTGCAATTCTACAAGAAATTTTTCAATATATACAAAGATTTAGAAAGGAAAACAAAAATAAAATAACAATATATTAAAAATGATAAACCAGATGGATCAGCTGCTTCTTGTAATTCTTAACAAGGGATTAGTGAGGAGATGAGACCAAAATTAATAAAAACCTACAGCGGGAAAGAGAAACTTCCACATTGTGTAGACATTACACAAGAACTGAGTTATGCACGGTAAAGAAACCTAGCCCCCAGAACAAAAAATCCATCTTTCATATTGTTAGATATCGAGATCACAACTTCAGTAAATAAATAAATGTAAGGCTGTCAAATAGTCAAGCTTCAAGATAATCATGCCAACTGAATAGTACTCAACAGTATGCAACTTCAATTTATTGTTTAAAAAAAAAGTACACTCAATTATACAAAGTAGAATTCATATGATAATGCTGCTAAAATGGGGCACCTGAGATCCCAGATTATTGGCATTCAGTCTCAACCCACTAACTCCAAGTCCCTAACTGTAACCGTGCCAAGTCAACAAAAAAATGCTGGATCTCAAGTTGTTAAGGAATTTATTGAGTTCGAATCCTGTAGAGTATAGTTTGATGATGAAGTCTCATGATCAAACTTGACTCCTTGAGGTGTTCGTAGGTAATTTGTGAGTAGCTCAGAAAATTTTGAACATTGTCGAGTTTCAAGTATATCACGCATTATTGATTATCAAATAATTAATGAGTATTTGTATCATATTAAAGTTATTCGAGTCGAGTACACAGTAAGATTTGACAGAAAATTTACTAAATGTTATGAGATTATATCACGTATCAAGTCGATTTAAGCCAAGTCACCTTAATACTCGGCTTGACTCGATAAAAAAAAATGAGCAATAGTAACTAATTGAACTTGATTTGAGGAGCAATTCAAGTCATGTCAAGTCAAATCAAGTATTCATTGACTTGAGCTGATGAAACAGCCGTATCCATCAATATTACTGGCCAAAACTTTATGTATTCTATATAATAGCTCCAAGTGCTAGAATAGAAATTACTATCACCAAGATGATGAAGAGATGATCTTTGAAATTATACTGAAGAAAGATAATAGAGATGCTCTTTGCAAAAGTATAATGATATATGAGTTCGCTCATGGAATTTATCAAATAGCATAGGATAAAATATAAGCTTCGAGACATTCACAAAATAATTGATTGACAAATGAGAGAGAGAGAGAGAGAGACAGAGATGGGGAACTACCCAACACGCATGCCTTCCTCAATATCGGTTGGCGATACTTTGTCACCCAACCCAACAACAAACTGCAATAACAAGGAACAGAAGTCAAAAGATGCATGGATAGACCGATCTAATAAAGTTTACACAAAGAGGAAGTACTTCATCTACTAATGTTGAACAATATATATACATGCCTACAGGAGTACTGATATTACCTTTGCAATTTGCTTAACATTAATCACATATTTTGCATCCTCAGTGTTCGGACTGATAATCTTAGTGCATCTAGCCACCTGCTTGCAAACAATGTATAAATCTTTTGTAGTGTAAGTTTGAAATTAAATCTTACAGCAAAGAGAAAGAAAACCAAACCTGAAGCGGTTGCTCCTCCTGCATCATTTGCTTATCAGAAACAAGATCCCATTGACTAGGTGCGGCCAAACCAGTGTCAGACTCCTTAATACCTGATAAAAGATGTATAATTCACCAAGGAGCTCTTTATAATTCAACATATAAAAAAGAACTGGGGAAGCAATACGAAAACTGCTTCATTAAATCTTTCTTTTCTTTTCCCTTTATTTATTATTTTAGTCATTGACATTACGCTACAAATAAATCTTCCAGCGCAATTGTTTCTAGAGTGGGGAAAAAAAGAAATTTCCTCTCGCAAGCATGATATATCTTTGACAGTACAATATATAATCCATGTTTAATATGAAAATTCTATACAAGTTACAGCTGGAAGAAGACTACACAACACATACCACATAGATCATTGATTTTCTTAGCCATCTCTTTGATTTCTTTCTCCGTTTTCTTTATGGGAGTGGAATATGGTCCCAAACCCTGCATATAATAGTATATTCAATACAAGTTATGCGGAATAATCCACCAAATGGAAGCTATTGAGGACGATGAATATGTAAATGCAACTATATTTGCTCTTGCGATTTTCCTTTCAAGGGAAATCCACGTGGTATTACCTATGAAAAAGTGAATATGTAAGATGCTCCTCTTTGAAGAAACCAAATATGAGTATTCTTATTGATGTAAATTAATAAGCAAATTATAGTTAAGCTTGTAAGAGATTAAACACGTGCCTTACCCATTAAAAAAAAAAGTTACAACACAAAAGCCTACACATGGTTATACTGTTACATGGTTACATTAGTATTGTATTCTTTTGAAGGGATAGTACACATTACTTCTTACATGGTTGCAAAAATCATGAAAAAGAGCTCAAAAATTTCAAGAGATATCATATATTGTATTGTTTTGTATGGTCTTCCAATCCACCTTATTGTTATTACTATCATATTTCCATTTGCAAAAGCTACTCTGCTAATAGCACGAGTGGCAACTTCTACTGATGACAGCCAAACATTAACAGAGGGTGCAAAAAATGGAAATAAAAACACTAAAATCCAATTTAATACTCAATACCAACATGAAATCACTGATTTTCAGTTTGTTGCCAAGAAAAGCAAAAAGTACTTCTATGTCCCTTGGTAGATCTTCATACCCAGATCTTGAGGAATAGAATAACCAAAGTCGTGCTAAATAGAATGGAACGCGATAATTAGGGTTGCAAGTAATTACAAAATCAAAAGGATGCTATGATGCAGGCAACATGAGATCCGACTGTGAAGATCCCACAAGTAATTACGAAAAACTCTACATGATGCAATGAGATAGTCTAACGAAATTAGGGTTTTGGGAGAGGGAGAGACAAAGAGGGTGTTCCGACATACATAAGTCTTGAGGAGAGCGATATCGTCTTCATCAAGAGGCCTAGGGTTCTTCTCGTCCTTGATTTCATCTTCAGCTTCCATTGGGGACATCTCAGTCTTTCTCTTCAAGTTTCTCTTTCTCCCTCTCGCGCTCTACTTGATTATTTCAGATTTCTGCTCCTCTCTCGTCTTCTTTCCCCCTTTATAAAATACTGATACTGTCTTGCGAAACAATCCAGGTCTCACCAGCAATTAATTTAATTTATTATTACGAATTTCCGTTATGCCATAGTAATTATTAATTTTTTCTCTTTCTAATTAAAAGACATTATTATTGGTGTTTTTTTAAATGATCAATAATTTATGTTAATAAATTATTTAGCTGTCTTGTGCATTTGAGATAGTGTATGTTTAATATCACTAATTTGAATATATCTATATGTGTTGAATTTTAAATTATATTTTGAAATTGCATTTACACCAAGAAAGTAATGCATAGGTCCTTTAAATTACAAAATATTTTGGACGGATCTGATAATCCAATAATGAATATTTGGAACTGAAGGCTCATTAAATTTGAAAGTCATATGTAATCATAGAATCATAAATAGCAAAAGATTAACATATACACAGATTGATTCAATTAACTAAATGTTTTATGACTTCGAAAATTCTACAAATTTCTCCGCAATAAAATTGAAATCCCAGAAAATTTGTAACGAGTCTCATTTATTATTGAAGGAGATGTTGGAACATACACTTACGTGATTTACAAAGATTAAAATTGAAGGAAAAAAAATGAGATTAAAACTTTAAAATAGAAAATGTTTATAGAATAGAATAATCAAAATAGAAGTGATCTTTTGAAAATGTTCAAAATGTTCGGAGTTCGAGGTTGTGCGGCGTGATCTTTGTTTTTTCTTAAGCTGAATACATTTGATCTATTTTTTCCCGCAGATTAATTATTTGACGGATTATTAAGTTTTTCATGAACTGAATTACATGTGCCAAAATTACTTGAGCTACAATTATGAAAGCTCTAAGCTTTATTGACAGTATAGCCTGACGTTGTAACCTCACTGCCTCAGATTGTAATTGGATCTTGTAAGCTCGAATACAGAATTCAGGCATTAATCATGATGAATCATCTTTCCAAATGTCATAAATCTTGCATTGGTCTAAAGACATATCTTTGTTGGCAGTGCTTTCATCAGTCAGCCATGGAGGTTGAATCAAAATTCGAAAGCTTAGGAGGACATTTAAACAAACTCCCAAAGTTTCAAGATGGATAAAATTGTTATATTTTCTGGATCATCAAAAACATTGCACTTTGTTCAGCCATTAGAGTGAAACACGGCATTCTCTTACTGGCACCAGAGAAACACATGTTCTTACTACAATGAATTTTGATACTTCAGAACATCAATTGTGTTCAAATTGAAAGACTTGCAGATATCTGAAATGCTACATTTGCTGAGACCATCATTGATGTTTCCACTATGAATAAGTTCTTCAAGCTCTTTCGATGGCTGCAACTCCTAATTTATATGAAAAAAAACATAAAGCCAACATCAATGGATGCAAGCAAGCACATAAGAATATACGGATGAAAGAGCAACGAGAAACAGAAGAGAAATACAAGGAGACAAGGAAAAAGAAGAAGAATAGATACTCCCTACCCATGAAGGACTAGGTGGACTAATATTATCCTCCCCAGCGTTAACCTCTACAGTCCTATTTCCATCCATTGCAGCAGCAGAAGATTTGTGATTTTCCGAGTCCGAGACTAGTTGAAGAAGTTTCTCACTTCCCTAAAACAAAAACAAACAAAATACAGAAAGAGTGAGTTTACGGAGATCCTACCAGGATAGAACAAGATCACACTTGCCAACAAAGAGGTTGAGGATATCTCCACTGGAACCAGCAGAACAACCAAAGGAAACACCAAATACTTGCAGCAAAGGAAAAGCAAATTAGGGACCAGGATTGACACCATATAAAACCAAAGTGACTGGCTATGACTAATTTCGAGAAGTATAGTTTTAAAAGTGACTGGGGCAATCACGAAATCAATGTTATGGTTCATGCCAGGTAACAAAACCCTTCAGAGAACATGGAGAATTATGTCCTAATGAGCATTTGTGTTAATACGGCATCAGGATGATGGATGCATCCTTATCAAAGCTGATTCAAAAATTGCATCATGGAACGCTTGAGAGCCACGCCATTGTACCCGCTTAAGGATAAAGTATGGTGAGGCGAGTGAATGGTAACGTCAATACAGGCTAGACAGAAAAAACACGAGTACATGAAAAGTAAACCATAGAAAATGTGAAAAAACCAACACGAGCCGGGTTGCTCTTGTGTGCATACAGATTAGTAATTCTTATGAACATTCAAGATGTTAAAGATAGCTAAGCAGCTAAAATGCAAGAGGCAGTTGGCAGCAAGGTCAAAATTACAGATGTCATAAATAATTTTGCGGAGTTCAGAGGCAGCGCTTCTGAGATTCTTTTCTTATTGTTGATTTTATATTTTTGAGTTGCTACATAACATATGTATAATATCAAAACAATATTAATCTTGCAATATTCTCTCTGGGAAAATTAGACGGAGGTGAATTTTCAATGGAGAGGCAAAGCAATATGCATTTAAGATTATAAAATTTAACTTGACATTAGAAAATATGTGAACTGTTACATTTTTTTTGTCGACCCCAATCCAATCCTCTACACCTCCCTTCATCCAGGGGGCCAAGAATGTGATAAAGACATTAAACCATATGCTAATCCTTGAAGAAGTTCTCAAACTGAAGAAAAGAGCAAAAGCCAAAAATGGTATAAATAAAAATATGAACTTGCATAATGAAATCCCAAAAGCCAGGGTACTGTTATATTGTGTTTTGGTTCTACTAGACCATTAACCTAGTTAGATGTGAGCGCTAGTCCCTTCTCTGTGAAGTGTTCCTTCATAAGTATAGCATTACATAACAATACACAATACCTACTCAAAGTGTCGAAAGAAAATTACACACCTGTAGAGCCCTCCAGTGAGAATAAGTACGGAATAAAATCCAAAAGAACGGTATGTTTGGCAAAGGCAAAACCTGTGTAAATTTCATTAGGAAAAGGTTAAAGCTTTCTAGATCCAATGCACGTCACTAAAATTGAATATATGCAATATGTATAGCTATAATCTCCCTATAGTAGACTTCACGTTAATAGATATATTAAGATGAACCCAAGAATATGCAGAAGCATAGTAATGAGGTTGTGACATACTCAAAGCCAAAAATTTGTTATATACCATGAAGACACTGGTAACAGGAAGCAACGTGATGGATCCATAAAAGTACTTCCTGTGCAGAACAGTTCCCCTGATAAATGACAAACACTGTTTATTATTATCAGTTGTATGTTATATATATACAACCACAATTTAAGTTGGAGATGAGGACTCTTCAGAGAAATATACCTGCTTTGATATCAGTGGTATCGTTAACACCCAATCGAATTTCCTTTTGGACATGAAGGCCCTTCAGATACATATAATTAGTTGCAACCTGCTTTGATGCCAGTGGCAACATTATTACCCACTCAAATCTCCTTTTCTTTTCTCCCCTTTTTCTATTAAATATTTTGCAGCAGCTCATGTTTTTGAAGTTCATAAATTTTACTTGATGGTTATGAGTTCAAGTCTTGACATTGTCATATCTTTTAGACCTTTTTTCCTTCTCATTTCCTCGATATATATGATGCACCTCCTTTTTTTCATATTTAATATTAATAGCTCCTCTTTTCTTTTTTTTCATTTTCTCTATTACATTTATCTACAGATTTGCAACTACTATATATGACCAAGATTACTAAAATTAAAATCTTGGACAATAATAGCCAACTAGCACCGCCTTGTCTTAGATTTTTCCAAACTTTTAAATTCTTGGACAATAAAAGCCAACTAGTGTAAACTAGGCCAACTTATATATAACTTGTATAAATGGGTGGTCTGATTGAGAAATCAACCTGATATCAGTATCAATTTAGGGACGTTGAAAGAAAATCAATTACTTCAGAGCAGTAACGTAATACGTTTCATACATAAGAAAATGGAAAGAAAGAAGAGGCTAACTATCAGCTAGAACGAACAACATATGAACAAGGTACACAAAAGTACATCTTCAATTACCTCGAGGCAATGTGACGTAACCTTCGGCGAACAAGTCTTGCATTTAAACTGCATTAGTAAAATATGATTAATAGATGCCATAAGTTATACCGTATATAAGAGGAAAGGCAGCCCAAGGCATGTCTACCAAGCTTGGCTGAGGCAATTTTATAAAACGGGGCATAGTTACAATATTACAATTGTTTAAAATTTTAAAGTTTAATAAACCAATATAAAACCTAAATTTAACCCTAAAACTATGTTGTCTAATTAGTGGCCTTAGCTAAGCTTCACTAAGGCATGCTTATATGTGTAGAAAGATAAAGCAAATAACCAAAATCCACAAGCACACTTCACATGCTTAAGTTAGACAAACATTAATTTCTTATCTAGGAGCCTTATCAGCAGAACACAGGGCTTAAGGTGAATATGGAGGATCCCTATTTACAAAACACAAGGTTAAACATACAATGTGTATGTCCGTGTCACTATGCGTTTATATGTATGTACGTGTACCTGTTAATTTGTTGCTTAACTATAGTCATTTTAAGCATTATAGTTTATATGAGGTTCCCCAATACATTCAGAGACAAATTTAACATCAGAAAGTAGGAGGTTTAAAGAAAACTACAGAGTAACAGTGGTGGACTTTACTAATGTAAAAGCCTATATTTCATTGGACAGATATTAGTACTTTCCATTTTCAATTTTTTTCTTGCATTGAGTATTCATTATTCTTAGTTTAATCAACAAGATCAAAACTTTTCATCCTCTTTATCTGTTTATAAATTACAAATAAAGGAACATTCTCTCATAACTGCTACCCAGTATAGCATTGGGTGAATAAATCTATGTGATTTCAAAAGTACACAATATTTAAACTAAATTGAAATAGAAGACATAAGCTTTAAACAAAATTCTATAGAACTCAAACTTTGACACAAGGAATGGGGCAACATTTAGGCACTTGAAACCAAGACAAAAGTAGACATGTATACGGTCAAAAAGTTAAGGAGAAAGAGTGAAAGAGACAAACCTCGAAGGATACATAATTTCAACACTTGTGACCTCCTTGGATATTGATTTCAGGAAAATCTCTGAGGGCTTAACACGAGACAAAAGCCACAACCCCAAGCTAAAAATATAAGAATAGACCAAAAATTATGCACTACAGAAGCCATGGTAGCAGGTTAAGCCTTACAGACAAGTGGCATAGAGTCAGAAATTACCCATGAATCTTGTTTTTGAGACTCCCAGTAGGTGCCTTCTCCAGAGCAGTCCAAGCATTGTTCATCTGTACATGGCTGAAACTCAGTCCAAAGACAGGTTATGGAATTTTACAAATCAAAATTCTAAAATTCCAGAGCAAATAAAGCTCATTCTTATCTAGGTCAATGTTGGTATCATGATGTTTTAACAATCGAGGATCAGATGAGTTAATAAACCTAAGTCCACAACCCCTCTCCCTTGTGAGGCGCCTTTTTTCTAGGGCAAAATAGTAGTCGTGATCGCTCCATAGCAAATAATATCTCATTATGTGACATGAAAGGACTCCATTGGTGCGGGAAAAGTGCAGCCTCATCGGTGAATGAGTTTAAGATGGGGTTTTATGAAAAGCTTACAGTAATAGCATATAATAGTGTATTATATACATAGTGAAAAGTAAAATAATCAAAAGTAAGCTGAAAGCAATGAGAGTAGAGAAAGAGTGGTAAGTAGGTAGTGTACCTTGTCAGAGGTGAAATCAACGAGAAGTTCGGCATTGGAGGGCGTGAATTTGTTATCGGAAGAGTAAATTTTGTTCCAGAGGCCTCTGAGAGTGGAAGGAACGTGATTGGAGGAGGAGGAGGAGGACGACGACGACGACGACTGTGATTCCAAGGGCGGTGGAGGTTGTGGAATGGATCTACTGAAGCACCAGTTTCTCCCTTTGATCGGAAATACGACCAATCTGGCTTTCATTCTGCTGCTAATTTGGTTGTTGATCTTGACTTGTTCCTTGTGTTCAACAAAAAGCTGCTAGACCTATTCTCCTACGAGTATTTATACATTCATCATTTTTGTTCTTTTTATAAAGAAAAAATTGAAACAAATACAACGGATGGATGGTGGATGGTGGATGGTGGATGGTGGATGGTGGATGGTGGATGGTGATGGTGATGGTGATGGTGATGGTGATGGTGATGGTGATGGTGATGGTGATGGTGGATGGTGATGCAGGGGAAGAGGGTTAGTTATGAACCCATACCCCCATACCATACTATATATTCTTATGTTGTTGTTTGTATGCTACTGACTGTGTGAAAATGGCAATTGCCAAGTGGATTGGAATTTCAAAGAAACAAATTGCAGTTCGTTCGTTCTCTCTCGCTCGCTCATGTAAACGAGTAAATCAAATCTGTGGGTCAACCACCCTACTGTTTTTGTTTTCGATTTCCGCTTTTGCCTCTAGTTTTCCAAATTACACGTCTACCTCCCTACTTAACTCCAACTTTTATTTTATTTATTACTCTTAATTGTGTTTGGAATTATTTAAATGAATTTCCTATCGTTTCAATTTTCTATGTAAGTAATTAAAAAAAACTAACTTATGTTTAATAATAAGAAGTATTTAAATTAATTTAAAAGATAAGAGCTGTTTAGTTTTTGAAATTTTTCTTATTCCTTTTTATTTTAGTAAATTGCCAGAAATGATATTAGAAGTTGTAAAGTTTTTTTAATTAGTAAATTATGGAAATTAATAATGATAATATGATCAAATATTTCATCAAACCTACTAGAAAGGCGTTCCATAATCGCATATTTAAAGCCTCCGAAAGCAACCTCCTCAGTTTTTTACCCCCCAAAAAACAAGGGAAGTTGTTAATCACAAACGGATGATTTGCGGGAAAACAAATGACCAAATTACGATCCTTCTAAAAAGAGGTTTCTATCAATAAAATATTTAGTAATATTAACACATCTGAAGCAAAATACACCGTATTTAATAATATTAAAAGATGAGTAATGATAGCATATTATTTAATAATATTAACATAACATTTGTTGATGTTATCAACATGCTAAATAAAATAAAAATTAACAAATCTAAATAACATTTGAATAGTGGCATGTTCCGAAAATACATCACTAATATGAAAATAACTCCAATGTCATTTTTTGATTTTATAAATTAAAATAAGTGCGGACTTGGAAAACTTAAACGTCAAAAAAAGACAGAATAATAACCCCACTGAAGGAGAAACAAAATGATCTTCATAAGCAAGAGTCTTTCGACATCAAAGAGAGACCCTTCCAAGATTTGTACGTATACAACATATGATCCACACAGGCTACTCCATCGAAGCGCTAACAGGTCCCTGTCGCAATCGCTTCACGTTAATACGAAGTTCAACTTTTCAGAAGGAAAATTTTAATAGCACCGATTTCATAGTTTAGCTGGTGCAAAAACTTCACTTATTATCAATCTTTCCACAAGCGCGTCATTTCAAATTGTGGTGATAATCTTAAAACCTGCTCCAAACAATCTACACTCCAGAGATGCAATTCACAAGGACCACGAGGGAAGAGCACTACATACTACTGTGTAATCATTCATGCACCCGACGGCAATGAAAAGAACGAAAAAAAAAACAAAAAAATTGTATATATTCATTAAGATGCACATTCTACTATTATACACTAAAATTAGTTAATACATTTTGGGAGGGAGTATATTCCTTCAGCAGCAAAACAATGTTTAGGTACAATGAAGGCCTTCACTCGACCAATGTAGCACATTCATTCATCTTCTGCAATAAAATTCGGAAATTCACCCTCACAAAGGTATTCATCGCATACTGACGCGGATCCCCAATCCTTCCGAAGCCGAAGAATGTCTTCTGTAAATGTGGACCCAGAGGATCCAATGAACACAGAGGACAAAGCACAGATAGTCTTATCCAACATTGCCTCCACCTTCAGGATTAAATTGGAAGAGTCATACACTCATACATGTGAGTAATTGATACACAAATATAGCACAAAATTGAACAAACCAAAAACTAGTTCAGTCTCTAAAGTAATGCACTTAGAAAAAACTTTTAAGTCAGTAACAATAGGACAACAAGAGGGTTGTACTCGGCAACAGCTTAACAAAGCAGCCAATAATGTGACAAGCATGTGTAAAAGATTTGGTGATATTGAAGTTGTATCGATACTGATAGTTTTTTTAAGTATACTAGCATTTAATGGCGCTGCAGGAAATTATGGCCTGATTTTTGGACCAATAAAAGAAAATTAAAAAAACCACGGTCACTAAGTTTCCGCAAGAACTATAGACAGATAACTCATAGCCTAGGAGGAGTTGGCTTGTGATAGATCCAATAATTAAATTGCAACATAGAATGAGTCTTCCTCTGGACAAAAATTTACATGGATTAGTGATTCCGCTCCTTTACATGAGTAATCAATTATAATTTTAAAAACTTCTGAAGCAGTATTATGCCATATGGACATATCACGTTGATAATCACCGTTCATCAATAATATAACAATATGAGACTATCAGCACATACTACTATGAAGTGACTCCGTTTCTCCATCCCATCAAATGGTTCTATTTCTCCTGTCCTGCCATTCATGCCCTAAACCAATATTAGTTCAAGAGGAGGTCAGTGGCTCAGAACCTCATGGCAAACCAATTACCATTGTTTGCATATATTTTATTCTCTTAGTAATTCTTTTAAAAAAACCAATAAAATAGAAAATTCCGTAAGTTTCTAGCATGATGTGCGGAAGTTGTAGAACCAAGCTAATGGAAGTCCTGCAAATTGCAACAAACCATCGACAAATATTTGCATCCATGAATAAAGGGATCCTCGATGTAGATGCATTACACAAGAAAACCACCAGACACAACTGCAAAGTCAAGCCGCTGTCCCACCACAATTTCTTCAAAACAATGGGGTGGAAAGAATCCCCAAAAACCAAGAGATGTGTATACTAAAACAAGCATTTTTAAATCTCATGACACGATGTATGCAATGTGCAAGACTTTGCTATATTAATTTGCAAGGTTATGCCGTAAAGCATCTGTAAATTCCATGAAATAATGTGCACGATGTCCACGGTTGTAACACATTAAGTTGTATGGTTATGCCTTACAACAAAAATTGTGCTTGATTTGAAAAGATATTTATACTATCTGGTTGATCATTTATCCATAAAGTTTATTCCTTGCTTCATTTCATTGCACAAAATTTGAAACAGTTTCAATTTGTAACCTCCTACATGGGTTAGCCCATTCTAAAACAACCAATATTTTATACACAACTCCCATAATTTTTTATTCTCAAGCTCTTAAGGTTTTTGTCATCCTTCTCTTCCAACACTATTTGATCTTCCTATCCATCTATCCCATTCCCATGCCACTCCCTTCCAACCAACCAAACGCAACATCTGTACTGGTTTGAAATTGTAAAACTTATACTGTCATAAGAACATACCGAGGTAAATCCAATTACATTACACCCCTAGGCTCTAAACTCCAACAGAAAAGCAACAAATTTCCCCCAGATACAGCTTGTTCTGCTAGAAGAAAGTATGCTCAAGATTAGTGATGCATACCACCATCCCACATCATATGCAAAACTTACATAGAAATGATCAAATTTGGCATGGATTTTAAGTCATACACTCATACCATAACTTGACCAAAGATTAACAATTTCTTAGGTAAATTAATATTTCCATCTATTCAAATGTTATAATTTTGTTGTTCGGTATTAAGGCCAGTGATAATATTTGACATACAGAGTGTGTAAAAAGTTATATAAGAATACCTGAGAATCGCCCTCAAGGCTATGTCTATACAGTAAAGCATCCCATTTTTCAGCTGAGTTTCGAGCTGGCCGCTTTACGAGAGGTACAGCCTTCCCATTTAACGTAACGAGTGACTGCAACAAATTAGTTTCACTTTCTGCAGCATCCGTGGAGAGATATATTACTGGAGTATTAGCTTTTTCAGCAACACGAGTAATGCAATCTGCAGCTTGAGGTACAGGGAAAAAGCAACTCGGCTTTTTGGCATTGCTAGTTAATAAGGGAGTATGTTAGAAGAATCACAATGCAGTACTCTTAGGTTATAGAAAATCAGAAAATGGAGTAAAATAATGAAGGACGGTAGCACAATCTAATGAAATCTAATCCAATCCAGTCAACAAGAGTTCAGGTATAAAAAAATAAAATGGTTATGCTACTAGAGAAAATATGTAGAAATCCTGGCATGATGGGACAAGGCATGCAGATACTGAAGCAAACAATAACCACAAAGGAGGTGCTCTTACCAAAACTTCAAGAAGCCATGCCGCCGAAAATGAAGAGCTATAAAGCTTTCCCCCAGGAATGTTTGGACGAACCGCTGCGCAGTCAACATAATAAGGCGACTTGGCTCGATCAGAGTCTGGCATTTGTGGGCAATAGGACCACCCGGTTGCATCACCCACTCCTTCTCCACATCAGCAAAAAATACATCTCCAATTGCAATCACATTCTCATCTGATGAAAACTTTGATTTGACATCTTCCAACGTTCTCAATGTTGGCTTCTTGACATCCTCAACCCAAGCAGATTCAAGCTTATTAAATGAAACCCCCAACGCTTTCAACTTCTTTAAATGATCATCATCCACGAAACAAAGCGTTGGCAGCGAGATGTAACAAATGACCCTATCTATATGCAAATGATTCTTTTTACTCTCTGCAAACTCTTCAAACGTGACAACAACTTTCCTTCCTAAGCATTTATTAATGTGATCAATATCTAATACACGACTAAATTCATAATCAACTTTTGAGCTAGGAATAACCAAAACTCTGTTAAGGACAGCAGCAAAAAACATATGTTTTTCCAAACAAATCAAATGGTTGGACATTTGCCCAGATACGCAGATTGCAAACAAGTACTTATCGGATTTGGGATTCCACTCGATGGTTCGTCTGTCTGAAAACCTCACATCAAGTTTCCGACACCTGTTGAGACCAGCAAAATGCTGATCCGAACTATTATTATCTTCTGCATCTAAGGAACTTTCCAGTTGATGCGAAGACAACAGAGCTTGCTGAATTTGTTTATTGAGCGAAATCTGAGTAAGTAGTGTGGACTCAACACCTTCCAGCGATCGCCACGAGCGTGCATCAGAGTGATTAGGAGCTAATTCGGAAGTAGCGGAGTGATTTGAAAATGTGCGGTTCCATAATTTGAGAAGCCCTGACTGTTGGTTCCTCAACAAGTACAAAGCTTGCAATTCAGATTCGCGCATACGATTGAGAGAAGGGTCGAGATTAGTATTGGAAAGAGAGGATTGGAATAAAGATTTGAGGTCAGTAGTGAAATAGAAGAGGACGAAGAAGAGAGGAAGGAAAATGGCGAGGAGGTACCTCTTGTTGAAGGAGGAAAGGAGACGAGGATGAGGAGCGGAGGCAGAGTGGTTGAAACCGCCATCATCATCATCGATGTGGAAGGTGGAGGAGCGACGAGGAGACTTGATACTTCTGGTATCATTTTGGTGGATTAGGGTTTGCTGATCCTCTTCATCGTCGGATGAATCTCTGTTGTTCATCATTTACTATATGTATATATATAGCGCTCTCTCTCTCTCTCTCTCTCTCTCTCTCTCTGAGAGAACCAAAAGTATCAGTTATTACACTAGTAGTAACACTAGTGTGCTGTGCTACCTTGATGGATCCATAGATGACTTCTCGAAATTCACGATGATTCCCCAAATCTCAATTCACAACTGTGATATTCCCACTGCAAAACTATTTTGGTTGAGATTATTAGACAAGGAAAACGATGAAGAATAGTTTGTGAATCTGCGATGGTTAAGATCTGGTGGTTGGAGAGTGAAGAAGAAATCAATGTAATTTATATCATTTATTAATTTATTTACTTTTCCGGTGAAAATGATTTAAAAGAATAGATTTGTCGTACATAAATATGTGTAAAAAGATTTGTTATACACAAATTAATTTGTCATAGATCTATGAGAGATAATTAAATCCTAAGAAAATAATAAGAACTCTACTTATTGAGATTATTAATGGAAAATTGATATCTTAATATGTATATTTGCACGTTTTTTATTTATAAGGTAAGATTACGTTATAAAAACTTCACACTTAAAAATATTACATTATATAATATTTTAAAACTTTATTATATCACTTGTATAGGGATATTTTAATTATTTCGTGCACATGATATTAGGCCGCTGCACCAGTTTTTTTTAATAAATTTTTTATTTTATAGAATTAAACTCAACCTTTTATGCATTTACAGATTTTTTTTTTATCTTATATACATCAGATTCTGTAATATATAGTATACCATAATAAAACAACAATATTTTAAATTTTTATTATTTATATTTGTTAATTCTTTAATTAATACATAATGTGTTATTATACATTAAAATATATTATTCCCTCCATCCCATATTTTTTAAAACACGTTTTTTTTAGGATGTCACACATTATTTTGCAACATTTTTTCCTTAGTAATATTTGAAGTGTAAAAAAACTAAATTAGTGTTTGTCTCTCTTACGTTTATCTAATGGACCCACATATCAACATTACAACTTTTACTCTATCATTTAAAAAAAAATTCTCCTAAGCTATTTTAAATTAAATAAGAATAAATTAGACATTTATTACAAATTCAAATACGTTCATTAATAATTGTGTTAAATCAAATTGTTGCAATAAATATAGGACGAAGAAAGTATAAGTATATATATATATATATATATATATATATATATATCACATTCATATATGTAAAATAATTATAATACGAAGTATAATATTAAAATATCAATAAATCTCATAAATCACATTTTAATATATTATAACACATAATAGTAATATATAAATATATTAATTTAATATTTGTATATTATGTTTTAGTTTTTATATATTATAATATATTAATATATTATATATGAAATACTATATAATAATTATAATATAATAAAATTTATACTAAAATTTTATACTAATGTATTAATTAATCATTATAATATTTTTTATTGGATTTAAATATAAATAAAATATTAGTTTTTATATTAAATTAATATATAATATTATAATACAATATATATTAATATATTTACTAAATTAGGATTATAGAATAGTATAAAATACGAGAAATTAATATTATAATTTTGATGAATATGAACAGTGATTCTATAATTTTAAGGATTCATTGTCACAAATATCAAACTAACTTTAAAATATAAATATTTATACAATTCGTATTATTTTCATGATTTTCTAAATATAAGAAATCAAATTGAGTTTAGAAAAATTGACGGATAAAAATAGCTCCTCCCCCTGATTCTTCTACTCCTACTGGCTACTCAGCTCTATCTCCTCTTTCTTTTATTAAAACAGCTAAAAGAACATTTAAGATTTTTAGAGGAAAATGAGTTAAAAAAGAAAAAAGATACAAATAAATTTACGAAGAAAAGGAAAAGAAAAAAGACCTTGCCGTTTTGCGAAGGAAAGAGGGATGGGAAGGGACTACTGGGAGTGTGACCAACTAACTAACGACCGACGATGATGATATCTTACCAGCAGAGCAGCTTCCGGGTCCAGGTGGCCCAACAATAACTGGGTTCGTCATATGGTAACTGTGCGCGTACGAATCTCCTCGACTAAATTGTTTTCAACCAAACCGACATTAGCAAATCACTTAACAGTGTCTAATACTTAATCCATTGCAATTAAGGAAAGAAATCGACATAAATTTTTTATTTTGTTCTAATTACGATGGACCCTTTTTTTTTTTTTTTGGGTATAAGGGAGAGAAAGGAGGCAAATGTATATTTAAAGGTATGTGCAGTTATATATACCATCTCTATCTTCTCTTCTCTATTGATTAAAGATTTGAGGATTTTAAAATAACTACTCACGGTGTAATTGTATCGTCATTAAAAAAATAAAAAATAAAAGATAAAATAAATTTATCCACAATTTCAAAACTACCCACTTGTATGAATAACTTCCCCACAACTTCTTAATTAGTAAAACTAATTTAACCTGATTTAAAAAAAAAAATCTCACACAAACTCTCTAACTATCTAGATATATTTTATATATTATTTTTTAGATGAAACTCCCTATCTATATATACACGCATTATCATTTTCTTTATTTGAAAATTTAAATTAAAAAATTTGCACACACATTATGTGTGGCTGATAAACTAGTAATATATTACGGGAAATGAATTCAATTATTTGAAAAGCTATTCCTTTCTTTTGGATGACTTAAAAATAAGGCCAGCTGGGTGAGTGAGAGAGGTGTAAGAAAGAGGCACGTTGAAGCGTTGCACGTGTTACTACTACAAGTAGTGTGTTTGTTTGTCTTTATTTTTGGTTTTTTCCCTTGTGCAGTGCGGCAGCTGTCGACCGATTTGATTTCATTTCATTCGACGTGCGCCCGTACGTACGTCTTTCGAACATTTATTCATAAGTAGGCGATCCGTAGGTAGCTACTAGCTAGCGCTCTGTCATTCAGATTTGAGTTTCTTCAACTTCATCTTTTGATTTGCAGAAGGATGAACTGGACAAGGAATGAAATTCACAAAGCTAAACAACACACCTACACAAACCAACCATAATTAATGAGGCCGAATTAATTGAAGAAACTGTAGATATATAACAACTCCCAACTTTACAAACTCTCCTGATGATCTATACATACATATGCAGGCCGGATGGACATATATGCTTTTCTTTTTCTTTTTAATTACATGTGCAGGCTATGTATGTTAATATATGAAACATCATTTTTGTAATTTTATGCACGATATGATTGTATGATTGGTGGTAATTAATGCAGCATCAGTCTCACAACTACTACCAGTAAAGCAATAATTCAACTTACTCGGTTTCATCTAGAGGAGTTAAAAAAGCAAGCCGAGCCCAGTCTACCTTTTTCTTTAGTCAAACAGAACCACACTTGTTTTACCTTTTACCTTTTTCTTTAGTCAAACAGAACCAAACTTATTTTATTTAATAAATAAAAAGTTATGTTGAGATCAACTCATTTGGGTAGTCAAACACTATAAACGAGTCGAACTTTCGATCTCGAACCAAACAGAGTCGAGCTTAAAAGTTTAAATGAGCAAAAAACCTTGTTCATAATCGACTCGTTTATTTACCAAACGAGTTTTAAACATGTTGAATCGAGCCAAACATCTTGGTTCATTTACGGCTCTAGACTTTCTTCTGTCTGCCTGAGCCTTCTCTATTCATCTCATCATCCCGTCCAACAAGAATAGTTAAATGCAACTGACAACATTATGTAAAGCTGGGCTTGCCTACAATAATAACCACTTTACCTGCTACAATCAATTCTATGTTCATATATATAAAATGTAGAGTTTCTTTCCAAACAAGTAATGTATGAAACCGAGGAGGTAGTGACTATTGCAGTATTACTACCACTACACTAAACGCATTGCATTGCAACCCATATCGTATGATTTTTTTTTTGGGTAAATGGCAAGCTTGAATCATTGATGCAAGAAATAAATTTCAATTCAAATCGCTTTTACCATCTTCACACCAAAGTATCTCTACTATCTACTCTTCTGCTGCCACTTCAACCAGCTTCCCACAAACCCATTTTTTTATTGACTTGGGTGCTTTCTCTTTTTTCCTGGACTCGGACTTTGATCCATTAGGTTCTGGGTTTTCATGCCTGCTGCTACCATTGACCACGACCTCATCCAGGTGCTCTGTGATGCTAAAGGGTTCCCTTCTGTAACCTGCTTCTAACTTAGACAAATCTACATGATAACTGGACTTGGTCGGAACAAGTTCCTCATCTTCATCTTGGTTCAGTATTTTCTGCAGAGTTAACTTGTCAAAATCAAAGTCAGGAATATCATTGTTTGTTTCCAAAGCTCGGGCCCCATTTATTTGGTCCTTCAAGATCAGGCCTTCAGAATTCATCTCTACCTTCTCGACATTGTTTACAGCATCAGTTGACAGGTTGTATTGGCCATTCTCCCCGTAGTAGCTCTCTATGGACTCGATGGACTCAATCGCCTCGGCAATGAGCTTCCTCGTTTCAAGGAGGGAAGCACGAGCAAGAGGGCTCCTTGTTGCAGCTACCTCAAGGGCTTTTGCAGCTTCCTCTGCTTCGGCAATCAACAACCTGCGTGATAATAAGCAATATGATAGTTCTGGAAAACAGTTCTTGGACATTCAATATTTTCATACTTCTGCAATATCAATTTATTTAGTTCCAACTGGAAGGAAAGCTAGCATAGTATTGCTAAATTTAACTCATTTAAAGTTTTTTCCCAATGATCTTTAAATTTTTGTTTCTTATCCAAAGATCTCTCTTTCTTTTCACAACTAAATATATAACTCATACAAGGATCAAATGCCATTTGTTTCGAACTTTGGAAATGAGGAATTTTATTAAAAAAATGGAAAAGAACTGGGGGGCCAAAGTGAACAAAGGAAGTCCAATCACTATTTGCATACCCAAGTGTAGCCCAACCAAAACTAATGTATACCTTTGGGAAATACAAATTAATAATATTCATCAAAAATCATAAAAGAGATGAGATTATGTCTACATCAAACATGACATTAATGAGAAACGCAACAAGCAGTTCCCAGTCAATGTATTCCAATCTCTGATAATTAGCAAGATCTATAAATGTATATCGTATATTAAGATCTTTACAAACAAAAGGGTGGAGTTCCTCATAAGTCTAAATAGGCAGAAGTCTGAGTCATCCTAAGTAAATATTACCAGATGATGCTATATAACAAGTTCAAATATAAACCTTTATAGCCCAATGGCTCCTTACTAGCCCAATATGTACATATAAATGCATACATGCAATAAATTGATAAGTATAGGTTCAGAAAATAAACTCACTTTGCTCTTGTGATGGCTTCAGTTTTTTTGTTTTCTCTTTCCGCTCTGATACTTTTTATCATCTCCAGCTTTGAACTTGCTAGAGGATCCTTATAAATTGGCAACTTACTTCTCTTCAACTTGGTACGTGGATTTTGGGTTTTGGTTTTGCTCTCTGCAGAATTGTCCATCCCATCGGCTCTCTTTTTTGTGGGGCTTGTTTTTCTGTGCTGCCGGTCACTGGTTGGCCTTCTCCTTGGATTATCAGGCCCAACAGTTGTGCCATGATATTTAGACAGACCAGAGTATACCCGGTCACGGTAAGCCTGGTGTAAATTCTTGCTCAATAAATCATGAAAATCATTCAATTAATGGAAACTACCTAGTTGCTAGATGGACCACAATACAGACAAATATGGATTAAAACAGCTCTAAGATTAACTTTTAAGATGAGATACATATTACTATGCACTGAAGGGGTGAAGTGTGAAGATATGGCCAGCGGATCCCTCTTAATTAACTAACAATTCATTACAATTAGGTATATTTAAGTACTTATAGAAATTAGTCAACTAGAAAACAACCACAGGATGGGCAAAACAAAAGGTTCAGGAGCAGTTATCACCCTATTTCTTCTCTCACTCGTTGTATGTTTTACTTCCTTGTCATAATGATGGATTTCTTACTGTTTGTGGCTTATAATCCCAAAATTTTAATATCTGTCAAAGTTGAGAAATAATCTGTTTATGACTTGTTTTCCTTTTTAAAAAAAATTATTTGATTTACTAATCTTTTTATTCAAGCTTTGCATATAAAATGTTTAAAGGAACATCAAACCCTGTTTGCGATTATAATTGTTTAAATAAGTAGAGATTGTGGACAACATGATCCCTGCCTATGTTTAGCAGAATAATTTTGTCAGTATCAGTATTTTCATTTCACTTATTGTAATATTAATATATGCCTATTGTTATTATGATTGTTTATCAAACTGGTAACAACCCTTGAAAAATATCGTAGCTGCTTAATACTATATGAAATCTCCACCATCAACAGGATTACATAGTCTAGTTTCCTATCTGGGGCACGGGTTTTAAGAATATGCTGAATCAAGAAAATAATTGACTGCAGCAGAAAAACATGCAACCATAATAAAAATATCAATTTTAAACTCTTACAGGATCAGCCCATTTAGCAGCAATTGCTTCAGAAATCTTCTTTCTCTGCTCAGCAGATTTTGGTGCTCTCTGGTTACTTTTTGGTCTAGGGGTTTTCTTCCTCAGTTCAACACTTTCTAACCACTCCTTCTCAAGCTGTTCATCCAAGATCTCGTACGAGTTCCATTGTAATTCTTCCTCACCAACCAAGCCCCTCCTAGAAGCATCAGCTATTAAGTTCTGCCACTCAAGGTGGCAAGTTTCCTGCAGCATCAGCTTCTTACGACGTTTATTCCACCCAATTCGTACCCCAACCCCAATCTTTATCCTTGTTTCATTGCTGCAAAAGAGATAGCATTATTAACCATGTCAGAAAAATTCAAATATTACGTCTATATATGAAAAGCAAGGGCTAAGAAAAGCCGGGCAAAGGAAACACCACAGCAGTAAACTTTATCATCTCTCAGACTCACTAAATAATCAATTTCAGATGAGATCATCAATTTTTCAGTCAATATATCTTTTGGAAATCAGAATTCTAGAAGACTAGAAGTCTATTATCGACTCCAGGCTGTAAACTCAAGCTAAAGAATGGTATCAAGAAAGAGGAGACCACAGTAAAATTAACACCGAAAAATACAAGATGCAATGAAATAAGACCACACCTTTGAGCATGTCCCAAGTTCACTAACTTCATCTTAACCTGCATTAAACTCAGTATGTTAATTAATAATTTGATATCTGAAAATGATGCTGCCATAGTTAAACAATGCATGAAGCCTATGTTGATTTAGTGGCTGGTCATCAATCTCAAAAAAAAAAATCTCGTCTTTTCTCTCATGTCAGTTATTGAATATACCTATTCACTACCACATTAGTTTTTAGTCAAGTATGTCAAACACCATTTAATCAATAAATTATAGTCAGATCAAAATGTCAGGATGCAAGATGTTTTCTGCATGGAGACAATCTCATACAGAGTAAGGATGCCAACAGCTTCACCAGAAACATGCATTTTACTGTTTAGCCGAAAATATAATCCGATTCGTTTCTTTCCTACTCATCCATATAAGATACATTGGCGCCACAGGTTAAATTGATTTTTCTTCTAAGATTTTCCAAATTATCACAGCCAGCATGTTAAATAATTGAAAATTCTTACATGACATCACCTTAGGATCCTGCATGGCGAGTCTAGTTCTCTCTCTGATTCTCCGTAGGGTTTCTGCACATGATTATAAATTCTGGGTAGTATCAGAAGAACAACTACAAGGAAAAATCATCATTCACTCAGAAGTGATTTGAAAATTCCAATCGCAATTTAGGTACCTGGGGTATGCTTCCTGCCTTTATTCCAAGGTGTGTTTCCTTTATTTGCTTTAGAGATTCTCAACCGTCTCAACTTCTCTCTCTCATCTAATTCAGTTGACTCTTCGTTTGAATGTTGATGCTCAACCACCAGGGAACGTTCTGAATTAACATCAAGATGAAATTTATGTTGATTATCATGTCCATTGCTCTCAATTGAACATTTGGATTCAAGGGTAGCAACTGCATTGATCAGCAGCTCACCGCGCCGAATATTAATTTTTTCCACATTGAACCCCTTTTCTTTTTCAGGGATTTTGAAAGATCTCCACAAATATGAGAAACTCTTATCATTGCTGTGATACAGCTTTTGAGACCTAACTGAGAACAGATGATTTTGGAAGGCAGGCTGTGCAGAAGGAATATCTGCACAATAAGTACACATATACGGTGAAAGAGGGTCTTATAAGTAGGTATAACCAATTATATTGCAATCACAATGATAAATAAAATTGTGAGTTTCTATCTCATATTTGTTACTAAAAACTTCCAGGATACTTGCTGGAGCCATGTGTTGGCTCTAATTTTGTTCGTGCTTAGTTTTGTCTGGTGCCTTTTCTATGGGGTTTAACTACATTCAGTTACCATAAATGTGTTTAAGCTTGATTTCATTTGACAATGGGAAGAAGTAGCAAGCAAGGCCAATTTGTAGTTAAAAAAAAGGCTGTCCATCTACTAGTTGAATACCACAAAAGCAAAATGGGAGCAAATGTTCACTCTGTATATACTTATCCCATCCTTCAACCAAAAGTGAAATGCTCTTTTTTACACACACACACACACACACACACACACACACACACATATATATCCTAAATTTAAAAGCAATGAGGATTCTTTTTCCAAAGTTTTTATTTATTAATTTTACTTTTAAACATGGTATTGAGGATGAGAACGCAAAATAAAAGAGTCGAATTTCATGAGTAAAGTTAAGGAAGAGGAAGCAGCTATAAAAGAATGAAATAGAGAGAAATTGTTGCTACTCAAAGAACACAAGTAAGAGAAGAATTAACACAGGGTGAATTCGTATTGAAATTGAAATATATATGAGAAAATCAGGGGAGAAGAATGGTGGAATTGTAATGCTGTTACCTAATAAAGGCATGGAGATGGAGAGCTCATTCAGTGGACGGTGAAGTGTACAAATACTCAGAGCGTTGAGATTAAGGAGGCAGCAGCAGCCATCAGTATATATGTCTGTATATGGAACTGAAATTTCGTCCTCCTTTCTCTTGCAGCTTCACTTCCCGATGTTTGCTTCGACTTGGTAGAAGAAGAAGAAGAAGATGCACCAGAGAGAGAGAGTCCCTAGGTCGCAAAATAAAAAAGGATAACGATATTAGGACTGCTAGGGAGCTCCCGTGTAATGCTATGGTATACTCTTTGGACGCAGATATTTTCACATCGACTTTTTCATTTCTTTTTACTTTGATTTTATTCTTTGACTTATATACACTGCATTATATCTATAATGGTATATCAGAAAACAAAAATTTCTCATTTTTTTAAAAAAATTTTGTTTCAGTAATTTTACTTTTAAATTTTTATTCTGTTACTTGTACTAATTCTCAAAATAATGGATGGATTATTCATTGTTTGTTTTGAAAGATAAAATATACAATTTAACTAAAATTAATAGTACTTTCTTACACAAACAAGAGTACTATAAACTTGAATCGATAAGGGTAAACTATAACAGAAGTAAGAGGGTACAAAATGAAATTATGCAAGTTCCCCGTATTTTGTGCCCTTCCCCTTAAGATTAAGTCACCGTACTTTTTCGAGCAAAAACCAAGATTATAACGCTACTGAGCTCAAATAAGTATTTGGAATATAAAAATAAGTATTTGGAATATAAATTTACGATGAACAATAGAAGTTGGAGGGTGTATGGAGAAAATTTTTGGTCAAAATTGTTTATACCTCTATTCCTTAAGCCTACTCATAATTATTTACCAAACGCACAATTAAAATAAAAGTAAAAAGTCAATCTTATAAATTATGTCAAAATTATAAATAAAAAAAAGTTTTTGTGTGAAATTTTACGTGTTTTAATATTTTAAATTATAAAAAATGTGTTATAATTGAGGTGACATATGATAAATTTATTGAGGTAAATGTTAAGGGTTTTTTTTACCTTATACACATATTTATGACCTATGACTAAGTGTATATAAAAATTGTCAAACACCAGTTAAATCTCTATCAATAACCAACAAACTAGTGAATGGGAATTATTTTTAAAATTACTTTTTGTTCTTTAATCTTCCATTCTTCTCCTTCCCCTGTCGTCAACCCCAAAAATGGGAGGAAAATAGTCATAGTTGGCGTGTGTTTTTGCTTCCTAGTTTGGTTTTAAATGGCAAATACAAGAGATGAGCACACAAATAATGAATACGTTGTACGAAATAAAAGTCGAGGTGATTTTCGTTCCGCTGTGTAATTAGTAATTAGGGGATCGTATTTCATTTAATTTATTGCGGATTAGGATTAGGGAGGAACCAATCCATTTGGGATTTGTGCTCCCTTCTTTTTCTTTCTTATTCTGACACACAATTATCTATCTCAATCTCGAGAACACCAAACAGTTTGTTGACCAGAAGTTGGGGCAGCCACCTTTTTAGGCTGCCTTCGCCCTTTGCACTGTTTCACGGTTGAAGGAGGCTGAATCATACATACTCTTCATATATAGTGTTAGAGTGTTGACTATTTCGTATTTCTAGGAATATTCCTACATATAAATAAATCAAATGTCTCCTTATAATTTTGTAAAACCTGAGGAAGAAGTACTCCCTCCCTCCTTTCCTTAATATTTTTACTTTTTTATACAGATAAACTTTTGTATGCGTTAAATATTTTATTTTAATTAAAAATTTATTCATATTTATTTTTATTTAAAATATTTTGTTTTTAAAAAAAAAGGTATTTAACATATAAAAAAAAAAAAAGATAACCTAAAAAGAGTCAAACGAGCTATGTTTAGTACCTGGCGTACTTAATCTCGCGACCCCGAGTTGAATAACTGTGGTTGAGTGGAAGAAGGCAAAGTAACTAAAACAATACTGTAGATAGATTAGTGTTTCCTCAAGAAATTCAGATCAGTAGAAAAGCAGCAGAGTATCATATATGGTTAGTTGGTCATGAAGATTGAATAAATGGATTGAAAAGTGGGGGTAAAATATCATATTCTGATTTTCATAATTCTGTCTAAATAAATCATAAGTATTATTTTATATTAATACTATATTATATGGAGGAGAAAATTGTATTACCTAGCTTCAATGGCCAAACTTTGGGATTTCATGATTTGTCTACGGGGTGATTATTAAGATTCTAGTCTAGACTTGGGACAAAGTTTTGAAAATGGAATCACACCATGTATATCACTTACGGCACTCACACCATTTACCATGCATTCTTTAACATTTATATTTTAAGGAGTAAAATGTTGAAATTCTAAAAATTATTTATGTATTAGAATGTCTAAAATAGAAAATCTGTTTAAAAACTTAAAGAGTAAATCTCTATATCAAAAGATTTACTATTCAAATCTTTTCAATCTGTATAATAGGGATACTTATATAATTTTAAAACAATAAATATTCTGAAAGATATGAAAAAGTATTTACAGAAAATCTGTTAAAAGATACCAATGTGAATGACCTTATCAACACTTTCTTAATCTAATTCTCTAGCCCGTGCCTAATGGAAATGTAAGAAAATTGAATTATATTCGTTTCGTTTAATCAGAGGTTAGAAGTATATAATATTCAAGTAATGGCCGTTTTTAACTGGCAATTAACCCTCTTTCACAATTTTATACATTTATCGCCTTTACATAAAAAGGTTTAGTTTGTAATATACGTGGTAACAGTAAATTGCTCCGCAAATAGAGTACCAGAAACGTAAAAAATAGAAAAGGTTATTTTGACTACATATTTAGTGCTGGTGCAACTTACAAGTGACCCTTTTAGACACTGATGAGTGTTAGCCAAGCAAGTTGAACTCCAATTATAACGACTTAAGAATTATGAAACGCAAGAGAAATTACAAATTACTATTTATAACTCAACGGGTTAAATGTGGGTGGGGGAGAATAATTTAAAATTAAACATTAGTTAAGTTTGAAGCCTACAGGGAAAAGAAAAAAATAAAGAGAAAACAAAGTGAAAGATGCAAAAGCGAGTGAATTGCAAAACGACTTTGAAGTCTATTGCGTCCTATTTTGGTCGAACCCAACTACCCCGCAGCAGCCGCTGAAGAGTCGGGCTGACTGCCAATTGACGAGTCAGCCCTCCTCTTGTCACTTTCACTTCTCCAATTGACCACCAATAATCCTCTCTCTCATCGTCTTCTTCCCCTTTTCATCGTCATTCTCGGTTTTGAATTATTCCAAACCCACCATCATCATTCTCACCTTTTCATCGTCATATATATATATATAACACAAAGTTTCAAACTTGAATTCTCAATTTCATTTCCCAATTCCCAACCCCATTTTCTTCTTCTTCTTCTTCTTTTCTCCACCTACTCTCTGCATAAGTTGAACCCAACGCTCTTGTTAGATCGATCTGAAAGTGGTTTCTTGGTTGTTTTGTTTCAAATCTTGAAATTTCTGACCCACCTCTTCATCTGAAAAATGGGTGATTCCGGAGAGCAAAGTCAAAAACTGGAGGAATCAAATGTGGTTGAGATAACTGGCAAAATCATGGTTGTAGCCATCATAGTCCTCTTTATGGTGGTCATCTTTGCAGTCTTTCTTAACCTCTACGCCAAATGGTATTGGCGCAGCGTTAGGCAAGAACTCACCAACACCCCAAGGCGGCGGCGGCGCAGAGACTTCGCCGCCGGCGAATTATCCGCCGTCAACGCCCTACACCGTGGTCTTGATCCTTCGGTCCTTAAATCCATACCTGTATTACTATTCTCTCCCAAAGATTTCGCGGATGGACTGGAATGCTCTGTATGTCTCTCTGAGGTTTCAGAAGGAGAAAAGACTAGGCTTTTACCAAAATGTAATCATGGCTTTCATGTCGAATGCATCGATATGTGGTTCCAATCTCATTCTACCTGTCCACTTTGTAGAAACCCTGTTGCAGATTCCAGCTCCTCAACTCCTGAATCATTTGCATATGACACACCCGCAGCAGGAGAGGTATCTGCTGCTGGTGGGGTTGCTACAGAAGTCATAACTTTCCCAACAAATGTGTTGTATTGGGGAGACGAGACCGAGGTCAGAACTTTCGCCTCTTCTCTTGAAGATGGGCGTCAAAGTTTTGCTACTTCTTCTCAAGAAGATTTTTCATCATCAGTATCTACTACTACTACTACTAGTTCTAGTTCTAGTTCTAGTAGTAGTGGTAGTAGCAATAGCAATAGCAATAGAAATAGCGCTCCTGGGCATTTGGTAATTGACATACCGAGGGAGATAAATGAGGAGGAAGATGAAAAGTCGCCATTGCCGTTGCAGGATGAAGATCAAAAGTCGCCATTGGCAACTCGATTGAGGTCCTTAAAGAGACTTTTGAGCAGGGATAGAAAGATCAGTCCTTTGAGTCCCAGCAATGTTGATGTAGAACAAGCAGGAAGAAGTCAGAGTTAGGACCCCAACGGTTATGTACATAATATATACAGTATTTGCAATTATTGAAGACCATATCATGCAGTGGTGTAGCAGCTTTCAGGAGTTACTTGATTCATTTGTAGGGGATAACTATAAGTGATCCCCCAATCTTTATATCTTCATTCGTTCAATGTCCTTAGATTTTAGACCCGGTGAGGGGGTTTGCGGTTAATGTGTTCTGTATTAGTATTACCATAAGTGGTTTATTTCTTTGTTCTGTGAAACAAACTTCTGAAATTAGGCATCTCTGCATGAGAGAGAAATTATCCTCTCTGACAGTAGAGTTATTTTGTAATTTTGTAAGCATGAAATTTTATTTCCCATATTCTTTTTAACTTTATAAGAGAATGAATGCTTGCTCGTAAAAGCCTAACGGCCTATGTATAGTGCAATTAGAATAAAGAAGCTCAAAGGACAACATAACAGTAATTTTCTTAGATTACAACCAAAGACAATAACTCCAAGATGTGATTTCAGTTTAACGTCAATACTGTATGCATATCAAAGCTGGTAGTTGGCACTTAACTTCCCTACAAGAAATATCAAGAAAACTCCACGCTAAAATCAACCCTTTGCCTTGGGGCTACTTTCTGGTGTTAGTATTTGAGTAGCATTAAGTGACCAAGTAGACAGGCCCGTAAGAATCAACACTATGTGGATTATTGTTGAGTCTGTCAAGACATTCATAGGGTATCTGCTCTTCGTCTGTTCTTTTTTTTGAATTAAAAAGGCTGGTAAGCGGTCCAGAGTTAGGTTGTCTAGGCCTACTGTTATGTTCACCACCCCCTCCACCTCCGCCTCCTCCTCTGAGCATTGGACCAGAATACCCACGGCGTTGTCTAGAAATAGAGTGTGACCTGTTTGATGGCTTCACGGTAGGCGTAGGCTTGCTCCTCTTCTTCTCAGCTTGCAGCCATGAAAATAAAGAACTTTTCCAGGATTTCTTGCTTTTGAGTCCTTCACTCGATCGTTTAACATTTCCAACTTTTTCAGCATTTGGATATGCTACATCAAAGTTCCTCTCATAGTCATGGTTTCTAGCTTCCTTTAAGAACTGATCCCAAAAGAAAAGAAAAGAAAAGAAGGAAAATCCACATTAAGTTTGACAGAATCCTTGAAATTTGAATTTGAGTACAGGCTAACCAGTCAACAATTGTGGAAACAACTCAACAAAAGGAAACAAAGATACCTTGGCGAAATCCAGTTGAGGGTCGAAGTCCGATTCATAACCATCCCAAGCTTCATATCCTGGGTATATTGGAGACTTGCTCATACTTGCCTGAATAAAACCAAGAAATCAAAGATTAGCAAGACAATCACTACAGGTGTTAATGTGTTGCATATGCATATGTACAACAATGTTGGATCATTTCTCACATTGCATCTACATATGTATATGACCTTGAGAGGAAAACAGGGGAAATTTCAGATCTTACTATCATGCCCATTCTTTCTGGAATTAGCAAGGGAGCATATACATAATTAGCGTACTATATAGCGTATGTATATATCACATGATCTGTATCAGAGTTTATAGTAATATTTGGCGGTTGAACAGGGCATTTGGTAGTAAAAGCTTTGCTACAAATGTTTGAACGGAGAAGGACAGTTTCGTGAGGCGAACAGTAGATGTCAACATAATTACCTAGAAACAAGACAAATCAATTACTTGAGAGAGAGAACAAAGGACTAGGTGACAAGTTAAACAGTATCACCACTTCTCGGTTAGCTTTTTGCTTGATTTTGAAGTTATTGAGGAATATATAAATACTCAAACTTCCAAATATACAATTTGATAAGGCGGCGAAGATACACTTACTAGAAGACTAAGGAGAACAATCTAGAGGATGACAGACATAAAAATCAAGCGTTTAAAAGGGGAGTAACCGATAATCCCGCCATGGAGAGAATTAGTATCAAGTAGTTGCAATTCTTTTGTATAATTAAAAGACACTGATATAAGTATGTGAGACATGAGGAAGTAGCAGTACTTAATTAGGATTTAAAAAAGAATATGGCCAGTATTTACTCCGCATGTTGCGGAGGGTCCGACTCACTCCCAGGAGCTTTTTATAAAGTAGGTGGCTAGCTGTTGTGGATGACAAACAGTTGTGGGAAAGTGATAGTTGGGATACCATACCCCATCAACTCTTTTGTCCTAAATGATGTCTCTAAAGTTGTCGAATGTTGTATGGGTTTTAGATCTTTTAACAAAAACAAGTGAAAAATGAGTCATTTGACGATTAAAAAAAACACAAATGATGCAATAGATGGAACTCTATTTGGGACTGCAAAGTTGGACTCATGAGTCATGAAACTGAGAAAGCAGTGAAGTGTTTCACTTCATTAACAGGAGGTGAATTTTTAGCCAAATCCCAATCAAGCATTCAAGCTCCCTGCTGGCCTACTCAGATCATTACTTCCTCACATTTTTGCTCATACATGTGTTTGGCACTAATCTTAAAACCCCTTAAATTCATCTGCATATTGCAATCATTTTTACCTATTCTGTTACTTCCAAATCCCCTCCCTCTGCCCCTCTGTCCTTCAGAATTTATGTCAAATAAGCACTACGCCTGTATAATGGAATAATAGCTTCATCATAGTGCTGTTTCCAATGACTACGACAAATGTCACCAGGGGGAAGTTACACCATAACTAAATACACTACTTGAAAATATTATATGGCCCTTTTCTATTTTGAAATAGAGAAAATACTCTCATTTCCTTTTACCAAATAGAATTATCGATACTTAATTTTATTCCTTAACTGATGGAGGCTGATACTAACAATATCACATTAAAGATTAATTAAGTCCATACTCCAAACAAGAGAAACATTTCAACCTACATTAAATGAAAATACAAAGGCAGCAAATCTAGATAGAGTTTGTGATGGACTTACGTTTTACAGTTTGAGGCAAGAGAAGCCTTTTCAAGTAATTGATTCGCTCGCTTCGATTGTAGTTGTCACACCACTGTTGTGGGCTGCACAAGAGGAGTGATAGTGAAATCTGTTTTTCGGGTGTGGCCATTCTAATTGTTGAAAGCAAAATAACCCATTTCTATATATTTAAGAGAAAATAATAGGAGCCAACAATTAGCATTAGCACATTGCCTTGAGTTAGTATGATATAAGGAAAACCAGTCCTTCAACAAAGTTTGGAGTAAAATGTCAGTAGTATTGACAGTGTGAAACCGGCCTCGGTAACTTCTTCGCACGCAGTAATGTATTTAAAAGGGTGTACGTGTTCATCGTGATCATCATATATTAATCAATCAATAACGGATTGGAACAAAACCTATACTCGATAATCTACTAATGCTGCGTTTGGATCGAAGAAATGGAATGAGAGGGGGAATAGATAAAAAATTAGAAGGAATTTAGTGAAAAATAGTTGCGGAAGGAGTGATAAAGAGGAATGAGAGAGAAAACCACAATGAAAAAAAATGAATGAATAATTTCTCTTCCTTGCTCATGGAATGAAATTACATATGGTATCTTGAATTCTTGATTACAGATTTACAGCAAAACCATTATCATTACTATATATATGCTGATTAGTTTCTTCAGCTGCATCTACCAAATAGTATATAATATATCACGTGGCGAGTCACATGACCTCTCTGAAGTGGCTAGTAGCAACTAGTAGTGTGGAATTCAGTCCCAAGATGCAACAGTCAAAATGCAAACACATGATCCCACTTGCATCAGATCCCCAACAGATCTTAACAACTGGAACTAGTATGTATATATCTCTCACACAAAGGCCTTGATTGATTCAGTAAAGCCATCATAAACTTTCAAATCATGAAGGCTCACTTCAAATTATCGGTGTCTGCTTTTGTTCTAATGCTCATTTTGATTCTACATACCTGCTGGTGTAGTAGAGTTGAGGCCGCTCGTCTCCTACTAGGGACAAAGCCATATTCACCATCTACGTCAAGCGTGACGACGAATTCATCTTCACAAGCTCTCAAAGGCATCCCAGTTGAGAAGGAGGAGCCTTTCAAGAAATTCAGCTCCAGCTTTCGAAGTATACCACGGAGCAGATCTAATCCCACTCAAAACAAGTAACCTTCTAACTCCTCCGTTTTCAAGCTAGCCTCGCAAACCATAGGCAGGTTTGACTTATATCTAATGCTCTTCTGCCAGGTCTAATCCTCCATAACTCTATGTACTGGAGCAGCAGGAACTAGCAAAAGAATTAAGAAGCAAGCACCCACGGTCATTCTTAGATATTTTATTAATTAGTTAATTCACTTTTGATACACCCACTGTGGTGTGCTAGTTTAAGTGCTGCTAGAACTAATTCTGAAGCTTCCAATTTTGCATTTTCCTGTGAGTTATTGACTTATTTCCCTTAATAATGTACCTCAGACTGTACATGTAAATTCAGCAGCCAAAATATAAGGCCATGCATCTATCAAAGGCTAATTAATTTGACTACTTCTCATGCAACTTTGTACCAGAATTCCTTTTACAATATATTTGACGGGGTTTCTGCTTTCAAATGATTTTATGTCATTTGACAGACTATATTTTATTACACATTAATGCTTTACCACAAGAAAATAACTAATTTGGCGTAGTAAGCCATTACGGGTATCGGGGTGCAGTTAATCTAAGATGAGAAAATAAAAAGGGCTATTAATAAACTTGAGGAGAAAGGAGATGAGGCAGCCAGGGAAAAGTCCTAATTACTTTCCATGCCATTAGTATAAAGATTGTCAGCCCCACCATTGTCCTTCTTCCTGTTTTACTCTCAATTATTTCTTGGGGTGGTCTAGTAGCATGAATGTAATGTTTGGTGAAAAATATGTGACTCCTGCAACCTCTAACAAGCATTATAAAAAAACACTGCACACATATATGCCGACCTTCTAACACATTAACTCTCAGTACCCCTAAAAAGTACGAGGAATGCAGTGTCATTTCAATAAAATGTTTGGACATTCATGTAACACAAATACATGGAAAGAAAGTAAAAATTGAATACCGAGAAGTAACAAAAATAAAGAATTTGGAAGTATACAGGGAATTCAAAAGAATAATTACAGCGAATCAAAGGGAGAAGTTGATTTGTGAGTATGGATAAGTTGAATAAATAATTACTTAAGGGAGAATATAGGAGTTCCTGCTTATTCCTAGCTTGACTACAACACCAAAATTAGTAAGCTTATGTATGTCCTAGCTTTACTATTTTATTCCATACAAATTGTAATCTCTTGGAATGTGAATTATGGAGATGGAGCATGGCGAGCTTGCTTCTTGGATCGCCATCACTGAATCCGAGTTTACAGAGACATCTTGTCAATTCTCATGTCCGGTATACTGATAGCACAAACATTTAAACATGGTAGAATAAGTGTCTTTTCCTCTTCTACATTTTTTCTGGATAACGTGATAAATGTAGAAGAGAAAAAGACACAAAATGAAACAAATAAATGATTTTGATTAATGCATCTATACAAATTCTACCAATTCTAAGACAAATTAACGGGGAAATATAAGATGTTTATTAATTAGATAGGGGTGGCAACCGACATAAATTTTCTCCCTCTCTCTCCCCTTTTTTTCCCCCCAACAAACATAAATGTTCCTCCGAAAATAGTTTTTAAGGCATTGTTCTTTCCTATATACAGGTACAGTGATTTCCTTGATTGGCTGGTGGCTATTAATCTATTTAATTAATGCATGTGTTTGTTAATGGTACTAGTATATTTGTAAAATTTCCAAATTCAACTTTTGGTATAAGTATATAAATAATCAACATTGTCGTCACATGTTAGAAGAAGTGTTGAACATACATTTACAGCTGGTGCATGCTGGTTGGACAGGAGTCATATATGGCCACGATAGGAGCACCGAAATTTGAATACTCCCTCCCCTCCGTGTTTATTTAGTTATTTTTGTTAGAGTCCGTCTCTTTTTTATGTTCAGTTATTTTTCTCATATTTCATTGCAAAAATAAAATTATTTTTTTCATGTTTTAAAAATATATAAATATTATATGTTTCTATACATATTAAATAAGAACAATTATGATATAATATTAATAAATTAAATGTTATTTTTTTTATTAATTATTAATTTTGGTATGTGCAATTTAAACTAAAAAAATAACTAATAAAAAACGAAACTAGTAATTTACAATGTAGTAGATTTGATTTTATAATTAGTATACCATGAATTTCATAAATTGCTACAAATCATGCAGGAGGGAGAGGTGGGGGTATACAAAATATATGCGCAATTTGTGAGAGGAGTATAAAAATGATGGTAGCTAGGTAAGCGTTGAGACACGCACGCAAATCGCAATTCAATTTGTTTCCTGAACGCCGCCTGCTGTTTTTAGCCGCCGTGTGTCCTTACTCCTCCGGTCCTTCCTGCTTACCTACTGCCCATGTGCCACTCTTTCCTCTCCCTTTGACCTCCTTTCAATTATTTCTTTTTGCTATTTTCCACTACAAATAATACTCCTTTAAATTGATACTCTCTCTCTCTCTAAATAATTTTGTTAGATATCTGTTATTCGGATTTTATCCAACTCAACTTAATTAAACAATCAAATATATTATTTTCACCATAAAAATTATTATTTAACTTAAGAATTGGAGAAAATAATATGCTGGTCAAATTGTAATATTCAAATAACATCCAAGTAATTCACTTTTTAAAAGTGATATTAATAGGTTGATTAATAATATTAACATATTATTTAGTAATATTGATATCTCATTCATTAATGTTGTCAACGAATACATTTAAATTGCTAAAAAATCTTTTTAAAGTTACTAACAACAAAATTTAATTAACACTTGAAAGATATGATTTTAAAACATAATCACTAGAATGGAAACACTTTTCGTTTAAATAACTTCAATATCATTTTTCTCTAAGAATATTAAGAGATATTTATAGTTGCTCCCTCACAAGAGTAAGAATGTTACTACAATTAAAGTTTGATAAAACAAAGTAATATGTTCTTATGTAGTTTGTAATTACGTTTGCATGTATCACAAAAATTTATATCTAACATCAATTCAAGTTTGTTCCTTTGAGTATATATTAGATCATCATTGTATTTATGAATTAGTTGAATTCGATCCGGATGAGCAACAAGAAAAATAAATTTGCGCAAAAACATATTCTCTCAATTCCAAAATTAAATATACATTTTACTTCAACTATTTATAATTCTAATTAAAATCCTACAACATGTATATATGTTATACTACCTTCATGCCAAAAATATACTCACTTAAAGTTTACTCATTTTGTAAATTAAACTTTTTTAAACCCAAACTCACGCCATGCTATACATCATAGTGCCCAAAATATTGTTTAAGTCGTTATAGCAGCTTATAATTCTACGTATTAAAATTTAATAAAAACTAACCAGACTTATATTACTAGGCATGATAACTGAACGGGTATAAGACGAAAAAATTATTTTCAAATTTTATCCGCTAAAATTATATAGTCTCTCAAACTTGCACCGTCTCGTTAACGCTTCTAGCAAACCCATCCTGCCCCCATCCCGTTACTTAAAAATATTTTTTGTAAATTTAATTAATTAATTTTTTCATTTTGTTTTTTTATATTATTCTCTTACAAAAATTTCTAAAATCATTATAAAATATGTTTTATATATTAACTTGTCAGAATCAGAATTAAATGGGTAATATAGTAAATTTCATATCCTATCCTGATTCAAATAATAGAATTTCATTAAAATCAAAATTTGACAAAATATTAACCCTCAGAGCGGAATGGTCCCAGCAATGCCTAGTAGCACGTGGACGACCGTTTGGTTTTATGGCGTTATCTTAACGCGAACATGTTTTGAATATTCAAAGCTACCACTACCCTGTCTTAACTCCAATCATTCGCCTTATATTAATTCGTCACGTATCTTTCTATGTGTAGAATAAAATTGCTTATTTATTTGTCTATAATAATTATATATAGCATCTGATACGGAGTATATTTGTGTCATATTTTCAAATATTTCATTTTGCAAAACGCCAAACAAAACTTATAATTGCATCTTGAAAAAGTATGTCGTCGCTATGAGAAAATTATATTCAATCCTCGTCCCCCCCCACCCCACCACGGCCCACCCTCCCCCCCCAACCCACATACTCTCTCTCTCTCTATATATATATATATATATATGTTTTGCCTTTAAGTAGCATAAAAATCCAATTACTCTATATCACTCCTGATCCTAAATCTAAAAAGAGGTGGATAAATCGATCACCTATCATCGATATCCACTACCTACCCATTAAATATGTATTGTAGTGAAGATTGAGAAAACAAAAGTAAAAAGCAAATAGAAATATGTCGAAAATGTCACTTCACTTCCGCATCTAGGTAACTACTTTACCCATAACCCCACTCTAATTAATCTCTTCTACTTTCGTATTTTATGACCTCCTTAATCATTAACATTTTTGTTAATTCGACTATATATTAGAGTTAGAAGAATTTATATATATATATATATATATATTACAAATTTAAATTTAAAGAAAAAGGAGTTAGCGATTTCGATCAGCATTCAATTTAGACCACAGAAATAAAATGATTCCAATAAATTTAAGTCTGAGCATCTCAAATATTCTTACAATGATTCCTACTAATTTGAGTCGATCAGGATGTCCCAAATATTCTCAATAAGGTGATTAAAATAAGTTTAAGTCAGAGTGTCCGAAATATATACTCTCTATATTTTAAAATTTGAAATACGTTTTAATTTTTATGATCAAATGACGGCATGTTAAACTTTAAAATTTATGTAATTTATAAAAGTTTTGGATACAAATTATATTGTGATAAAATATTTTTGTTATAAGCTTTAAAAATATAATAGTTGCATCAATTATAATTAACTTAATTGATAATAATTAAAAATTTAATTTATCATCATTTAACTCAAAAAATTAAAACATATATTTAATTTTAAAATGGATAACACTAATACTCATGAGCACACGATTGGCAGATAAGGCACAAAATAAAAAACAAACTACACGTGCCCATGACTCACTCATTAAGTCGTATCTCAATCTCATCATACAAAAATTTACTTTAAAAAATTGGAAATGAGATTTATTACACGAAAATAGTTATTTTTACATAATTTTGTATTTTAATTATATTTTCTTTAAAATTATTTTAATTTTTTTTATTAATTGAACATTTATAATAAATTAGTTTGAAGAAAAAATATACAAAATTAATATCAAGAAATATAATTTTTTTTGTGAAATAGATTGAGTACTTTTTTTCTTTTTAATTACTACCAAGAAATTGTATCAAATACAACAGGGAATGATATTAAAATCTCATCAATGAAGGAAAAGTGTTTAAGTGAATTTTTTCACAATAGAATTAAATTAACTAATGTTCAAGTTCGCAAAATTGGGAAATATATACCACCGGCTGGAGTAATTTACATGCAAAAAAAATGTGTTCAAATAAATCAAAGGTTATATAACTTGACTAGACGGAGGATGCAGGTTTTAATTGTAAACGGTCCGCTAATTCATAATTGATACGGAGCAGTTATATAGTAATTCATTTTATATATACTATTTACACAAATTATCTGTGCACATGATAATATTGTTACAATTTAAATAATTCATTAATAGGAAGAATACAAAATGATCGTCTCTTTTGATTATGATATGATATAAACCCCTCAACATCGACAACGTTTTCTATCCCTCACAAGTCGCACCTCAAATTAACTAAACACTCACGTACCCCTTGTCTAGCTAGCTAGTGGTTTCTTCCAATCCAATGGCCGGCGGCGTCGGAGAGTTCTTCGCCGGATTCTCACAATACTATTCAGGCAAACGTATCTCTTTCACCAAGAAGAAACTCTACCTAGCCATATTTTCATCCGTTCTACTCATAGCGGCCGTAATTGGCATCGCCGTCGTCGGAGTACATAATTCTTCGGGTCACCACTCGGACAATTCTGGGGAATCGGAAATGTTCAAGTCCACAGCTGCCCACACAGTGCTCAAAACCTCATGCAGCAGCACGTTGTACCCGGACTTATGTTACTCCACAATAGCCACTCTCCCGGGCATCATGTCCAAAAAAGTGACCAGCCAAAAAGATGTAATTGAGCTTTCTCTCAACATAACTCATGGAGTTGTGGAAACAACCTACTTCAAGATCAAAAAACTGTACGAGAGAAAGCACTTAACAAAGCGCGAAAAGGGTGCGCTTCACGATTGTCTAGAGACAATCGATGACACACTTGATGAGCTCCACAAGGCCGTACAAGACCTGGAGATGTACCCCACTAAAAAGACCCTAGAACAACATGCAAGTGACCTTATTACATTAGTTAGTGCTGCCATCACTAATCAGGAAACTTGTATTGACGGGTTTTCGCACGACGGCGCCGATAAGAAGATTCGGGAAGAATTATTTGGCAGCGAGGAACAAGTTGAGAGGATGTGCAGCAACGGTTTGGCCATGATTTGTAACTTCACTAGTACGGCTATTGCCAAGGAGGAAGCTGTGACCAAGGGGAGGAACCTCAAGCAGCTGGAGGCCAGCAGGGATATTATTCATGACAACGACGACAGTGGTACTCATGTGGTGTGGCCGGATTGGTTGTCGGTGGGTGATAGGCGGCTACTGCAGTCTTCGAGTGTGACACCTGACGTGGTTGTGGCAGCGGATGGGAGCGGCAAGTATAAGACGGTGTCGGAAGCGGTGGCGGCTGCACCGGAGAAGAGTGCGAAGAGATATGTGATAAGGATAAAAGCGGGTGTGTATAAGGAAAATGTGGACGTGCCGAAGAAGAAAACAAACATAATGTTTATGGGTGATGGAAGAAGTAGTACTATCATCACTGCTAGTAAAAATGTGAGAGATGGCAGCACCACCTTCAACTCTGCTACCGTCGGTGAGTACTTTACCTTACTACTACCTACATTAATCCCTAGCTATGTTTTGCTTTTTTCCTCATTTATTTTTGAGAATTAATATCTTTTGGCATATATTATCATTATCATTTTAATGTCATGAGTTTTCAATCACTAGTAATATGGTCGGCTGAAAATTGTTGAGTATCTGGAAAATTCAGATAAAAGTTTTTTTTTGATAAAGATATAAAAGTTTAACTAGTTAGGAGTACATACAATGATATACATACTCTACGTACTATATATTTTTAACAACTTAAAATATACGTACAATTGTCAAATCAAAGAATCTGTACTAATTAATTGATTCGATCTAAACCTGTCTTGGATAATTTTACAACCTAAAAGTACTGGAGACCATAACATGTTAATAACTAGAATACTAGAATATATTGTAGTTGGTGCGGACCCAGCTGCTAATAATTTGACGCAACTTGATCAGGCCACATGTTCTATATATTTTGGATTTATACGTTCAACTGTATGTTAGGGGTACCGAAGCTGAATTTGTTCCTTTTAGGAAACCATATACTCCCACCACCGTTCCAAAATTAGATACGTATATTATTTTTTATTATTCTAAAATTAAGAATACATTTTTATTTTTGAACGATAAAAAGTAATAAAATTTCTTAAATATTATTTCACAATTCAACTATTTCAGTTAATTCTACTAAATCTACTATTTGATAATTTCTATCATAATTTTTACTACTATTAAACAACATACTTCCTCCATTCTAAAAAAGCTTAAGTACAAAGATTTTTTGTCTAAAAAAAATAACTTAAGTATATTAATAGAAGCAATAAGTACAACTATGGTATTTAAAAATTAGTATATGAACTCATTATAAAGGATATGTAAGTAATTTTACTTTTTTCAAATGTCTTTCTTAAAAAGTGTGCAAATTGTACTTAAGTTATCTCTTTTGGGACATAAGTAATATATGATAATATGGATATATTTGGAAAATAAAAATTATCTTTAAAAAATTGTCATTTTAAAAATGTATTTGATTTTGGAATAGAGGGAGCAGTACATAATTTTGTTACAATGATATAAGTCTTGTTTGTTTTAGTTTAAATTATGATATTTTAGATTTTAACAGTATAATTTATATCACAAATAATTTATAATATTTAAAATTTAAGTATGATATAATTAATCGGGACCATATATAGTACTTGGAATTTGGGATAAGATTTTGAGTAATGATGCATATAGACATAGTATTTTGTCAGAGAAACATTGATTTGCATTGTTGGGGGAATTGATCGATCGAACACCAGGAGGAGGGGCATGTGGGTCATCCCATATGACTTTTCTCCCTCCTCCTCCTCCCCCTTTAATTTTATGAATCACTTTTTCCTTTCATCTTTTGAACACGCAACAAAACTTTAACTACCTTTTTCTTCCCCCAATTGGATAGTTCAGTCAATCATATTGGCCTTAATAATACAATGTAAAAAATGAAACATGGTAAATATGAGGAGTAATCTTTACATGTATTTGAACGCGTTGAAGTGTCATATATGTACGTCCTATAAATAGTAAGCATATAGAGAGTTGTCGAGTTGTCGTCCGGGTATTCATTATCCTCTTGAAGGGAGGGGGAGGGGCCTAATTAACTTCGACGTATACGGAGGAGTAGTGGAGTACTATGCATGTGCCTAGCTTGTCCTCTCTCTCTCTCTCCCCTCTTCCCCGGACCCCAAATCAGACACACACGCGCGCGCACGATCTTATCTTCTCCTCACATTATATGGCGCTTTGTCCTCGTCAATTCAATTAATAGGCATTCCATCAATTAAGCCTTGACAATTCAGGCCAGGAATTCTAATTTACACATACAAATTGATATATTCCAATAAATAGTATTGGCTAGCTGTCAAAACCCGACTTATTATATATAACCTATTAATAAAAAAAATTTCCTCTTTATTTTTGTATATTTACATCTGGTGTAAAGTTATTTAAGCATTGTTGAACAAATTAAACAAAAATCACGACTTTGCACCTCGCCTTAATAAAGTCCGGGGATATGATGGATGGCAGTGATTTTATCTTCTCAAGTACAACAAGATATACTTTAGTTTTCCTTTTTTATATTATGATCGATGGAACTTCTGATGTTTTAGCTAGGACTAAACTGCTCCTTTAAATCTTTTATTAATTTAATTACTTGTTAATCTGATTTCACGGGATAGCAGATCGAGAACATGGTTTTTCTTTTTGTGATTCCTTCAATTACGCTAAACAATACGTTTCATTAGCCATCATTTTCGACCTTTTATCATTATATATCAATCTTGTTCATATATGTTTCATTATATTTTTCCACATTGTTTTGACTATTCGTTCACTAAACCACAAGTGTCCGTCTCCAGAGGTACATACGTCCACTAATAAAGGTGTACGCCTAAGCATATCTCAAATGAATTCAATGGTTAATTTAATTTGGACAAAAATAAATTTATTAATTAAGGTGTTAAAATGAAGTAAGATGTCTATTTTGGGATACAAAAGTATAATTTTATTTTATAGCGTACATCGGCCTATACATGATATAATAGTGTAGTAAGAGGTTAGTGATGATGATTTGAAAAAGGAAAAGAAAAGTTTTTGCACAATATTGAATTCAAAAACTAATTATTTGAAAATGATGTGCACTGCAGCCGCAGTTGGGGAACGATTCTTGGCACGAGACATAACATTCCAAAACGCAGCAGGGGCTTCCAAGCACCAAGCCGTTGCACTCCGAGTGGGATCAGACTTGTCCGCCTTCTATCGATGTGACATCCTGGCATATCAAGACACCCTCTACGTCCACTCCAATCGTCAATTCTTCATCAATTGCCTCATCGTTGGTACCGTTGATTTCATATTTGGTAACGCTGCCGTTGTGTTTCAAGATTGTGACATCCATGCCCGTAAGCCGGATCCGGGTCAAAAGAACATGGTCACCGCCCAAGGCCGAACGGATCCCAACCAAAACACCGGCATTGTCATTCAAAAGTCTAGAATCGGAGCCACTTCGGATCTACAGCCGGTTCAGAGCAGCTTCCCAACATATCTTGGTAGGCCGTGGAAACAGTATTCGAGGACGGTGGTCATGCAGACGTCCATAACCAATGTCATTAACCCCGCCGGTTGGTTCGAGTGGGACGGCAATTTTGCGTTGGATACATTGTATTATGGAGAGTATCAAAACACTGGAGCAGGGGCTGGCACATCCGGTAGAGTCAAGTGGAAAGGTTACAAAGTCATTACAAAAGCTACTGAGGCTCAAGGTTTCACTCCCGCCAATTTTATTGCCGGTGCCAGTTGGTTGAGTTCCACCACCTTCCCATTTTCTCTTGGTTTATGAGTATTTATTTCCAACACTACGAATACTTCATTTAAATTTAAATGCTCCTACCCACCTTGCTACCTACTTGTTTTTATGTTATTAATCAATTTTGCTTTGCCTATTTATATACCCTACTAAATCATTGTATTCAGCATTTTGTGCACTAATGTATCATGCACTATCATTTACGATAGTTCATATATGAAATAAGGTGCCCCAGTGGTTTACACTCTGTTTTTCCTGAGTACAAGTTTCTGATATAAGAATAAATTATCTCACTTTCTTGTTGATATGGTAAAACCGTAATTTTCTTTTTTAAGTTTGACATATTATATTCTATGTAATTATTTTATTACAATATACCAATTTCGAAATTACTTCTATTACAAGTCATAATAAGGTTTAATAACACATGAATAAACTTGGAAGTCATATTATTTTATTTTTCCCTCTGTGTAGGGATCAACTTAGATGTAGAATGGGCTTGGTTTTACCAAAAGACCAACCCAACAGAAATGTATCTCTCTAATGTAGATTGTACAACTAACATTCCCACGTAGAAATATAACTTTTCAATGGCAACATTCACCGCCTGTAATCCTAGTCATTTGAGAGTCCACACCTTTTCTCTTGCTCCGTTTTTTTTTTTTAATTACTTACAAGTTCACTGTCTAAAACTCATGCGCACGTTCACACACTCATTAATTAACTATTGATAGGGTGTCAATCCACCAAAAATAATTATTCATATCCTCTTACAATTACGTAGTATAATAGTAATTGTATTAATGCGGTTAATTATTTGCTCGGAAAAGAGGGTTTTGAAATTAATTATGAAAGATATTAAAAATAACAATCAAAACGAAATTTATAAATAATAAAGATTGCAGAATAATAAAATATGAGAAATCTAATGGAGACAAATCTGGTCAAGGTACTTTTCAATTTAGCCAAATATTTCGATCATCGACACCAAAGATAAATTTTATTCATTCAAATAGATAGAGTTATAGCTAAGGGCAAGCGTACCAATCTTTTCTTATTTTATCGATAACCCCCAGACACCCTAGTATGATTTAATTTAAGGCAGCTTTATGAATGAAAAAGACCTCTATCCTAGTTAATAAAATCGGACACTCATAGATTATTTAAACTAGATTATTTGATTTCACCAATCTTACCTAAAGCCTTTATCAGTTAAGATCAATTTGCTACTTTGTTAAAATAGTGTCAAACGATCTTCCTATTCTAATCAGCAAGATATCATTCAACAAATCACACAACTGGCCACATTGAATAATAAATTAAATAATAACATAAACGATTTATAGCGCAGAAATCAAATAAATACTTGAACTTGAATAAAACTATTTAAACCAAAAGTCTCACGATGTATTTTTGGCTAGAAATTAAAATAGCTTGACTAGAAGGATTTAGTTGTTCATCATAGTTGAAGACATCATGTTAGAATAATAATAATAACTGAATATAAAAATCTGCAGAAAGAAGAGAGAAAAGCGACTGCTGCTATGTGTAAAAAGAAAGATGTCAAAACTGTTGTAGCCCTAATTTATTTATGTAAACAATATTTATTGCTCTATAAAGAATTCTAATTCTAATTGGTTTCTAGAAAGTCATTTTCTAATATGGTAACTGCTTTAATCTCTATCTTGTCCACGTGTTTCTGACTCTGCGGTGTGGGTCCAGCCTGTCTATTTTGAATAAACTGCTGTTTTAGTTTCTGTAGGTCCGTCTAGGATACGACATGCCCATGTCATATTGTTATTTTCATTTTCTGTCAATTTCCTTTTTTGATTCTTCCTGCTCTTTTCAGTTCATTTTTCCTTATTTTCATAATTTCTACATGTATCATCTATTCTCACAAAAGTATCTTAAAAACATCTTGTCAATAAATAAACACACACAAAATGAATGCAAATGTAATGCAAATCTATACACAAATTGCACACTATCAATTACTTTATAGATTTTTTATTAACATGCAAGATTCGAAATTTAAACTTCCTCAATTTTTCTGAAGAGATAGTCGATGACCAATGTGGTCAATGGTCAAATCTTCTCTTATTCTCTTTTACCTTGCACATGGTTACTTATAGATAATAAATTTTCACATTAAATAATTATCCATTACTCACTTATAACTCATTTAATTATTTATTCATCAAGTCCGGTGTGTTTTCCTTGATAATCGATAAAAATTGTTACATGCATAAATGATTATATCCTACACTAGTGATAGCTTTGTATGGACAAATTCTTTTTCAATTTACATGTGATTGGGGGGGGG